>JAOBAS010000008.1:12725616-12744738 GCA_025311575.1 Elanoides forficatus | reverse complement strand
ACCAAAAAGAATGACCCCCGTTTCCCTCAGCCAACCCCTCCCCCCCCACTTCAGCATGCGCTGTAGAATAAAAGAACACTGTACCTTTAATTTGAAGTAGGGAAAACTTTAGCCCAACAGAAATTGTGGTAGATAAATGACTACTAGTAATAGTTTAGGGGAAGAACTTTGGGAACTAAATCTGTAAATTTAAACTGTATAAATTGCTTGCATGTTTAGGTATAAGGGGTGCTAGCTTTGTGCATTACCACCTGGCCCCCATCTTTGTGCAGACAAGAATTGGAATAAAATACCTCTGCTCTGCATGTACACTGGCATTTCGCACACCGGGTAAACGACTCCAATTTTTGTGGCAACAATAGTTCCAAACTGACATCTGAACCTGTAAATAAGTTGTGTTCTCATTGTGTTTACAATGTAGTATTACTGTCCAATCTGGTGGTAACATCTCAATACAACCTAACATTCCTGTTCAATTTGACTGTTACATGTTGATATCATAAAATAAAATTGACTTTGAAATATATTGTGTCGGTCTAGTGTTTCTGTGACAGTATGTAGTTCTCCTAATGCTGTCAGTCTAACACTAAACAATGTGAGTAGCTATCAAAAATTAAATAATTTTAAAAGTCCTACTTCTAAAAATCTGTCACATGAGAGAGGAGAGAATTGAAGGAGAAAGAGGAAAAAAACCTCTGCAGCCTTGATGTAGTTAACATTGATACATAGCCTGAAGAAGGATTCCAGAATTTCAGAAATAAACTGAAGTTTAACACAGTGGAAAGATATTACTACTAATGATATTTTACTGTTAATGATATTTCACTATTAAGCGTGTTTTTCAAAATAGTCTTTTTCACTCATTGTGCTAGTACAGAAAGGGAGTTAAGTTTTGGCATATTTTTAACATGAATAAGAAGAAAAGCATGTAGTTAAAGATCTTGCAGAACTTGTGCTTGTACTTTTAGTTCAAAAACCAAATGATTTTGTCAAGTAGCAATTTAATCTGTGTAAGCATTTATGGCATAGGAAGGGGTCGAAACTGAGCATTTAGTGATGCTACCAGGACCACACAGTTCAAATGTAAATGACATACTACCAACAAGCAATGGCTTTCACAAAAATGGTGATACTAGAGATAGATTTTCTGTAAATGTTGAGATAAAAAGACAGTAAACTAGCTAGGGCAAGGCAATTTCTAGTGACAATCTAGAATCTTCAGAAAAAGCCATGGAGACTTTAAAACAATCTTGTGTGTTGGTTTGTTGTGCAAAAATAATCATAAAAGCCTTACGGATGATTGTTTAAGCCAAAAGAAACTTAGCAAATTTAAAGTGTCAAATGAGTATTATTGTTCTTCACTTTCAAGAAATTTATGGCAGAGTGGTTAAAGCTCAATTGTGTCTAGATTCCTACAAAAGCAAATCTCAGCAGATACTGTGGTCTGCATTTTAATGCCTAGCGTCTTCAAGGTACTCCTTGTGATACCATCACAGTAGTTAGAAGTTAAGAGATACTGATGCCATTTTTATTGATAAATTTCCAGATGCAAGTTTTAATAAAGCCACTGGAAGGAGACAGAATGGAGATCAACCTTTGGAGTATAGTTTGGTTGGATAAATGCTCTTTTAGAGGACTATACCTACTTAACAGTGGTGTCCTGGTTTCAGTTAGAATAAAGTTAATTTTCTTCCTAGCAGCTGGTATAGTGCTGTGGTTTGGATTTAGGATGAGAATAATGTTGGTAACACACTGATGTTTTTAGCTGTTGCTAAGCAGTGCTTATAGTAAATCAAGGACTCTTCAGCTTTTCATACTGCCCTGCCAGCGGAGGCTGGGAGCGCACAAGAAGCTGGGTGGGGACACAGCAAGGACAGCTGACCTAAACAAGCCAAAGGGATATTCCATGCATCATGCCCAGTATATAAACTGGGAGGAGTTGGCTGGGGGGCACTGCAGCTCAGGGTTTGGCTAGGCATTGTTCAGCGGCTGGTGAGCAATTGTATTGTCCATCATTTGTTCCGTATATTCTCTTACTATTATCATTATTATTATTATTATTATGCCTTCTGTTTCTGTCCTGTTAAACTGTCTTTATCTCAAACCACGAGTTTTACTTGTTTTTTTCCTGAATCTCTCCCCTATCGCATGGTGGGGGGGACAGTGAGCACGTGGCTGCATGGTGCTTAATTGTCAGCTGGGGTTAAAACACAACAGGTGACTGTAAGGAGAATGTAGAGGATTGCTCTTGCAGCTTAGGCAGATCAGTGGTACAGAAACCAGGGAGAGCTGTTGTCATCACAAAGGTCTCGAGTAAAGCCAAGAGAGCTGTGCTGAGTCTCAGCTGCGGCAGATGTGTTTGCCAGAACCCGAGAGCAGAGCGCATAGCATGAAGCACAAGTAAAGTTAATCTGATGCTAATATTGCTAAAATGCATTTCAAAAGTGAGAATATGTGGTTACAGGTAGATGGATGCATACACATGAACACACACATGCTTCAGACTGATGGAAGGAAAGATTTATGTTTCATTCCTACTTCAGTATCACTGGTCTGTTCCTGATGAGTTAATATTTGTTGTCACTATGTCTTACAAGAAAAAATAAATAGCAAGCTCATGCACCATGAGGAAATAATCTGCAACTTCAAAGTAAAAGAGGTCAGTCAATACATTTTACCAAGGTCTTTGTGTTATTTTCAAAGGATGTAATAGTTGTTTAGGATGCTTTGATCGATACATTTGACACACTGAGCATTTAAAAATTGTATCAGCAGTCTATAAGTTTCCAAAAGGATTTCTGTGCCTGTTCTTTTACGTAAGCTTTGGCCCTAATGTCCTTCCTGAATGTGACAAAGAATTTCAGTATTTCTATATAGTGATAGAAAGACAGTGATAACTGTCTTGTATCAACATTCATTTGAGAATTTCATACTCAACAGTATGACTGCTTTGTGCTCAAGTCCATGAGGGCTGTTATTTATTAGTTTTATGTTACCCACAGATATGATTAGTACTTTGCAGAAACATGGATACTATACCAAAGAAGTTATGTATTAAATTAATTCAAATGCAGCAGAAAAAAAGGGGGGAAATAAGTGTAAGAATAATCCCTCATGTAAATTTGAGCTACAGTGTTATTTTTTCTTTTTTTCTTCATATGTACTTCAATTTTTTTTTCATATTTCTGCACACATATAGGAATGTATACTCACATTGTCATTCTTTTAAATTCTTTCTTCCTGTCTTTAACTCTAAAATGTTCCTGCTTATACAAACAGTATTATTGGGATATTCTGAGAGTTTGTCCATGTATGTGAATGTATATACAAACATATACACATGCATATATATATAGACATGTACATATACATGAATAGCTTAATCAAATGGTAACACTGTTTCAGTGTCATTTCAGATATCCTAGATTATCCTGCCACTCCAGAGGGTATGGCTTTCTCTTAAAGTCTGTGTCAGCAAGATGTGATGCAAGTCAACAGGTATCTTTCATACACAAGACATCTAAAAAGTACTAAGTGCTTATGGGTGATTTCTTCCCTTAATCTCTGTTGACCATAATGGGAGCTCAAGCAACTAGTTCACATAAAGGTATCCTCATTGTAGACAACATAAAGTTAGGCACCAAGGTGCCTAGTCATAGATATCTAATGTCATTTTATACGCTCAAAGTTTTTCCATCTTTGTCCAGTTGTAATTTCAGAAAGGGATGGATTTCCTTTGGGGCCTTTGTTGTATCTACCAATTCTAAAGATATATCTTGGATGCTCAATAATATCTCAAGCAGTATAGGATCTGGGTAACTTTAAAATTGAATCCCATCCCTAAAGTCTTTCTTCATTTAGTAAAGATGATACCAATCAAAAAGAAAACAGATGAGATGTACAGATATCCTTGCTTTTTCTAAAGTTTCCTTTTTTCTTCCATGCTTTTAAAATTCTGTGAATCTTTGGGCAGCAGAACAGCTGTGATTACATAAAAAAAAAAATCCTATTCTTGATTTCATTAAGCACCTAAGAATTAGTTGTCTGAATGTTAGCTAGGCACTTCATGATTCCTTACAGGTGATGAAGCAAGCAGGCATCTCCTGGGAGTGACTCTTAATCTATCATAGGTAGATAGAATGAGCTGAGCTGTGTTCTGAAGGTGTCTATTTCTATTGACTATACAGAGAGCTTAAAATAACTAGCTCAGGCTTAAATAGCTGCTTTTATACCTCTAAATTATGACAAACTACATTTTTTCTTTACCTATTTTCTTCTTTTCTGAGAGAAAAGTTTCCACGGCTTGGATGCAGAACTATCAAGGCTACCTAAACTCCCTTCACTGGTGAACAGGAGCTGTCAGCTCCAAAGGAGTAGAGGATACTGAGGTATTGTTTAGAATATCCAAAACTTGCAAGATTTCTTTCCTATATTGTTTCTGCAGAGAAAAATTCAGGGTGGAATAAAATATATAAAAAATGAAAAAGTTGTGATTTTAATAAATATACCAAGGTTAGATTGCCTTTCAATTGCTTCTTCAATCACACACAAATCTCCATAATATTGAAACATCAGGCTTGCTTGTGAAGCAACTATACAGAATCTTCCTTTTGCTTATTTTACATTCAGTTCTACTCTGTTTGTTTTTAATAAAGTGGAAAGTACCTCTTGTACCCAGAAATTAGTAAAACTATAAAGTTCATTAAGAAAACGCTTATTGTAACTTTCATTGTTTTTCTTCATGAATAACTACAGTGGTAATCTGTTCATCTCTTCTTGTCTGGTAAGTTGAAATATTGCTGCAGTAATAATAAAAGAGAAACTTCTGCTACAGGCAGAAGAAAACTATTGCCACAGAAGTCTCCTTTGAAATCCTATAAACCAAAATTAACTTTAGCAAGACAATTGCTTGCTCGTGTGCAAAAAAAATAAGTTAATGCTGGAGCAAATTTAGAAGAATTTATGTAAATGAAGAAGTACCCAGAGTAGGACATGAAGGAGTAAAAAAATCCACAAAAAAAGACTGGATGGAGGACAGTGATGGACACAAAAAGAGTCATATGAGATAATATTGAGAGTTTACCTCACTCCATAGACAGACAAGCAATGAAGAACAAAGAATGATTACTTCAGAACTCAATAAAAAATCATCTGAAGTCGCTGTTACAGATGCATTATCCTGGGCTTTCCCTCATCATGACCAGAAAACCAACTAAGTATCTAGTAGTTTTCTGAATTTTTTTTTTTTTTTTCTTTTTCTCCCTACCTTCTGCAATGGGCTGAAACTTTTCCAGTATGAGCAATAGCAACAGCTCACATACTGGTAAAACAGGTGTTCTTCATTGGGGTTTACTTGCAAAACTGTAATTGGCTCAGAAAGCTGCTTTACAGGAATTTTTTTCTTGTAATGAAAAAGTTGTCAGCATTCTGAGTAAAACAAAAATGTCAGTCTTCAGGACAGATAGAAAGAATGAACAGAGCTATCTAACTATGAGAGGAAAAATCCATCTGTTATATGGAATAGACCAAAAGAGTTGCAATCTATCACTCCTTGTAGCAATAAAGGCTCCGCATCATAGCACAACAATTTACATACCTTTTAAAGTAATAATGATAGGAAAATGAAAGTGACAGAACATGTGTTGTAGGGAAACTACTTGATGTGCTTGAAGGTGTTACAGTGGCTTCATGAAAAGATTGCAGGAATATTTATAAGAAGTGCATAGGTTTGAAAGAAAAGCATTAAAAAATCAAAAGGCTAACACAAAATGCACTTTTTATATATACATAAATATATATAAAATAACCTCTTTTAATTATAATCATGAAAACCAAACAACCTCTTTTTTTTCCCCATTCCCAAGTTTATCTGTATATAAAATTTGTTGTTTTTTTTTTTCTAACAAAAAGATAAACAAACTATTGTGCAATCCAGTGTAAGCAGCTTAAAGGTAAAATTGATGCAATACCACACAAGATCAGTCTTTTATTTTCTGTACCTATGTGCTTTATTTGTCAGTGAGTAGTGACAAATATATTAGCTTAAAACAGAATCAAGACTCTTACGAAAAGAGATACTTTCTTTTTGGTCAAAGGTAATTATGAACAATGTTAATAGCTGAATGAAAGCTGCATTCTCTTTCACATGCATAAATCTACAATGAAACAATCCTTTAGACTTATAGGTCTAAATAAAGTATCTATTTAATCCATAAACAACTGTATTTGTTTTTTGTAAGAAAATTACAATCTCTGTGCTAGAATAAAGTCAAAGTAAAACCATTTTTTCTGTTGAGACTCCATTTTGCTTGAATGAGAAAATCACATATTGGATTCTTTCTCATCCTTAGCCCTCTTTTAATGAACAACCACAATAATTTTGAAACAAAGAAATGTAGATTTGATCAGGTCTTTGATTACTGTTGATGAATACTGTAAATAGTTGCGTACAATTTAAAAAAGAGGACATGACTGATATGGTAAATAAGAGATAAGACACCACAGAATCAGAATTTAGCCAGGAGGGTAGCAACTTAGCAAAGAGAGGCCAGCTTTACCTGAATTCATCCATGAGAAAGGTGTTTAAATATAGTCAATAGGACAGGAATGGTACTGCAATTTAGAAGCCAAAACTTAACAAGAAGAAAAATCTGAGCACAGGCAAATGGGTACTGAACACTGCTAACTGCAGGAATTCTAAAGACTAGAGGTTTGTGTCTTAACAGTTCTGACCAGATTGGCCTAAGGTTATGAACAAGTAGCTACTTAGATTTTCTCTCTTCTATATGGCTTTGTTACTCTGTTTCATTTAAGCTGGAAATAAATCAGTGTATCTCATATAACAAATGGTACTGGATCTTGCTTATCATTATTGCCGCCTTATTATTTTTGGATTAACATTTGAGACTGATTATGGTTTTTATACTTTGCCTCAAGATTTGGACCATGTAAGTTAGACATTGTAATTCCTAAAAAAAAAGAATACCCCAAACCACCAGAACCAAACAATTCATGTCAGTTAATTTTAGACAGCTAAAAAAGGCAAAGAGTTTTTACAAAGACTGATTTCTCGGAGTTATTTTAAACACAGATTTTAGGATGGAATTATTTTTTCTTTGGAAACACTGATTTTATCTTTTGCTTAAAAAGATAACTAGCCTTGACTTAGCATTTGAGCATGCGAGATGCATGACACCTTGTAAGCTGTATGTGCCTGGGTTCCCTTGATAGTCCATTAAGTTAGACTAATCCAAAGCATAAGCCAGAAAGCCTGTGCTCAGTGAAAGTCTGCCTAGAGCTAGCCAAAAGAAATGTTTGATATTGACAAGTGTCCTTCAGTAGGCACTGAACTGAATGTGTACATTTATCAAAGGTAGCCAGCGTCGGTATCCATCAGCTATGTAACGGAGAACTGCTATGGTCCTGTACTCAGAAATGTGAACCCTGGGTTTCGTTTTTCTCCAAAACCTGAAGAAAATTCAACTTCCCTCAACTCCAGGAAATGTCTCAACCATTAGACTGTAAGGTATTCTGGGAAAAGGTGCTACCATTTCCTTTATTGGAAACTGGGCCGCAATACAGTTAGGAATGTAAGGGTCATATAGAATGAATGGATTGCATCATTGACAAATGATTAAGTGATTTACTTGGAAGCAGAGAGCTGTAGGGTCAGTACAATCTCTCTCCGCATATTTTGAATTAGATTCAGTGTGTTACTTTTAATTGGTCCACCCAACTAGAATGTGTTACAGAATAAAATCTAGAAGTTTTTTTAAGGGTGGAGGCCAAATAAAAGGCAGTGAAAAAGTAACAAGAGTTTGGAAGACAATATAAACAGACTTACATAATAAGCACTGCATGAATCATAAAGTGAGTCATAACACTGGGTAGTTCACATTAAGAACAAGTTGATGTTTTTCATGTCTGTGTTCTTAAAGAGATACTATGGTGCATTTGCTCCCATTCGTATTTCTACACACTTTAATTACGATAATTATCGAGCAATAGGAAATTACTTTCTTTCATATATATAGACGCTTGTAAAAGCCAAATAATATAAATGTAGATTTTTCTTTCTCATAGGAACAGTTGCTTTCTGGAATATGTTATTTCTTCTGGTGCAAGATTCCTTAGCAGTATCATTCATAAGGTGGAGGATGTCATGGCCTTTATTCATTCTTCAAAGTAACTCGTTTTTTTCAACTCTGGTTGCATCTTAACTGTGCATCATGCATACTCTGCTCCAGTCCTGCTCCCTGATCCTCTGGGTGGGGAGAGCTGTTATTACACATCACAGTTCCCACCTGCTTGTACTTTTGATGTCCCTTCTAGTTGAATCTAAGCAATGTGTAAAATGATGCATACTTGGGTGTCACACTGAAAGGACATCAGGATGCCTCTAGCCTCAGCAGTTGAAAATCAGTCCCAGATCCCCCAATTTAGCCTCTGACTCTTGTATTTTTATTTCGGCTCCTCTAGAACCACTGCTGTGGGAAATGGCTTGGCATTGGGCATCCAGAAAACATTATGGAATACTTCCTTCACTGAGGAAATACATCTATGGCAAGACATAGGGACACATTAGGGAGAAGATACTTCTTTCTTTACTGCTTCTTTCAATTTCCTGAAGCAATTTGGGAGCTTCTGTAAAGAGAGGAAATCTCTTTGAGATTATGGAAAAAATGTTGATACACTGCCCCATTCTGTTTTCACTTTTTTCTTCCTGTATGTCACAACAGAGACATGTAGGACAAATACAGAGCTATTTAGAATGGATTTTGGGGAGTGAAAAAAGTTACACCATAGTAAGTAGCTAGTAAGCAGAGATAATGCACGGCTGGTAAAAGTGAAAATATTTTAGCAGTCTCAAATTATTTTCCAGAAGTTATGTTCCATCTTGCTAGTGTTCTGTGTTCTGACAGAAGCAGGAAAAGATATTTCATTTCCTACTCCTTTATCATAAGAGTAATTTATGATGCTTTGCAGCTTGTTGTGTTTTGTCACTTTTACTCTGCATTCCTATTCTCTTCATTTTTTTTTTTTTTTTCCCCTTTGCCTTTCTGTCCGGGAGTACTTCTGACCTACATCACTGTCACAGGCTGCATGAGGATTAACCCTACTAACTTTAATTAGCTTCTCCATTTTATATTTTATTAAATGAAGAATCTGAAGATGGAAATTGCTTAAATTGTTAGAAATTACTTAACTCTCTATTGATGGCTTGATTGGCTTTCCTGTTTCTTCTTTTTTTTATTTTTTTTTATTAAAACCCCCCAATAGTTCAGAATTCTAACCATTAGTACCTTTTCTTCATATTATATGTTTTAGAAAGAAGTGAAATTCCACTTCACAGGAGCAACATTTTTTCTATAGGTTTTCAACAGAACCAGGATATGTATCTTCTGGAATAGCTGGACAGGATGATGACTAGTGCTGTATAAAGTGTTAATGAACAGCAAACATGAAAAGGAAATTGATAGTCAGTGGATATGGCAAAAAGCCTATTTATGAAATGTAGCAGTGATGTTCTAAGAATTTTGGAATCTGCCTAAATTCTACAGCTCTATCTACATTATTATTCCCATTTCTTTCTCTTCATTCACATTTTGCCTCTAAATTGGAATCCAATGTGCCTATGCAGTCCTCTCTTTCCACCTGTCACAGAAAAGAAATGGTGCCTGAATGAGGTTTATACTTTGCTCTAAGAGATCACAGACAAACACACCAAGCCATTGGGGTTTGTGTCCCAAAATATCCCAGCAGGGTAGGACACCAGACAGACCCATCAAACCTGTTCCATGGGCTTCAGAATGGGTATTTGAGAATACGTCTAGAAAAAACCAAACTTCAACATTCTAAATAGATAGATAGATATATAGATAACGGTATTTTATAGAGTAACTTAAGGGCCAGACTGTGCATAATATATAGCCACACAAGAGAAAATCCAACAGAATATAGTATAATACAACATACGGAAATGTGAATCTACCAGTGACATGAGAACTCAGCTGCAGCAGCAAGTTTAAAATTGTCATGTATTCCACAAGATGTGGTGTAGCACTCTGAGCTGACACACGCAAACCAAGACAATTGAGTCAGAAAATAAAGCCAGTGAGATAAAAGCAGGATTGATGCAGCACTTCTACATTATTTTATTTTTTCTTTTTATATTACTTTATATTATTTTTTATTATTTGTCAAAGTTTTATTATTATTTTATTCTTTGTTTTATTTTGTATTTTTCTTACCTTGTATTAGGAAAATCCAGGTCAATTTAAAGTAAATCCTCTATATAAATCCAGTTACTTTACTGTAATTGTTGGATTGCTCGGAGAAGTATGTGCCTCTGAAAGATTTTTGCAGAAACTGATCTTAACGAATTTATCCAAGCAGAGTTATGCTGCAATGATAAAAAGCTAATGGTGAAAGTATAATCATAAACAAAAACTATGGACGTTTGTTTAAAGCACAGCCTGGGAAAAGAACCAATGGATTCCTAAGTTCTTACAATGCCAATATAGCCCAATATAGCAGCATTTGCACTCAGTAATGAATCACATAGTCTATAGGGAGCCTTCCATACATTGACACACACAGTTGTTCATCAACTTTTTAGGATATGCAGTCAAGCTAATAGTAAAACATACAAACAAATCCTCTGTTAAAGTTATTCAACAGATACACTGTGTATTCATTCATTGACAGAGAATCAAAGTTACAGTTCTCCAGGAAGAAAAAAGGTAACTTCTGAAAAAATAAACCCCCATTCAATCATTTTTAAAAAAGGACACTAGTGATTTTATAATAATAATAAACTTGAGAGGCATCAACTTAAGAATACATTAGAATAAGATTGTAATTTGCTATGTGCAGCAGAGAGTAAAATTACACTTACGGTTTTAAAGACCATATTTTGTACAAGAAATAACTTTGTACAAAGATTACTTCATCCTGCTACAGAAAACAAGTCAAGATAATTTAAAAATATCATCAATGTGCTCTGTATACCAATGAATCTACACATACCTATTTCTGTATATGAAAAATCACGAAGTTCATGGGTTTGTGAGAGTGTTCAGTAGTCAAAATGAAGGCGTTCAATGTGCACAATAGGTTAAACTGTTATTCTGAAAAAAGAAACTTTAAAAAATGTATCAGGATTATTTTTTTCACTGAAGTATTTCAACTTTAGAAAAACTATTTCAATAGCAGATAGAGAATCAAAATCAAGGTCAATTTCCTTCACTTTCTTTTATAATACAGAGGGAGAGAAGAACTAGAGGAAACTATTTCCTTCTCTTAGCAGATTGGTGATTAAAAATATCTGGCCTTGCAAGGCAAATTGGCTTGTATCTTAAAACAAGTCAAAGCTGTCTTTTAGCTCAAATGTAATGCTTTAAAAAATGGTACAGGTTCCATCTGTGGTTTTGATTTGCTCTCTTCTAAAAAAGTCTGTTACCACTTCAATTTAGAATGTTGCCTTGTAATTTTATCACAAAATATTCACACAAAGCAGTCTTCTATGGCAGTTAATTATGCACACACATGCATGTGTGTGCACACACACACACAGAGGTACATGTTTTATACACTTTATCACATCTACAAGATAGAAACAAGAATTAATTTTGGCAATTATTGATCCTAAAGTGTAGGCCCAGAACTTGGCACATATGTGATTTTGTGTGCTTTCTTGACTAGTGTCTATCATGACCAAGACATTAACTTTCCATTCAACATTCAGCAATCACCAGGTTAGGGGAAGATTACAGATAATGTTGTGAAAGGAGATTTTTTTCAATTGTGTCTTGAAGCTAAGCTCTTTTTACTGAAACCTCCAATGATGAGAAAATAAAAATCTCTCAAGCACATAACATGTAAAAGTTTTCCCATAGCATACTTTCTAGAAACCCACAAATACTGAATGTTTGATGATAGAACTGTGTTGCAAATTTGAAATGCGAACGATTATCATTGACAACACAAGTCCTACTAATTTCTACATCAGGTTTTCTTTATTTTCCATTTTTTTTTTCCCAGTGAAATACATGTTTTCCATAACATCAGGATGAACTCCACCTGGACTTTGAAGTGTAAAATTAGTTCTTCTTATCCAATGCCTTACAAGAAAATAAAAATTATTTTTTTACTAAATCATGCATACAACTATATCTTTGCACATGTAATTTGGACAGAATTTAGAGACAAATCAGTTGCAAAAGTGTATAGGAGGATATACTTTGAGAAACTTCCAATACTGGCTTTGATTTATAAAATGTAAACCAAACAAACACATAAAGACATTTAACTTGTGTCAGATCTGTGGTTGAATTTGCAAGAATATCTGTTAGAAAAAGGTAAAAACCTAATTCTGCTTCAGTCAACGCATAGTTTGTCAATCACATTACTATAACAAGGAATTTCATCCACTATCTTTTAAATTCATGTTTGTGTATGGGAACAGGAGGAACCAGAAACACTAGGATACGGGAATTAATGAGACACAATACATGGCATGACAACTTTTTCACCTTTCTTAGAATAGATTCCAAATGTATGTGGATTTATTACATTTCTAGGCATGCTAAACTTGGGTTGCAAATCAGGCAGACACTTGGTTGAACTGACAGGCTGTTGCAATGAAAACAGTCTACCTTTCCTGCACCCATAGGTGAGGTGCTTTCTGTATAGCCTGCTCATGTGTTTTTGGAGCAGGCTCCTATGCACGCCTGTCCTGTAATTAGGTCTGCCTACCTTTGCTGGTTTACAATAATCCAGTGTAACCTCAGGAGCTGTTGCAGGAGTATATACCAAAGATATCTTGGGAGCTGGAGTACTGAAACCTGTTCCTTTTTTGGTGCACCTGGAATGTAGTTCATATCCTTGATTAAGGCATCACATTAGCTTACTTAGGAGTATTAACATCATATTATATATCCAGAACATGCTCCTCATCATGGGGTTAAGTACTCAAATCATAAACAGTTTTGCCACCAAAGTAGGTGGCATTCCAACAAGATTATGCAATGGATTTCTTACAAAGAAATCATGCAGGATGTGAAAGACCTGGATGTCATCTCTACTACAGTTTAACAACAGATTAACAATCTCTTTTTAGGGCCAAGGGATGCTTTCAGCAAGGCGACACAGTATCACTATAAGAAAAAGAAATATTCACCCCATTATTCAGTGTCCTTCACTGAGGGGAACATTTTTGGGCTGAAAGAGAGCATAAAATTCAGGTTACTTCTTTCATGTATGAAAGTTTATGTCTTATAATACAAGGTAATTTCTTGTAATGCAAGCTAAAATAGAAGAACTTGTAGGTATCAAATTAAAAAGATAAGTTAAAAACAGACAAAACAATGCATTTCACTGAACACAGCTAAGTAGTGGAACTGAGTGCCAGATATTTGTGATATCAAATATTTACACTGGTTCAAAATGCAACTGTGGAAATTGAGAAGTAATCTAAAGCTAAGATAGTCAACTCAATCTCTGGTTTCTTTAACCTGCCCACAGAGTTTCTGTTCCTCTCCAAGGACTATTGAGGTTGAATAAGGACACTAGCCCAGAAGTAGAGCTGCATGTATAGATTGTAGACACCTAAAATTAGGCAATATGTACTGTAGTAAGATACTGCTGCTTTACTAACAAGTCTTAAGTCACTAATCTCTGGAAGCAGTTGGTGGATAGCAAGGAAGTACACATTTATGTATTTACTCTTGTTTAGGCTTCTATATTGGCTAGTTTCAGATATGGAATAACATTCTAGATGAATCTTCACTCCAACTGAGCAAGTCTTTTATTTTTGGAGCAGGTGCTGACCCTCCTAGCCCACAATGAAGACTGATCTGGTTGTGAGGAGCAATACATTTCAGGCTTGTTAGGAGATATGAAACTTGTGTGTCTGTATACTTTAACCTGAATGTCTGAAGATGCTAATGTGCGCAGGATCTTTTTCAGGTATCCTACCTGTGTATTGTGTTTGGACCTATCTTTTCTGGCTATGCCTCTATTTTAACATTGGAGGGCATATCGGAGTGTAATGTACCTTCTTGACATAGCTAGTTATGTCTGCATTACCTGTAAGAGGAAGGCTGAACCTTGAAAATGTCTCTGTGTAGATTTAAGGTATAGTGACAGGAGACAATGTGCTTGGAGGATAAATCCTGAAGATAGTATGAGGCCTTCAGGTATGATGACACTGTGCACATACCTTTGGAAGATACATCAGTAGGAACAGATGTACCCACTACCGTATTGTAGGCAAGCCAGGCTCGAAAAGTAAAATAATCTATTCTCATTTGCACTAAAGCTCCCACACCATTATGGAAGTCCTTTTATGCATGATAACATATCCTAAGCCAGTAAAAATTAAGGCAATTACCTTAACTTCAATGTAATATTCTATTTCTGTAGTCTTTGTTTAGAACATCCTTAATTCAATTTTTCAATTTCTTTTCACATTCCCCTGATTTCTTCCTTTGTACTTATTCAAGGGATTATTTTTTTTCTTTTACTTAGGTGTCATTTTGAAAGAGGGAGCCAGTGTGGCTTTGGTATCCTAACTATAAAACCTGTGGCTGGGATTTCTAAGTCTAATCTGTAGTATTCTTCAGAGAAATAATAGGTGTACTGACTAGGCTATGTAACAGCTGGAATCCTGAAAAAAATGGCTGTTGTATATATGCAGTTTAATACCATAGCACAAATTCAATGAGTTCAATGTGTTGATGCATTGGGGATGCATTTGATGTACTATAAATTCCCAGTGAATTTGGTTTGCTCAGGCATAGTAACTCTGATGCCCTTTTGATGTATTGCATGACCTGCAGAACTGACTTGCAGTCCTCCAGAATGTTTTACAATTATAGCATACCCTCTATTTCAGGCTCACTGTTCAGGGATTTTTACAGCACATGAATGAATGACACAGACACACCTTTTTCGTGGGCTTTTCTAGGCAGAAATATCAAAGCCTCATGTATGCATTCATGTGACTCAGGTGTAATCACCCATAACCCTGTCCCACCTTGTGGTTTGTTGTTGTTTCTGCCCTTCATTTCACCTCTTACGGGATTAGATTGCAGTTTAATCTCTTCAGTTCATTCTTCATATACTAGATGTTCATTTCTTTTAATTACTATTATGGCAACACATCCATTCCTTTTCTTTTCAGCAGTAATTGGTCTCTATTACATTATAATTTTTCACTGCCTAAATCCACCTGTTTTATTAGAATACAGTGAACCAACTTAACATCCTTTCAGAGGAACAGATTTAATACCAAGAAAAAAATACCTTCAGTGCTGGAAGCCCAATTTTAAGATTTAGACATAAAAATACTACAGCTGGGCACTTCCCTTACCCACTGAAATGATAAAGCTGCATTTAATGTTAAGAAACTGTATACACGACAGATTGTTGCTATGGTAGTAATGCTGTTCTTTCTCATGAAACCTTTCCCTTGTGTGCTAGGTTGCATTTTGTTTGCAGTTTCTTCTATTCCTTTGTCAGTTCTTGGCATTATGTCATGGAAAAAAAGAACTTTAATCAAGATTTCCAACTGAATGAAATTCGGATGTATGGATATTATACTGTAATTGTATTAGCAATTCTATTGACAATGAGAATTTCTACCTGCTTGTTCCTACTCATATACAACTAGTTTCTGTACAGAAAATTCCATCACAGATTAAGGCATTTCTCAATTCTCCCACTGTATTTTTTTTCCCCTGAAGACCAAAAAGAAAAAAATTTTTTTTTATGGTTTCCAAATCAATCCCAAACTGGTAACACTGTGAAATCACAAAGCACACCAAAAATACAGATCAGGACAGCTACTGCAGAAAGGTGTCATCATAGACATCATCTTCCCATCTTTTTCCCTTTTTCTTCTATCCTTTGAGAGTACAGAAGCCTCTTCCTAAAGCAATGCCCCCTGACTGTTGGAGTGTTTTTAAATTTAGGTATATTGTTTAGGTGTCTACCCTCACTAGGTGCTTTCTAGGATGAATATAAATCTTCATGATGGGTAATCACAGAGGTACAGGAGACCACAACTACTTCGCACAGGTGTGTGCCTTTGAGGCACAAGACAGAATTACTGTCCAACATACCAGGACATCATCTCTCCCTTTCTAAGGGCTGATCACCATGATCTTTAGCAATCAAAGTCAAGGAATTTGATAATTCATTTTTAGTAAGTGTTTTTATTATAGCTGATCAGCATGGGATAAAATGAGCACTCACATAACAACTACTTCTATAATGACTCTGGAGAGTATCTTAAAGATACATTTGGTCAAACTGCATTTCCCACAATAAACAGATTATTAACAAACAACAGAATTTTTTAAAAATAAATGCAGCAAAGAAATATAATGACATTTTTGACAGGTTGACTAACAAAATTGTCTCTTGGTCTATGCATACATAACCATGTATAGGTCTTTTTCAAACTGAATAGCCATAAGCCATCATCTAAAAAGCCTGACACTGTCAAAGGTGTATATGAATGTCTCTTTCTTCCAAGTTTCATTTTAAGTATGTTCAGTATCCATATATTGTCAAAGACCATCACAGGAGCTTCATGGAGCATCACGGTAATGCTCTCAGTTAACTGAAAACCTCTAAAACATCTAAATAGTCAAATTTAACTAGAATTGCTGCTTTTATTTTTTGCTGATGCTTCTGGATTTGGGGTGAATTGCTTTTTAAATCTCTGCTCTTTAAATTTCCAGATTTCATCCAGCATGAAGCTGCTTCTTTCTTTCATACTTGATATTTTCTTGGTGTCCAGTAGTTACTCAGAGCCAAGGAAATCTGACAAGAGTCAAGGAAAACTGATGAGTCTACTTCTTTCACCTCTCAGGATTTAGGCCCAGATCCAACCACCTGGGAATACTAACTTCTTGTTTTTCAGTTAGTACAAAGATTAATATGTGTTAATAAATTATTAACTTAAATAAATGTTTGGCTGTTTACAGGTCTGGCTGAGAAGCACTACGTAGTTTGAGCACTGCATGCTTTTAACTAACCTCTTCCCAAAAGTTATTTTAGGAAAGCCATCCCCCTACATATCTGACTGAACTTTTATCCTACTGAAATGGCATGACAATCAAAATATTTACATATATTTTCACCGAGATTAGTAGGCTTTTTGTAGTGATGATAGTTTTTTATAGCTTTCATGTGATCCCAAATTTTTTTACTTAGGACATTTGCTGTAACTTTCCTGCAAGCAAGCAAGCAAGCAAGCAAGTCTCATGACTGTAATTGAAGACAATAATTCTTCTCATCTTTTCCAGATACAAAATGTAGAAGACATAGAAAAATCTCCATTCGTAAATCATACTTTTAGTTTGTTTCCATTCATTTTTCCTACCAATATATTTATTTTATTTAAAGCCATTTTATAACATAGCTGTCTGCTACTTCTAACTTAGGACAAGGAAATGTAAAAATTCTTTCAGTTCATCATTCTAACAATGGTAGCACATCTTTTAATGAATTAATTATTACTCTAAAGACACTTAAATACCACTTATATTGTTCTATTCTTCTTTACAGAGTCTTCTTGCACGTTTGAGTCATACTATATTATTCACATGACAGAAAAGGCACTTTTTGCCATTTCTCCCTTCTAAATTATTGTTTTTCTATATAAGTATTTTTAAACATATGTAGAATGTTAGCCTTCTTGGGTGTATTCTAACTACTTTTTGCATGGAAAATGCAGGATTTTTTGTACCTCTGTCATCGCTATGAAACCATTAGTGCAACCAGGACAGCAGACTGAATTATCACTTTATAGCTCAATGAACGTCATCAATTATAAAACCAAGTTTATGTTTGAACAGACAGTGAAGAGTTGTTATGTTTAAAATAGCATTACTTTCAGCTTAGGTCATTTTAGACAAACTACTACATTTTTCCTTAAAATGAAAATGCAAAACACTGAAATATCTTGCAAACTTTTTGTTGATTTCAGTAACTATATAAATTGGCAACAACAGTAACTTCCATGAGAATGTTTTTTTGCTTTCTACTGCCTAGCATTTTGAAACAAACATTTAAAAGAAAAAAGCTCATTCCTTGTTTGTTGTGTTTGTCATTTTTACTTCTATTGAAACTATTTTTTTGAAAATGCTGAATGCTTCAGCATCATAACAGAATGCATACACATTTACAGAGCCTTTATTAATTCCCCTGGGCAACAACTCACGCTTTCTTGTAGTTCATTTGCAAGGAACTTTAAGAATATTATTGAAGACTTCCACTGCCCTTTCATGAGGCATTTAAATATATTTTAAAATAAAATAACAGATTTGGATTTTTTTTAATCATTTCTGCTTAAGAATTACAAGCTTCCTGTTAAAATAAATACTAAAGTACCTTCTAAATTTCTGAACCACTTCTCCTATCATACGTAATATAACTTAATATGAAGGGCTGATTCAGACACATTTCTTGTTACATAACAAAATGTAGTCACTTCCCACGTAATTCTACACAGTCACTTACTCTTCCCATTGTAAATACTAGATTTGATTATATCCTTAATATACTTTAGGATGAGGCTTACAATCTTCAGTCTTTTATAGGTCTGTTACAGAGCTTCATAGTAATTTATTTATTTTTTGCAATTTTAGAACCTTTTCTCCTTGTTCAAGTAATAGATTGAGATCAAAGCAAATATCAGAAAGCAGAGCCAAGGAGGGGAATTTTAAGAAGGGATGCCAAGGATCCCCTAGTTTAAACTTTCACTGTATAGACTGAATACCACATACCCATTCCTCTATCAAATTTACATCTCTAACAGCAGTTGACAGAATTTGTTCACTCAGATACGCACCACCATCACAAAATAGAAACGACATTGTACCAGCAGCTTTAAATCATAGAATCCTAGAATCATTTAGGTTGGAAAAGACCTTCAAGATCATCGAGTCCAACCGTCAGCCATGCCCACTAAACCATGTCCCTGAAGTGCCTTGTCTACTCTTCTCTAGACTAAACAGCCCCAGCTCCCTCAGCAGCTCCTCATCAGACTTGTGCTCCAGGCCCCTCACCAGCTCGGTTGCCCTTCTCTGGACACGCTCCAGCACCTCCATG
>JAOBAS010000008.1:12655383-12665383 GCA_025311575.1 Elanoides forficatus | reverse complement strand
GGGGAAGCTTCCAGCAGCTTCTCACAGCAGCCCGCCCTGCGGCCCCTCACCCGCTACCAAAACCCCGCCACACAAACTCAAAACAATAAAAAAGAAAGATAAAAAAAAAGAGAGTCATTAATAATGCTTGTGATCTGAACCTCCAGAGCCAAAGTTGTATTAGCTTCTTTATTAAAAGGCATTCAAGCAACTTCTGTGATTCCCATTCTGAAATGGAATAATTTGTTACACAATTACACAGTTGGTGTACAAAATTATTTTATGCAAACAAATGTCACAAACCAACTGTGTAGGGTCACTGATGATTTTCTAGATGAATGATTCTCAGCCATTCCAAGGTGGTGAACTATTAGTTGAAGAAAAGAACCACTAAATTACACTTACTATGAAAACAAAAATGTATTGTTAATAAGCTCAGTTAATTTTTCATATATTTCAAGATACTTGCAAAGACTAGTTGAACTAGAAGATTAAAATGCAATGCAAATGTAAGGGTTGTTTTTTCTTTGCTTGCTTTTTGTTTTAGTTTGCTAAGTATTTTTGAAGTTATATTTTGTGATACACTGCTGTCATGTTTTTGATACAAGAGCTGAGAAACACTGCTTTAGAAGTAAATTTTCTTTACTAGTTTAGAATATTCCCTTTGAAATCTGCATATAGGAAACCTGTACCCATGAGAAACTTAAAGATCTGTTTCTGCTGTATAAAAAAAATCTCATAGTTAATTTCAGTAAAATAAAGATCATGTCCTCAGACAAGGAAGAACACTACAACATGTTTATAAAATTTGTGTTAGAGTTAAAAGAGGGGAAAAAAGTCAAAAGGCAGATGTATGTATAAGAAATACAAATTTTAGGTAGTAGTTTCTCCCTGCTCCTAAAGTTTATTTTACTCCAGTGAAAAGCAGCAAACCAAACCATCCATCTTTACAGACACAGGCAGAGACACAGCCTCAAATCCATTTCAGAGAAGAAATTAATTAAAATCATTGGGGTACACCCCCCTGCCCCAATAAACAAAACCCCAAAACCTTACAGTGCAGAATCTAGCAGTTCCTGCATTAAATACAATTTCCCATAGGAAATGCATGACTTCTGTCATTTGCCTTTTTCACTATCTACTGGCTGATTTCAGGTAAAAGTTTAAGGCATTAAAGCCTTGAATGCTTTCCTGTATTTGTTTAGACAACTAGCCTAGCATCGATCTAGGTTTACCTTTCTGAGTGGCCATTTTCCATGACTCCTTGACAGTTCTATCTGAATAATTGTTGAATTGATGAATAAGGGTTTTCTGAGGGTTTGTGTTTGTTTTGGTGTTTCTTTTCTCCTGCCACAGGCTGCTTCTTTCCCACAGCAATTAAATCATCTATGACACTTGAGCTAATGGCTCAGTAGATTAAATGAAGGGGAGTCTTTACACAGCCCAGTCTTTTTGAGGCATGATCAGCTCTGGAAATTGGTTTGATTAAAGTGTGATTGTCTTCAGACCATGAAGTAATATTATAACTTGGAAAAAAAATCTGGCATATCTGAAAATGTTTGAATATTTCCCATGTAAGTTGGTCTAATAAAACATACTGTTTTCCCATTACAGACCTGATCTTATTCAGAGCATCACTGTATCAAAATATGAATGACAGCATTGTATTTAGATTTTATATGAAACTACTACAGTCTCATGGAGGACAGACCATGGAGTTGAGTAACTGAAAGAGTGGTTTGGTACAGCTTGGAGAGTTTGATTTTGTGTGGAATTTCTGTGGGCTAATGTGCACAGATTGCTTTTAATACATGCATATGATCTATATAATAAAGACTCTCATGGCTGTACAAGATTCTTGAGCATATTTCAATCCTGCTCTCAATAGAAACACCTCATCAAATGAGACAGAGTAAATATCAGCTAAGTTCAGACTTTCACTTCAGAGCTTGTGGAGAAAGACGAGCTGTTTCAACAGATGATAAAGAACATATAATGTAGGATATTTGCTCTGAATGAATATAAGGTAAGGAATCACATATCTCAGGCTGCTAAGCTTGAGGAAGTTAGTAGCTTTCTATAAAGAATGTCTAAAATCTTTAAGAGAAAGTGGCACCCTATAGAATGTCTAGTTCAGATGTGATTTTTGGTGGTACCTGCAAACAGCACTGCAACACCAGTAGAGATATTATTGTCAGTAGAGATAACTGTTCAGTAAACCCTCTGGAAATCTGCTCATAACTTTCAAACATCAATTTTTAAAGCATATTTAAACTTATTTAAAACCAAGGTAAGGAGGCCAGCAGACAGATAGTACAAAGAATGATAATACGACCCTTTTTCTACATGTCTTTAAAAGTCTTGGTTTTCAGAGTATTGTTTCTACTTAGCAATATTCTGTTTATCTACATTGATTTATTCAGTATTTCAGTTACATACAGTACATAATTGATTGTAACTTCAGGTCTCGAGTTATGACTTAGCTCAGCTGCCTACTGTAATTTAATTGTGTTTTTAGCAAATTAGTTTAATCCTCAAATCAAAACACTTGCATCATCTGTGATTTTGCAGATATGTTGCAGTACTTGCAGCAAATCTACTCAATGTTCTGCTATACTGCTAATAAGAAATGACATTCAAGTCACTTGTTTACAAGCTTTATGAGTCTACAGTGTTGTGACTATCTAATATGTGTAAAAACTGGTTTGTGTATTATAATACAGAAGTTATATAGCCTCAACCAAATGGGACTTGCGTCAAACATTTTTTAAAGTGTATAAATATTAAGGTAAGAATAGATGAGAATGAGGGGAAATCTGAGAAAACTACTCTTTCTTGGTATAATGTGCATCATCCAGTGGCAGCTGTACGTATGCTTAGAAACCCAAGAAAATGCAACTGGAATCTTGCTGACTGCATGTTGTCACCAAACAGAATATAATAAAATATAACAAGAAAAATTAAATATAATATACACAAATCACAGAAAAAAACCAAAACCAAACAAACAAAAAACGAAAAAGAAAAATAGACCCAATGTAATAAGAATAATGTGAAAAGAAAGAAAAATAAAGAGAAAAATAAAAAATTCCTACAGGAATACAGCATGACAGGCTGCCAATAGGGAAAAGATAATGTAGTGGATAGTCTTGAAAAGTGATGTCAGACAAGAGATACAATGGTAGAGAAAGTAGAGAAAAATACCTACTGTAAAGATGAATAAACTCCCTTTAACCATGACTAGAACATTGACTGCAAAAGATAGAATTGGAAGATGTACTGTATCCATCCAGCAGTGAAATCAATGCAGTTTCCCTTTTGCTATTTCAGATATGAAAAGATAATGGCATTATGCACCTTTGAAAAGGAAATTTTAGAGCAGGTCTACACTTTGTGGTCATGCTATTCATTATATATTAACTGCCATTACGTGGAATCTAAAATTTCCATTTCTTTCTTCTGCGCATCTGTGCTGCTCCAGCTCTCAGAACATGTTTGCTTCATTCTTTCCAGGTGCTCTGCTTTTCACTTCAAGTGAACTGCATGCAGAAAGAGAAACTAATGGTGTGCTAATATTGGGAAGCAAGATACAAAGTAGAATGTAGTGGATATAAAAAAGAAACTTTGACAAGATAAAAAGAATGACATTGTTATAAATTGCATCTAATTTTCAGAAACATGAGTAAACAGGGCCTTGGGCTTGATCTATGGAATGAACCAGAATAATTCATATTGACTTAATTTAGCAGAACTGTGGGAACTTTATTACATAATGCAAGGACACTCTCAGATCTCTAGGACCCAAAATTCCTATTGAAGCATGATGAAAACTTGTAGTGAAAATGCTAAAAATAGTCATAGATGACCTTGAAAATGTACACATTTGCTATTAAATTTCCAAGATTCAGATTTCTTATTTAAATAGTCTCCAGGAAAAATGAAATGGCTTTATTTGTACATGGTGAAATTAGCTGATTCTAAAAGATGTCTAGTCATTGTCTTCTCCATGGGCTGCCTCTGTCACCTCTGTAAAGACTGATATGCTTTTCTGAAATATCTGTAAGATTTATATTTAAAAAATATTTTTAGGCAGGGACCTAACTTTCCTGAATGTTCATAAGGATCAAGATGCAGCCAGGATTGTTTAAAGTGTAATTAATAATAATGTATCTCATTACAGGGCCAAAAAACTTGAGCTTGTGTTGCTTGCAGAGAAGGACATGTTCTTCAGAAAGACATACTTGAATTTCATCACAGCAGAAATGAAATGACAGAAGGGTTATAACAGCAAAAAACCATATATAGAGAGGCAAGAGAAAGACAGAGGAACAAGCTCTAAACTGGTGTAACTATGGCAGTTTGTACCAGGCAAGAATTAAGCTGACAGCCTTAAGGCACATATTCCATTTGTGAAAATGAAAACAGTTTAGAAGAGGTGCATTTGAGTCAAAGGAAAAATAAAAATGGTGACCATGCCACACCTGATCTTTAGAGACAGGGGAGGGGGGTAGAAAGAATAGTCAGTGGAGGAGATGCAGTTGTGCACATATCAGTTTACATCAGTTTCTATCTGGTTTCTAGGACAAATTACTGCCTGAAGCTCATGTACACAGGGCTGCTAACTAGTTTCCTTAATTGGTTGCTTTACATGGAGTCAGATAATATTGTTAAGCAACAGAATGTTATAATGAACTGAGGATTGCACTTGAAAAATAAGCTATGCTATTTTTTCGGGCTGGTGAAACACAGATTGCTTTCAGTTATTTTTCTTGGCAGGGCTGTTGTTTCTGTCCATAGCCTGTCAAGCTAGCATAGTATCCAGATGGTTATAAGGCTCTAGGGCACCTGTATAACTCACATTAGAGTTTAACAGAAATGTAGTGAGTAATATTTATATATTTACATTTCAGATCCTCCTCCATTCAAAGCAAAACACAGCTGTTATATTTTCACCCTGGCCATTACCCTGTGATATTCCACTCAGCCAGTATCTCCACTCATTGCCAGTTTGTAGTAATGTTGTTGCATTTCCCTTCTTTCTAACCCTTGTGTAAAGCCATGTCTGAACTAATACATCTCCTGTAGCCCAAACAAGGAACCAGTCTTCCAGGATATGGTTTCGCTGTGTAATGGTCTAGCATAATAATTTTTTAAGGTATTCTTTTTTATACCACTCAGACTTACCGATGAGGTGTTATTTCTCTTATCTTCAAACCTGCTTTCTGCCTGCCTTCCTGTTTGCTGTGTGCGTCATCTGCACCATCTGGGGTGACGTTTTGACAATGACTGAGAGTACAGCACTAAAATGTCTGAATTCCCCTATTGAAAATTGAAAATGTTGCTTCCCAGAGTTGTTAAATGGTTTTCTTTTTATTATTTTGTGAATAGTAGACACTTATCAAAATTATGTGATGAGCCCAGTATATACATAATGAAAACATAAATATTTTAGATTTTGGTGGATATATACTTGCAAAAAAGATTTGTTACAACTCTTCAGATAAAGAATGACTCTTCATTAAGTACTCTGTTGATTGTGAAATAGTGTCCCCAAAAGGCTGTTTCATCTATCTTTATCCTTAATTAAGCATGACAGAATCTATATCTAACTTTGATAATTTTTAGAAGCCTACTGTTTATTATATTCACTTACACTATTCATATTAGTCACATGATTTAAAGACAGACTAATGTGCCTGAGTATTTACACAAATAATTATGAATCTCAGAGAAAAAAAAAAGTTTCAAGAGTGTAAAGAAAACACATTTAGCTCTAGGTGGTAAGTCATCAAGGAAATATTCTATGCTGACATGTAAAATGTGTGGTATTCTTTAGAAGCATACTGAAAAGCAGTTTGAAAAGTGAGTTATAAACTGGACAAAACTCAAAAAATTATGGCAACAAAACATGGAAATAATTAGTTCATTTCAGATAAATTGCATTTAATGAGACTACTTCTCAGCATTCAGTTAGATTTTGGAGGTGATGTTTGAATACAAAACCTAACAAAAGTTTGTTACTGTTAGGAATTCTTGTTGCTTGAAGTTTTTTGTTATGAAATGTTATGCTGCCTTGTATTACTCTGATAAATTATGTTCTTTGTTGAGATTAGATCTCTCTGCTTGGGAGGATGCTGTGGTAGGTAGAAAATGCAGAAATTGGATGGAGGGTTTCTGCATGTAACCATATTTCTTTTAATAAATTAGAATATATGTATTAATCACTTCTTTTTCCTAGCTCTTCTATTCAGTAGACTTATAACTTGGATGAGTCTGAGAACTGTACTGTGCATTTATCTGCCAGTTACTATTTAGTAATTACCTGAGGCAGTTTTACTTAAGACTTTTTTTAATAGCTTTGCTAGAATGACAATAACTTTTTTAGTAAATATCTCAGATACATTTTTTTTTTTTTTTTCTCCCATTCAAATGTTACAGTACCAGAAAAAATGAACAGGAAAGCATTAGGAATTAATCCTGAAAGCACAGAATTAAAAGAGGACTAACGACAAGGATCTTAATTTTAAGGTTATTGAACATCAATCTATTTTGTTTGGAGTAGGCTTATCATAGGTGTGGAGCACAATGACCCACAGCATAACACTGATGTCCCATTGGCTCCACAGAGGTCTTTTCAGAACTTTCCTGGGTCTGTGACCACTTCTTACTGTTAATGAATGAAAATGCAGAAGAAAATAGAAGATATATTTGTAATTTTAGGGTAAATCTTAGACCTCTCTGTTGTAAAAGTCAGTGATATAGATTATTTTAAATAAATCTAAATTACAAAATTGGAAGCAGTTCTCATTTTTAGGGAACAGTAGAAACTCTATGTCGTCATGTAGGTGCTCGTGCATGCACATGTGTGCACACAAACACACACAAACAAGCCGTAAGTGCAAAAATCACTAGTGTAGAGGGCTCAACACCTGACATCAGGTTGAGAAAACTTTCATCAAGCAGTACATTTAGTGCCAGATAGATTATTATGTCCAAAAATATTAGCTATTCTTACTTAATTTTCTGGTCATAATTTTAAAAATAAAGTTTTTAAACAATAGAACCCTTGTAGGGTGGGCTTGCTGTACAAGACAAAGATTGTTTATTTCTTCAAAGAAGAAAAATTATTCTCTGAAAGATTATACATATAAAATAATATAGTTAAAATAAATCTTGTATATACACATATATTTTAGAGTGTGTGTATATATGACTACACACACAAAATAAATTTGAATGTTTAAGTTAGGTTACTGAAATCAGTCCTAACTTTATGACTGACTTTATTTCAATTGTAGCTATACCAGGTAAGATAGTTTGCATATTTTTCACTTGTTTCTTAAATATTTACTGTTAGCAAGAAGTAAATGTTCTCTAGCTTTTTCTTTCTGTTGAGTTGATCAAATTGCTAAAGAGGAAATACTTTTTACTTCAGAAACTTCTCAGCTGCCTCTGAGCATAGAAATTCTGGAAAGAGAATTTTTTCTTTCATAAATAGGAAGAAATTATAATTTTATTAGCTGGATATAGGTGGAGAAAATAGACCAGCTGCCAACACAAAAGTTCTTCTCCAGATCTGAAACAGAAGCAGCAAGTCAAGCTGATTACAGATTAGAAGTGTTTCAAGTTCAAATTATGTTGTGAATTAAACCATTTAAACAAAAAGTGCATTTAGTTTAGAACAAAAAGGATGTTAGCAAAGAGAGTTAAGTCATTAGTTATCCTCTAGGCTCATGGTGAAAATAGAAAGTGGAACAGTGAGATGTTAGGCAGAAATGGAGGTAGAAAGGAATACAGCAATGCCTGCATTGTTGGTACAGCTCCACATGACACTCTTCGGTGGTGATGCTGATTTCAGGGACTGAAACCTTTTGTTTTCTACTGGCTGCTTGTTCTTGCCCTTCTAATGCATCTTCCACTCTTCCAGTGAATTTTTTTTCTGTGCAGGCACATACTGAACTAGAGCAGGAAACTGGCAAAGCTGTCAAAATCTGATGGTTTGGGTTTTGTGGGTTTTTTTTCCCTTTGGCTGGTTCAGTTCCCCCTTCCACTTCAGATAGGGGTACAGAAACAGATTGGCTAGCTGATGTAGGGGCAGTATCTTGCAGTCAGATAAGAGGAAGAAGATGCTAAAGCCAAACCTAGAGGTGCAAAAATTAACTGGAGACCCCAGTTTTAACAAAGATATTCTTTCTTAATAGTGCATGACAATTTTTCCCAGAATCTATCTCCTTTCAGTTAAAGTGTAGCTGTAGCTTTGCTCATGGTTTTTCATCTCTAGTAGAGCTGAAAATTTTAGTTCAGTAGAAATAAAATAGTTTAGTAAAAATTGTAAGAGTATTAATTTCTTGTAAGAAGGATGACTAGTACTTCATGCATTCAGCTAATAAAACAATTCTGGATTAACATGGGAAAACATAGCTGAGCTGAAAAAAAAGATCATGGAATAAAAATGTAAAATAGATGAGTATGCAGGTAAATAGATCTACTTGCTCTCTGCCAAGGAGAAAATTACTCAGAAGCTGCTGAATTTTGCAGATTTTTAGTTTTGTCTTCAGTCTTACATAGCAAACTGAATGCAACAATCTTTTGACCAGAATCCAGTACTTCTAACTGAAGTGCCAAATGGGGCCATAATGAACTTAAATTTACACAGAAGTCTGCAATGAAGCAAAGGACTTTTTTTTCCATGAAGAAAATGTTTCTTTTGTTTTACTTCTGCACAGCAAGGTTTTGATAAATTTCCTCAGTAATTTCAGTGGCAGGAAACTACAATATTTTTAAATTTAAATAGACAATAATCTATTTATGGTAGTAAAAAAATGTGTTCTGACAAAATAAGACTCCTGAAGAATCTTTGCCCAACTGTATAAATGAAACACAACTACTGGATTCCTTGAAAAGTTACAAAGTTGTTTAGATTAGAGTCCTACTTCTTATAAAATATTGTGTTCCTCTGATAGTATAATAAAACCTATTATTCTCTACCCTGTAAACACAGAAAAGGCCTTGAAATTGCATGCAGTTATCTAGCCTGAACTTTAAACTTTTTATTTAACTAGTTAATGCAACTTACCTCATCATTTAGAATACATCTTCAGGGGAAAATTTTATTAGCTTGAGACTAGGGGTTGTCATCAAACTGAATTTTTCTCCTTAGCTAGGGTATGACAAAAAGACTCTCGCATCTAAAATTACCTGCTTTTCTTGCACTTAAGACACTTTTGTTAAGATGACATAAATCACAGTAAACAAATTCTATTTAATTTAAGTGACTAAAATCCTACAGTGACCCACTGCAATAAAGTCTCCAAGTACAGAATTAATAAAGAAGACAAGATGGGAGAGGTAGTGTTTATGCTTACAGATCATCCTTCAGCTATTAATCAAGAAGATTGTGACAAAGTGAATGCAGTATAAAAGGAAACATCTTTTCCCATCTTCTTTATTCTCTGTTTTCGCCTTTCTCTCATAGCTCTTTTTTCCACCTAACATGTAGCCGAGCAAATTGAATTTCCTAAAGAATGAGCTGATGGGCTGTAAACTGAGGTCTGCTAATGTTATGACCAACGGAAGTGGCATAATTCCAGACTAAATGTGGGTACGCTATTTTCTTCACCAAAGATATTTTTACAACCATTAAGATTATTTGACTGTTACTAATTAAAATAGTAGTCTTCATCAGAATGTTCTGCTGCTGGGTAAAATTTCCTCATTTCACTTATTACAGTTCTTGGAGTTCAAAGCTGTAGAATGTCAGCTTTTCATATTGTGAAGCTAGAACTCTTCCTTTCTTGCTTTTGTTCTTCTAAAATACCTCAGAAAAATGTTTCTTGTAAGCAGCCACATGTATCGGTGTCCTAGTTTCACTAGGAACTGGGGAGGGGAACCTCAATCCATCCCACTCTTACCAGTTTGATGCCAGTGCCAGCAATAGATGCCCAGAGCCTGGAGAGGGATCACAGATCAGCAGGAGAGCACCTGAAGAGCAGCACAAAGGAATTCCAGCCACTCCAGCCAG
>JAOBAS010000008.1:12642827-12655283 GCA_025311575.1 Elanoides forficatus | reverse complement strand
AAAGGAGGCCTGCATGGATGAACAAGGAGCTCCTGGACAAACTCAAACACAAAAAGGAAGCCTACAGAGGGTGGAAGTAAGGACAAGTAGCCTGGGAGGAATACAGAGAAATTGTCTGAGCAGCCAGGGATCAGGTTAGGAAAGCCAAAGCCCTGATAAAATTAAATCTGCCCAGGGATGTCAAGGGCAACGAGAAAAGCTTTTATAGGTGTGTCAGTGATAAAAGGAAGACTAGGGAAAATGTGGGCCCTCTCTGGAAGGAAACGAGAGACCTAGTTACCCAGGTCATGGAGAAGGCTGTGGTCCCCAACAAGTTTTTTGGCTCAGTCTTCACTGGCAAGTGCTCCAGCCACACCACTCAAGTCACAGAAGGCAAAGGCAGGTACTGGGAGAATGAAGAACCACCCACTGTAGGAGATGACCAGGTTCAAGACCATCTAAGGAACCTGAAGGTGAATGAGTTTTCTCATTCTTGCTTTTTTCAGGGGAGTGACTGAGTAGCTGGGTGTGAGTTTGGCTGTTAAACAAGACTAGTCCATCACAGAGTGGAAAGCATTTTACTAAGTAAATCTGACACAGTCTTAAAAAACCAAGGAAGCAAACAATAGGAGAGCATTTTAAAACTATCTTCAGAAATGCCTGATCCAGTTAAAATTCACTTGTGACATAGACATAAAAAGAAGACTGTAAAAAACTACTGTAAGACAAATCTATATAATGACTATAGACTGTTTTGTTTTCCTATCATTTATGCAAGGCAATTTTTTGTCATTTCACTTTGCTTTCAGATTCACCAGAAGTTTACAAATTACTGAAGACACAGGAGAAGCTTAGCCAAGAAATGAAGGAAACAGATCTATGTCAGATGAAGTTTAAATTTATTTTCTTCACAGAAACTAAGTAGCATTTCAGTAGAGCTTAAAAAGAAACATCGATAAAGAAAAAGGCAATCACACTTATACCAGAAATTGCCTGTCCCTTTCATTGTCAGGATCCAGATGTCCCTCAAAAGGAACAAAATAATCCTTCTGTCCTGAGATTGTGTGAATGACAAAACTCAGCAAGAAACCACCCTATGAAAAACATGCTAAGGACTGTAGACAATGCCTCCACTCTCCTTGCCTGCCAAGAGAAAAATACGTGAAATGCTGAATTGCTTTGCTTAAACTTTGCAGTATTCATTTGGGGCAGGACCAGTACCTGGACACTACTGGCAAATTTAGAGATATTTCTAATCATGAATGTCAGGGTTAAAATTCAAAGTTTCATTGTGAGTGAGAGATGACATATCATTCCACTGCCTCATCAAGTAAGAAAGAGATACCCAGAGACAAAGAGATGGGAATCCACCGGGCAGCCAGTTATTATACTCAGATCACATTTTTGTGCCAATGTTTTCCTCATCAGAGTTTGAAGTAGCTCTCTTCCCAAAAGATGGTATATCAGCGGAGATTTTCTAGGTGAAGCAAGTTCTTGTTTCTGCTTCTGGCATGCCTTTGCATATGATGGTGCAAGGAGTGAGAGGTTTTATGTATGCTCAAATTTCCCCACATGGGGAATTCTCAATCTTCCTGGTGTAGACAAGTAGATAGAGAACAAAACCAAAGCTAGTTATTGGAAGTGTCCCTTATACATGAAAGTTAGCATGATCCATTTTTATTTAAACTAATTTCAGAATTATTCTCCTGTGTTTCAAGTGATGAATGTAATTTGAAGCATAATTCTATTTAAAATTAAAATATTGATGGCATTCTATTCTATCAGTGTCAGTCAATTATTCCTTCATATTACTTGAAGAATAATGCATAACATGATTTATTCTTAAGGTCTGAATAATTAAAGAGGACCAGAAATTGGGTAGTATTTTTCATTTTATAACAGGAAACCTATACTGCAGTTATTGAATATGAGCAATGTGATTGATCCTATATGAAATAGAATGTTTTATACCTGAAAAGAAAAAGTTTAATCAATTAGCAAGTCACTCACTCAGGTAATGATTCTTCTCAATATACTTCATGTGGCTTATTAAAAGCCCGAACCAGAATTTGTTGTAATCGGAGGAACAGAGCTGGTATAGGAAAGACATCTGGTTTTATCCCAGATACATTTCACAAAGTGTCTCTCTTCTGATACTGTAAGGAATAGCTATAATATGTGCAGCTGTTCCTTTAATTTAGTTTATTTCTTGCTAGAAGAAAGTGATTACTGTAGCCAATCTCATAATATTAAGCCTCAAGATATTTTGAACTGGTTTTGTTTAACTCATTTTCCCTTGTCAAAGCTGCTGCATTATATGCTTATAGAGCTAATTTTCAGGTTACAGTGTTTGTTTGTCTTTAAAAAGTAGGATTCTAGCATTTCTGGCTGCATCTCCAAAGTGTTTTCAGTTCACAGAAGGCTCACAATCCAGAAGACAAAGAGGGTTGGGGTTTTCTTGTGTATGTGTGTTTGGGTTTTTTATTACAATTCATTGCAAGTATTTTTGGTTTTTTGTTTGTTTTAATCTTAAGATTTTGGATGTCAAACATATACTGTTTGTTTCCACATTATATTTACTCCACCACAAGAGATTCTGAAAATAGTGCTCACTGAAGTATTTCTAATGTCATCTGTCTAGGAATCAAATGTAGTATTTTAATAGCATTCCCATGTGCCCAGTTGTTAAATCATAAAAACAAAACAAAACAAAACAAATGTGATTATTGAAATAATGAATGCATAAATAAATTAAAAAAACAGTAGAAATTTGAAGAAAAAGTATTGTTTATTCAAACTGGACAGAGGAAGGGAATCTTTAGATTTTATAGCAAATGAAGGACACCTTTGTGCCTGCTGCTCTTGATTTAAAATCATTTACAGTCATGACAAAAAGTACTTTAATGGGATACTTAAGAGTTCTCCAGAATTTTACTCACATTGTGGAATTCATGCAGAATTCATCTTACCTAAACTAGTCGTCAAGAAGCAGGGATATAATCTAAGCCATTTGTCTAGGTTACCTTGTACTAAATGGGAAAGATAGGCATGATTATTCCTTCAAGGTAATTCATTCCATCCTGAAGTAAGTGGGATGAATTGTCATCTCAAAGTGACTTTTTATTTCTACCAAATACAATAGGTATATAAACACACTATGTAGGTAGAATGAATGCCATTTATTTTAAGCCTTAAAAAATATCCCTGATTATTTTTCCAGTCCAAGTTAGTACCTCTGCACTACAGCTAGTTTTGAGCTAGCTGTTTTCTAGTCACTGCCCAATTTTTTCTTTCTTGGTTCTATTTGCCAGGTCTTTTAGGACTCTAAGTTGCTTCAGCCACACAGTGACTGATAATTGTAAGGAACTCTACTGTCAGAGTTGTTGCCAGTGTGGAAATAACCTGTTGGGATAACTGCCAGCTGACAATTTTTGTTGCTGCTGAAGTGGACTGTTTTCAAAAGATAGTATTTACTTAAAGAAAAACAAAAGAAGGAATTGGGATAGTTGATCAATTGTCCTTTCAGATTCAGTTGATGAGCCAAGTAAGCCAATAGAGAAAGTGGCTTCTTAAATTTCTTCAAAATAGATTTTTTTTTTTAAACTATATTCTTTTTATCTCTTAAAGCATACTATCTAAACATTGTGTTTCTATTTAATTAGAACTGGTGACTTAACCGTGACCGCACTTCTGAGAAACCGTGAATTATCAGTTAAAGGAAAGAGGTACATAAAAAGTATAAAAGAACAAAAAATCAGTAAAAGAGTCTTGAGAGACAGAATTATCACTTGAGTAGAAACTACTTATGACACCTGAGAGCACTGCTAGACCAAGAGGGAAGGCAGGGAACAGAATGCTTACTGCCAAGGCCAATGTTACAATAAGATTTTCAAGGGAATGTTGTATGTCTGACTCAAATGCTATCTACTGTAGATTTCATATTAACTGGAAAAACATGCCCAAGATATAGAAGGAAAACATAGAAACAGTTTCTTGCAAGGACTATTTAGTTCATGAGTTCGTAAGAAAAAGTCTTCTTAAGACAGTGCCATTACATATTTCTTCATATTAAGCTGAACGATTACTATTGAGTGAAACATTTTACTGTAAATATCCATAATCTTAAAATTGTATTGGAAGCACAAAAGACAAATTATTTTTATTCCAAAAAGAGGATCAATGCATTTTGAAGGATTATTATTAATTTCACAACATTATTCCAGGTGCTTATTTACCTACAAAAGTTCAATTAAAAAAAAAAAAAGGAAAAAAAAGAGATGTACTTTGGACAAAATTACTCTACTGGAAATTTCTCTGCTGAAATCTTAGAAACATAACAACATTCAAACATATGGCTTTTTAAAGAAGACTTGGACAGAGGCAGTTTAATGTGGAAGAATGCGGTATTGTTTATCTGAATAAATTTTTCTAAGAACAAAAATGGCCTTTCAATAATTAATGGGGTCTTATAAGAAAGATCGGGACAAACTTTCTAGCAGGGCCTGTTGTGATAGGACAATGGGTAATGGTTTTAAACTGAAAGGGTAGATTTAGACTACATATAAAGAAGAAATTTTTTTTACAATGAGGATGGTGAAACACTGGCACAGGTTGCCCAGAGAGGTGGTAGATGCCCCATCCCTGGAAACATTCAAGGCCCAGTTGGACAGGGCTCTGAGCTACCTGATCTAGTTGAAGATGTCCCTGCTCGCTGCAGGGGGGTTGGACTAGATGGCCTTTAAAGGTCCCTTCCAACCCAAACTATTCTGTGAAGACTAAGCATCTCAAGTAGTAATTGGGAGCAACTTTAAAAAAAAAAAAAATTGCTACAAAGTGACAGTCAACAGAAATGTTTTTTTTTTTCTTGTAAAGGACAAATGTTGAAGTTATAAGGCATAGTAGAACTCTGAAGACACAGTATTGGTATACAAACACTGCAAACATATTGTGGAAAAAATAATAATGACAAGTTAAAACAAAACAAAACAAAAATGGCATAAGCAAAAGAAACTAGAAGCAGAAGAAGGAAAAATGGGATGAATAGTATGGTCACAAAGTAAAAAAAGAACATTATAGGTGTATGTGTGTGGATATAAAATATCTGAGATGATTGGTATGATATACATGTAAGGATGTCATGTTGAGATTTTGCAGTCTTTGAGGCAGAGTAACAGGCTGATGCAAGATCAGAAAATACAACACAAGGAACTTGCCATAGTAAATCTAACAGGAATTTCAGAAAGTGCAGCAATAAGTAAAGAACTTGATATTCAAAGAGGGTGATAGTCATCTTATAACCTCATGAAAGAGGGCATACTTCAACTAGATTTAATGATGGATACAAGTATGTATTTCTGGATTATTTTGTTTTCTGTATCTGGCCCTGCGGTTCATTTACTGCTACAAATGATCTTTCAAACTGCATTTTGATCTTGTCCATGTACTTCAACAATTTTGAATGAAGACTGTAATCTGATGTATTACCTAAATAGGAATAAATTTGAAGTATCTCTTCTATTATTATTAGGCTGTGAAATAAGCAATGTCATCATCAGTTCCAGTCCTCACAAATTCGTAATTACAAATATCTTAACTGTAGACCCACATTTTCATTCTTTCTTCAAAAACCCCGGTTGCTACTGAAAGAGGGGAACAGGTTTTGGGAGGAAGGACTGCCAGATGGAAAGCAAGTACAAGAAAAGAGCAAACATAGAATAAAGCATATGGAAAAATGTCTGTATGGAATAAATCAAGTTAGCCTTATGGAAGTTATCTTTGGCCTCTCTTGACTTTTGTTTATGCCTCTGACTAGCAACAGCCTACATCTTATCCTTTACCAATGCTGAGGTAAGAGAAAAAAAGGCATTAAAATGAAGTTACTGGAAAATAAACAAAATGTGCCTCAATGGAGAATTTTCAGTTTCTTGTTGAGATAACCTTCAGATAGAACAGCACAAGAACTTTGTTCAGGTTATGAATATGCTGCCCTTTAAAATGGATGAACTTTTTGAGAACTCTTTAAAATGTATTACCTGCTACAGTATTATATTCTTTCCACCAGTACCAAGTTAATTTTGCATTATGTTTTAGTACTTCAAATAAAAATAATGAAAAGATAAGCACAATGTTTGATAAATTGGGTGCTAGACTGCAATGTCTTTTTTGTAAAATAAAATTCCACCATCAGCTTTCATATCTATAACTATTGTTGCTAAAATAATGGGAAAACCAGATAGCTTATTGAAAATGTTTTCAATGCAGCACCTTGGTTTTGCTGTTATTTTATAAAATAATATAGAAGGACACACAAATCGATCTAGCATGTTTTCTAGTAATAATTTTGTAGGTAATCAATCAATACATTATATTTTAGTTAGTGTATGATCTGAATAATCTGGAAGATTACATAGCAATTACTATTTAATGTTGAAAGGATATTATCTAATTCTACTGCACTAACAAAAAAAAGAAAAAGAAAAAGAAACGCCATTTATAGGTTACCCACGGACAAGTTAGAACAGAAATTTTATAGCAAATAAAATTTTATGTGTTAAAAGATAAGTGAAAAATTACTTCAGGTTTTTCTCTTTTTCTTTTATTTTCAAAGAAGGAATAGAAGAAAAATGTGGATATTTAGAATGGAATCACAATGATATTGTTAACTACAGAACTATATTTCAAACACCTTTTCTATGTGGGGATGAACACAGAAAGTTTCAAAATGCACTAAGAAAGACTGCATGTCTATCAGTACAGGTGAGTTAAAAATCACATCTAATTGTAGGTGTGCAAATATAAGGTCTTTGCACAAGTAGGTGTTTAAGCTTGTACAATAGAGCAAATATGTCTAGGGTTCAGCTGAGCAGATGAAGGCTGAGCACAGGTGATAGAGCAGAGAATGTTATTCAGCTTATTCTAAGGTAGAAATTTATGTGTGATTGTTATCTAATATAATTTTACAGCTTCATTTGAGATATCCAGAATATCTGCTGAGCTTCCACCTGCATTCCAGAAAAGCACAAGACTACTACTGGACCACTGTCATATTTGCTAGCCTTCTGTGGGTTTCTTGGATATCTTAAGACATTTCAGACTGCACTAGATATCTATGTCTAGGAAGTTCAATCAAATATCTAGCTGGATGCTGGCGTATGCATTTAGAAATATCCATTTAAATGCCTTAATATATGAGCTGATTTCCATCCCAATGGAACTGAGATGACATTTTTAACTTGGAAATAGGTTGTAATAGGTTGAAATAGGTTCTTGGAATAGAAACAGAGTTGGCTGATTGCAGACCAAAGGCTAGTTCTGCCACACAGCAAAAAGAACTTCTAATCGCCACATTATTCCAGGTTGACAAAAGCCGATAAATTTCATACTAGCCAAATGTAGAATGTACTTTCCCCTGATGATTTTCTAACTGTACAGTTTTAGTATAGCTGCTGTGAGATTGCAACTAACACTTGTAATGGCAATCTTTAACACCTACTTACCTCATGATGAACATGCAAGTTGTTGCAATGCTAGCTGACAGTCTTCTGCTTTAGTTACATTACACTATAAACAGAAGTCAACCACTAAGTGTAAAGAACACAAGTAGTTAAACCTACAGAAATGAATTTCTCAGGTAGGTATCTTTCCCAAGGAATATTTGCAGAAACATGGGTTGAAAATAATTTACCCCCAATGGAACATCAGAAATGTTAACAGCTTGCAGAATAGTATAATAGGTAGATATTTAAATGTCAGGTTACTTAATTCAGTATTGTAGGCATTATTCTGTATAACGAGACACCTGGGTTGGGTAAAATCACCCTTGAGACCTGAAGCCAAAAGAAAGCAGGGCACACAAAAAGTGTTTTCAACTGATGTAAAATAAATTTAATAATTGGCGCTCATTTTTTTTTAAGAGTAGAATTCACAATAATGATTTAGATGTCTAGGTCTCCTAAGTGAATAGGTAAATGGAAAAATAGGAACTATTGAAACTAACTAGGCATGCATCTGAAATTCTGACTGTCATGAAGTCTTTGGTAACCGAATACAGCCTGAACAAAGCATCTTTGAGTGGTTAGGCATCTATGGACTTCCTACATTTATGTGACTAAGTTGTATCTATAGCAACAGATGACTAGCCCAATCTTTTATTTCAAAAAAGGCAGTGGAAAATATTCTTTGCATAGTGCAAAAGGTTCAACACTGTCTAGATGATGAGAAACTTTAAATCTAGGCATCTCTTGGTTGGAAGTTTTTCAAATCCAAACCTAAGAACTAGGTAACATAGCGAAGGCCCCATTCTTTTCTTTTTTCTCCTTCATTTCCAGTAAGGCATACATTCTTGTCCACCTTCAACAGGAAAATGAGATCTTCATCTTCCTTCTCCTGACTATATTCTTTAGGTTGGTGGTAAAATCTTCTTCTAATCTGCCCCCCCACACTCCCCTTCTTTTTGGAAAGAATCCTGGTTTCACATTTTTTCTGGCTAAGTTCTTTTAAGTACCGTTAAGTCAAGATACCACTGTGTGTTTTCAAATAAGGTTAACAATGCCAAAGCTAATATTTGAAATGAACTTCAGTACTGCTTGTGATATGTGCATTCTGAAAATATCTACAGATATGGACCACTTGATGCATAATTATGTACAGCAGCAATTGTCTCATGTAATCTTAGATTTCACCAACATAGGCAACTGTATATACACTAGACTGCATATCCTTTTTCAGAGATAAAATTTTAAGGAGAAAATAGACCACTCTAGGGTACAATTAATCTGATTTAATTTAGAATTCTGTTTTTTAATAAGCTAAATCAGTTCCAGAAATGTTATTTTGTTTTCCTCTCACAAAGAAAGCCAAGGAAGAAATTCAGTGCCTGAAAAATAAGCATCTATTGCCACTGTGGGTGGTTGAGAGCACTGGAGCACACTGAGGCTGTGTCCAGTCTACCCCTGTTTTTTGAAACCCAAATGCCACTGAACAAGAAAGTCATGTTCACATGTTTTGCAGCATGTGCAATAGCCTTATGTGAAAAAACCTTGGTGTTTTTTCTAGTGAACGTTGCATACCTGTATTTTATAAGAAATAGTTGAACTGTTCTGTTAATTATGTATCTAAAGTCTACTGAAATTATGTAAAACCGTTTTATATCTTAATTGAATTTAATTTATTCAGTGGCTATCCAAATGTGGAAATATGAAATTCTTATATAAAACAAAGCAGCTTTTTAGGTAGAATGAAGTTATTATACAATAGAGCAGATTTTATTGCTGAATACCAAATGCATGCAATAGAAACTATTCTTTGGAACTAAAGTTATATTTTATATTATGTAGGTTGGATTCTGAAGGACTGGTTTTGAATAATCCTCTATTGGTATGGGCATATGTACTTGACAGAAAATAGAGAAGAAATTGGCATGCTAAGAAAGAGCATCTGTTTATTGTTCTGCTAGGCATTTCAGGAATTTCTTTACAGAGAAAGAAATATATATGTAAGCTATAAAAGGAGATTTTTCTAATGGATGCCACTGTCCATTACATACTGGTATGTATACAGAAATCTATAATCATAAAAGAAAGAGGGGTATTAGTCATACAAATCAGTTATTCATGCCCTTAACCTTATAGATATTCTGAATTTCCTTAAATGTATCTTAGTTTATAGATTTACAAGACTAAAGGGCACCACTGTGATCATCTGCTTTGATCAGATATGGAAATTGATCATGGTATTATAACAAATTAATTCCTATTTAACTGGATTCTTCTATTTGTTAGCAATTCTTCCTCTACTCCGAGGAAAAATAAAATCCAAGAAAGCACAATGAGGATTATAATCTAAAAGGTTATCCTAATAAACTTACATAATAAATTGTTTGACTGGAATTGATGTCACTGTTAAGAATATTGACCATGATCTACACTGCCTCTTAGACTTTCAGGTTTTTGCCTCAAGTTATGTACCTAGCAGCTTTTATGTCACATATTCAGTGAGGAGAGAGTTGGGTGACTTTTTTAAAGAGGTCCAGAGGGTTATCCTGTCTATTTTTTCTGAATGCCTAAACTTAGCTGGCCAGAATCCCTCTATGAAGGCTTTTGATAACACTACTCTTTTCCCACTCACTAGTTATTGTATATGAACACTTGGGGGTTTTTAACAAAGTACTTACAATATTAGGCCAAGTCAGGCATGTAAGCTAGACTGAGAGTATCTTTATCTAAGCTTTATTCCTTATTATCTCTTTTTCAGTATCAATTAAATACTCAACACATCTGTTACACATTTCAGTATAGTACAACTTTAGTTTCATAGTGGCATGAATTCCTTAATGCTAGCTTTTTAACTGCTTGATTTTAAGTGTCTAATGTCATGGTTTATCTCTAGTATTGTTGATACTGGTCCTGATTATATAGGCCACTGATTTACAATTAATTACACATCATTAATAAATCTATAAACTGCTTTGATCCTTATTAGATTTAAACTGCTTGAGTTGAACAGCTTTTACCTGCAGCTATATCAATACTAGTTTATGAAACATTACCCCCATGAAAAACTGCTGAGTACATACTTGTGCTTTCCAGTCTACAATCAGCACAGAACCAGCATATTCAAATATTTCTAGGGCAAATGAAGCTTCCTTAGACTGTTTCTCTGCCAGAAAAAATGCATTAATTACTTGACATTATTTCTTGGGTTTTAAAGACATTCAGCACTGACTTAGTTTAAACACTAGCTTGTTTACTGGTCAATTTTTCTGTTTCAGATAAACCAAACCATTCAGTTCATCTCAACACAGTAATACCTGAACTAGATATGTCTCATTTCTTTTTTAATCATGTAAGTGTTTCCAGGTTGTGACAAAGTAATAGCTCATTCCGAAGTAAATTAGCTCAGAGTCTCTTTCTACAATGCATGTAGCACAATGAAAGTAAATTTTCCTGTCTCTCCCCTGAATCCCCTCTCAGATATGAAAAGCTGCTCTTGAAATATGGTAGAGTGTTTCTGAGATGCTTCCACACCTGAATGTAACTTACTGTATTGGTTATGTCAATATTGCCAATGTGAAATCTGAAATACCCAGTGCAGAGTTTCCAAGAAGTTTACTTTGTGACATCTTCTGGGAGTGACTGGGGTTTCTGATAGTTTGATTGTATCTAGGATACTTCCCAAGACTCACTGAAAATTTTTCCAAAATGGAATTTTCTTTTTTTTTTAATTTTCTTTTGAGAACAGATAACATTGAAATGCTATGAATTTGCCAATCATGTTAAGAAGTAACAAGTGGGATTAATGAGATTGAGAAGTGAGTCCTGCAAATAATTTATAATAATAAAGCTTCACAGTTGTTTGTTTGGTTTTTTTTTAATTTGGTTTCTTACAATTCAGCCTCTTTTCTATTTGTGAAACTTGTTTTAGACCATTTTTGGACTTGATCTTATGGTTCTAATGTAAAGTTACAGTGCTGGGAACTAGTGATGTCAGTGTAACCAGCACTCAAGTTCTGCCATGACTCTAGAAATTAACAACTTGAATTCAGACTCCTGAACTGAATGGTATTGGTTTTCAAAGAGTTTGAACATACACTGTTTCCATAGCACAAAACAGGAACTATAGATCTACAACATACCTGTTTAGAAGCAAACTTCTCTAACATTTGCTATAACTATTTTTAGTTCCTACTGTTCAGCCCTGTCCTAATTCATGTTAATGTTGTTTCTTCCAGTTTCCTCTGTAGCAGACAAAATTAGAAACATTTTATATTCACAATATATTAAGTCATATCTTGATGTGTTTTGCTTAGTCGTCTGTTAATGTACATCAGTAAGCTGTTCGTTTTGGGACAGGTAGGTATATAGAATTAAAACTATGGCAAGACAGTAGAAGCATAATGACATTTTTTTGTTCCAAATTTTTGGCATTGTGTTCTTCTGTACATTTGGGATAAAGCAAAGAATAGACAAAGAATTTCCTGGGGAATCTGAAGATTGATTGCATAGCCATCCTTGAAGAGATTCCATTTGATTTCCAGAAAGAGCTTTAATGACAGTGCAGGAAAAGTCCATTTTATTTCACCAGTTGAAATCTGCTATAATGCCAGAACCCAACACTTTTTTAAAGCATCAGAAAGGCAAATAAGTTATGTCCTCTCCCAATACTTTTAACAGTAGCAGCAGAGGAATGGAAAGAAAATACTAATTGAAATCTAAAGCCAAGGATAGCTACTGAGAAAATAATTTAGCAGTGTCTTAATTGATTTTGGTAATCAGCTTCCTAATTACTTAAGCCACTTGATTGTTTTATCAAACTTTAAGCGAGGTGAGGCTGTAGAATGCTTTTTATGACCTGATAATTATGAATTCATTGCTGCATCTCTTTTAAGCACTATATTGATTCATTCATGTGGGTAAGCAGCCTCTTGTAGTTGATCTATTAAACATGACAATATTTTAAAATAAAATTACCCTCCCTTCC
>JAOBAS010000008.1:12619525-12630783 GCA_025311575.1 Elanoides forficatus | reverse complement strand
AGTAAGGGGGCAGCACAGTTTATTTTGTAGTATTAGTAGGATTTAGCCATGCACATAAAAGAGAAAATCCTAATTAGATATTCATTTATGTACATTATTCTTAGGTTTTTGCTGACTTGTGTAGCCCTGTGAGAAGAACATCTGCTTTTTTATGAGGTTCCTAATTTGTTTCTTACCCAGTGAACACAAAACTCACAATATTAGAGGAAAACGCTCTCAATATGGTTAAAAAGAAGCCATTCCATACATGCTTTAAGCAGCTTGTCTGTTTAAATGAATTAGGAGGCAGTTACTATTAGCTTCAACCAGGATGTAAGAAAGCCTGCAGGCTAAAACTTTTATACTAGACATATAATCAGATTAGGCTGTTTTAATTTAAGTGCACAGTGTATTCTGTGTGGTCATCCATTCTCGTCTATAAGACAACAAAATAATAAATTTTGACTTCCACATTGAAGCCACACAGTACCTCCTACAAGACATATGGAAACTTTTTTTTTCAGGCTAAGAACTGAACAACTAATTGACTTAATTGTAATGCAGCACCATTATACACAGTCAATGCAACTGCCACCCGGACTCACACAGAGACATCTTCCAATGTAAGATATATATTTTTGCAAGGGTAGCTGTTAAGTGGGGTATAATTTGGAAAGCAGCAGGTGGAAGCATAGAATCACAGAATAATTTGGGTTGGAAGGGGCATCTGGAGGTCATCAATTCTTACACACTCTTCAAATCTGGTCCAATTAGTCTAAGGTAATCAGAGACTTGTCCAAGTTGGAGCTTCGAATATCTCCAATCATGTAATTTGCACAGCTTCTCTGGGCAGTCTGTTCCTTGGCTTGATCACCCACATGACAAAGAAGTATTTTCTTATACTTAGTCAGATTTGTAAGTGTTCCAGCTTGTGTCCTGTCACTGAATCTTTGAGAGGAGTCCCACTTTGTTTTCTTTACATCCTCATATTAGGTAGCTGTAGACAGCAATGAGACCTCCCATTAGCTTTCTCTTCTCCAGCCTGCACAAACCCAGTTACCTTAGCATCTCCTTATAAGGCCCCTGACCATCTAGGTAGTCTCTGCTGGATGCACTCCAGCGTGCCCATGTCTTTTGTGTACTATGAAACCCAGCACTGAGTGCGGTAGTCCAGTACTGAACAGAGAGGAAGAGTCATTTTTCTTGTCCTGCTGGCTATACTCTTGCTAATGCAGCCCAGGATGCTGTTGACCTTTGCTGCAAGGGCACATTGTGAGCAGCAAGAGCTAATAGTCTGAGGACTGGAAAAACCTTAGCAATCTCTCAGCAGCACCCCACATCTGAGCACCCACCAAACAGCAAAACTCCTAGGACATCAAGCAAGGTTGGCAGATGGTTGGTCCCATCCCCTGCAGGACATAGTCTCCAGTCACTATCATCTGCCACCATGTTTGGTGCAGACACTTGTTTCAACCTCAGCTGACACTGGTGCTTCCATGCTGAGAGCTGTTCCTCCTCACCTGTTCCTAAGGTAATATATCTTTTCTGAAGCTGCAGATATGCAGGTGAACAATGAGTCTTCCCTCTGCTGCCAGAAGGCACGTGCCTCCTGCCTTCCTTGTTATTGTCCCTAGTGCTTCCTTCAGCGTGGTCTCTACCTGTGGCTTATTCCTTGCAGCACTGGGCTCAGGTGTTTGTCTCTGCAAGGTCTCTGCACAGACATTGTTGGTTATGTGTGTTGTGATTTAACTCCGGTAGGCAGCTAAGACCCACAGAGCCGCTCGCTCACTCCCCCAAAGAGGGACTAGGAAAATAATAGGAAAGGCAAAAGCAAGAAACACACATGGGTTGAGATAAAGACAGTTTAACAAATATAGCAAAAGCTGTGTGCTCAAGAAAAGCAAAATAAGGAATCTGTTCATTATTGCCCATCAGTAGGCAGGTGTTCAGCCATCTCCAGGAAAGCAGGGCTCCATCATGCCTAAGGGTTACTTGGGAAGACAAACGCCATAACCCCGAATGGCCTCTCCTTCCTCCTTCTTCCTCCAGCTTTTATTGCTGATCATGACATCATACAGTCTGGAATATCCCTTGGGTCAGTTGGGGTCAACTGTCCCAGCTGTGTCCCCTCCCAATCTCTTGTGCCCCCCCAGCCTCCTCGCTGGTGGGGTGGGGTGAGAAGCAGAAAAGACCTTGGCTCTGGGTAAGCCCTGCTCAGCAGTAATGAAAACATCCCTGTGTTATCAACACTGTTTTGGTCACAAATCCAAAACATAGCATGGTACAAGCTACTATGAAGAAAGCTAACTCTATACCAGCCAAACCAGTACAATGTGATTCTGTGAGTCTGTCATTACCTGTTTACTGATGTTACAAGGGGGAAGAGCAAATGAAAAGGTTCAGTTGTCTGTTGGATGTGAAACTATTGACATTGTCATTGTTATCCTTGCAATAAAAAGAGAGGCTAAGGAAGACAATGCATATTCTAGAAATCTAAACATTCATGTCCCTAGAGCAAATGGAAGTTATTAGTTAACCCTTAGAAAATAGATGGGAAATCATTTAAGGGATTACAAAGGCAGTAGAAACAGCAGATGGTCAAGAATGGTCTAGCTGGCCATAAATTAGAAGGGTACCAATCCCAAAGGGAACAAAAGGAGGGGACAGAAAAATCATAACTGTGAAGAGCTCTCCCTATTTCAATAATGTTAGAGCTTCTCTAATGAATAAAATCAGCAAGGGAAATATTTAGCAATGCATAGTACTACTTAAGACGTATTAGGCTCTTGCATTTCCTCATGACTATTCCTCTGAGATATTTTGAAGGACAAATGGACTCTCGTGGCAGAGTAGAAAGAATGCTTCCATATATTTTTTTCTTTATGAATGTGGCAGAAGTAGAGGAATTTCCTGTGCAGATGCTTTATCAGTTGTAAGAGAAACAAAGTTTACAACTTGCAAAGCTAGATCTGTCTTTAGAAGACAGATTAGTACAGAAGAAGGACATTGAAATGTGGAGCAGGGCTAAATTCTACGTTAGTGAGGGAACACAAACAGAATTTGGTTGGTTCATTATATATCTACCAGTATATAATGCATTTTTGTCCTGTACCACTCAGCAGTTCTTGCAGTTACGCAGTGGTTAACTTCAATTCTAAGAATACCATTACAGAAATTAGAAACTCAGGCCTTTTCAAAGACTTTCTAGCACGAAAGCAAGCTATTATATTGTACTGCCCACTGCCACTGAAGTACTTAAAAAGCTATCTTTTCTCTCTGTTTTGTGTAAGTGCAGGTGAGACTCCTACAGTGAATAATTCCTAATGAGGCAGGAGGGCATTCTATCACCATAGTTTGCACAACCTTTCCGGATTTTAGGTGAAGATTATCGCTTCTACTTCATTGACACCACACTGCCTTACCCAAACCCACACTAAGGAGTGATGAGTGGATTGCAGGCTATGCACCCAGAAGAAAAGCGATTGTTCTCTGTATCAGAATAGGCAATTTTGTTATCAGTGCATTTATATGCACCTGCACCAATGCAAATTAAGTAAAAAAAAAAAAAAAAGACCGGTATATCTTGCCTCTTCTCTAAAATCTAGGACAGAGAATGTCGTCAGCTGAAAAGAAAGATACAGTGGCCTTTCTTTAAGCATCCAGTCCTATTGAAAGTGAGAGAATTCATCCAAACTCTAGGCCCTAGATAATTCACCTGATAGTTAAAAAACCCTTCTCCTTATTCCCTGTCTGAATACCCCTCCTTCTTTTTTCCAGCATTGTGTATCATTAGGTCCTGCCTTATAGACATGGGTTATAAAAACTTACCTAGATTACATTAAAGCAGTGGTCATGGGACTGCTTGAAGAAGGGGCTGGAGTGCAAGTGGAAAGATTTTCAAAGGAATCTAAAGGAAGTAAAAACCCGTGGGAGTTTTAAAATCAATTACACGTACACAAATACCTTTTCGAAACAAGCACGTTAGGTTATTACTCCATATTCAAAAAATCTAGGCAAGTCTTTGCTGATAAATTTAACTCACAGCAGAGTTTTAAGAGACAAGGTTCATCCTGGAATGTCTGAGTATAGATGTGCAAAAACACAGGGTTCTGGGATTACGGCATTGGAAAGACACGTGCATAACTGCAGACAACTACTGCTAACAGATGACACCTAACTCATGCAAATAGAATTATCAAATGAAATCTCAGTTTTGTTTTGTTTTGTCTTAATTCAATGGGGATTTTCATTTATTTATTTATTTATTTAACATACTGTTTATTAATGTGATCAGTTTTGATGACCATCAAGAATACTGCCAAACTGCTAGTGTGACAGGGTCCTTTGGAGATATTGAATGTACAGTCCTGGGGAATTTACAGGGGATAGATGATATATACTATGTTACTATACTGAAAAACAATGTTGAGCTACAGAAAAGTCATAATTTTTTATTCCATGCAATCACTAGTTCTGAAAATTTAGCTTTTAACAGATTTTTCTTGGATTTATAGTCTTAATTAAAAAGAAAAAAAAATTTTTTTTTGTTGTTTCTTGAATATTTTTCCAGGCATAAGTTTTGTGCTCAGGTCAAGCTGTCTGGAAAGATTCCATATTATTGTTGCACTTGCAAGTTTGATCCTTCCTCAAAGAAAGGAGCTTCTGCTACTTTTCGTTCCAACAGTGGCCTTGAACCTCTTGCCATGTTTATCATACATGTCATTCAGGTTCACTAGACACGCACCCAAAATACTTCTCAATCTTGCTTGTAGGGAGTCCCAAGAATACTGTGAGAAGGTGATCTAACCTCAGAGAGCTGCCAAAATGAAGTTTGGCTGCCAGTCAAGCAAACATTTAAAAAGAAATATGACTGCAAAGACCCAAAAACCTTTAAAAAAAGTGATTGCAAATTAAAATCTCTCCAGCAGATGGAAAAGTGGGACCACCTGGCAATAGGCCAGAAATAATTTTTGTTTTGCATTTAAGTTTTTTTGGATGCATGCCACCAAACCAAATCCAGCATCTGCTTCTGTGGCTGCTGCACAGGGCAACAATAATTCCTCAGGCTAAAAGTTGCACAACAACAAATATCAGAGTAACTCAATTGATGAGGGATCAGTAAGGGACATGAGACTTCCTAATTCTCACCCTTATGATCTATGAATTGAAATACAGGTAGTGAAATTAAAGAGACCTGATTTAAAGCAAATCCTTTTGTCGATAGAATTTAATTTTGCATTCTCAAAGAAAATTTTCCCACAGTAATTTAGATATACACAGGAGTATATATGTGCAAAGTACTTAGCATACGAATGGAAAATAAGCATATGAATGGAAAAGAAAAGCTATCTTTCATAAACTATTCTATCTCCTGTAGAATCCCTTTTAACTCTGGTTTTAACATACAGCTCAGCACCCTAGAAACCAAAGCTCTGACTGCGAGATGATTAGTTTGATCTTCTCTGTTGGTTTGATAAGGGTGATAAGCTGTTTTTTTCTGTAAACTGTTTCAAGAAACCTTGAACTTGCTGTAGTATAGAGAGCATCAGTGTGAAGGATGGAGTGAGACAAGATCCTTATTGTGTAGATAGGACAACTTATTGATAAATGGGATAATAGGGAACTAATATCTCCTGTATGTCCATTAGTAAAGTTCTTCTTCCTTCCTTGTTACACTCAAAATCTTGTTAAGAGTAAAAAGGAACACACCTTATATGGAACCAGTAATTTTTTATTAGTCTAATCAGGGCCTTAGGAATCTAATCAAAATGCAACAAGGAGTTCTTAATATTATGGTTACACTGAAGCTAACACTTATAGTCAGCAATACAATGCAAATACATACATATTATATCCACTGCAGTCTTTTTCTCTAGTGTTACATTTACGTCTGAGGGTCCTCTTGGACAGCTTTGTTCATCAAGAAAAATTGGTCCAGGGAGTTATTATGACAAGTCACCAGTATCCTGAGGTTCTTGCTCAGAAGAATATGATGTTGATGGTGGAAATTTTTTCCTCTTTGGTCTTGGGCCCACTTTTAAAAGGTATTATTTTTTTTTTAATATGTAAATGTTTATACGTGAGAGAGAGAGTGATATAAAAAGTAAGAGCTCCACAACATCTTTTAGGAGCACTGAAGCTTCTAGAATAAAAATCAAGTGTAGTATATTGTGTGAGATATATGTGGGGTCTTTAGTCAATGCACTCTAAATAGAGTTAAACTAATTTTCATTTAATCCAATTGACTGTCCTTTCACATTGTATAGTTTTGCCGGCATGTCCCATTCTGTGTGTCATTTTGTAGTCATATCTTATTTTCTGTTTTTATTTTGATATCTTTCAAAGCCTTCTTATTAATATTTCAAACCTTTTCAGATCTGTTTATTTCAAAATGGTAGTCATTACGACTTTTAGCTCCCTTTTTTCCAGTTTCCTGCAGCTACTTTTGCAAGCTTGGCATCACTGCTGTTATCAGTGAGTGAGTGAGACACAAATGGGAAGTAAATACACTTCAGTACCATCTTGGCTTCGGTATGGAACACTGCCAGCCTCCTGCACTTGCCTTTAGTTCACTGAACAGTAACTCAGCCACAATCCATGAGTGAGAAATAAATTTTTCACCTTCTTATATTCAACACTGTTATAAACAGATTCTACACAGAAACCGTCCTCAGACTAAATCAGCATAAATTAATACATCAACTTCACCAATTGGCAGATTAGGAAAAAAACACAGTGTCTCAGATGAAGAATTTGAAGTCTATTATTTCCCCCATACTTGACAGAATAAAGATCATACTTTTGTAGAATAACTTTGCATTTTAATAACTGTGAAAATACTTGGATCATGAAACTATTTCCTCTTTCTACATTTCTACATGGACATGAGCAGTTGGTCCACTTTCACAGAGGGATTGAGAAGAAAGCAAAAAGGTCAAACTGAAAGGCTATTGCCTCAAGGGCAAGACTTAGAGGGAGCAGCTGAGGTCACTTGGCTTGTTCAGGTTGGAGAAGATAAAGCTGAGGGATGACCTCATTCTAGTCTACACCTTCCTCAAGGGGGAATGGGAGGGGGAGGTGCTGATCTCCTCTCTCTGGTGACCAGCGATAGGACACAAGGAAATGGAATGAAGCTGTATCAGGGGAAGTTCAGGTTGGACATTAGGAAAAGGTTCTTCACTGAGAGGGTGGTCGGTCACTGGCACAGGCTCTCCAGGGAAGTGGTCACGGCACCAAGCCTGTCAGAGGTCCAGAAGGATCTGGATGACGCTCTTAGTCATGTGACTTAGTTTTAGGTAGTCCTGGGAGGAGCAGGGGAGTTGGACTCAGTGATCCTTATGGGTCCCTTCTGACTTGAGATATGCTATGTTTCTATGATTCTTTTCCCTCAAAGAGAAAAAAAAAAAAATCATGGAGAGGAGCTGCAAATAAGATGAGTTGCTAGATCTTGGATGGGGTCTGAAATGTGCCCTTTCTGAATTTTGTTTGGATCTAAATGTCATTTTTTTTCCACTGATATCTGTCTTGGGTTGGGTCTGAAGAAAAGTAACAAAATCTTTTTACAAAACAATAACATGGGAGTTTGTTTTTCTTTTTTTCCGCAGAAATCTTTCTCTCAAATTCATCCCTCCCCATAATTTGCAAATAATCTGTAGGTAATGGAACTATATGGCAAGTCTGACATTCAAAACAAAGGCTTAAATTTAGGGCTTTTAGTTTACAGCCTTGTATATTAAGAGGACTGTCTGTCAAAAAGCCATCCCACTAAAAAAAATCAGTTGAAACTGTTCTTTTTCCACATTCATATAAGTTCACATTTCAGCAATTCAGCTTTAGTTAACAGCTCCCCAATGAACTAAAATTAATTCCACTATACAGATCTTTTACTTTTGACTGCTAAGACCTCCTAAAAGTTCAACACTATTCCACCATTTTCATCCAGAAACACACTTTCTTGATTGTGCAGTTATCAAACAAATCATAGAGTATCATTTTGTTCGTGAAGCTATATACTATGGACATCATGTTTCTGGTAGTATTTTCAGGAAAATACTAAATTTGAAATGTGAACATGATCCTAAAAACTGAGCTCACTGCTTTTTAAAAAAAGTCAGGACATTTTTTAATTTTTTTATTATTTGTCTCAAATTTTGTCTGTTCCAAACATTAGTACATTTTTAATTTACTATTAATATAGAGAATACTCATGTTGGAAATCTTAAAAAAATCACAATCAGTATTTTCTGTATTAAAAGTTTTTGATGTTCTTTTTTCTTAAGCATTTCAGGTAGTGTTCTTCTTACCCATACATGAATAGGAAATATATCCTTGGTAGTTCTAGGCAGATGACAATATTCTACAAAGAAAGGAATTAACTGCTAATTTCTTCATAAAATTATTGAAGATGCATTTGATTTCCTACGAATGAATCACATAATCAAACTTCATCTGAAGATTGTAACTTATTAGGAAAAAAAATCTGTATTTTACTTCTCTTATTATCTAGAAGTTAAAGTAATGAGATATTCAATTTGACATCAGTAAGAACCAGTTGTAGTTATTGTTATAATAAGAATTTTATGAATGAAATTAAAAGAGAAAGATGCTTAGATTAAAGGAAAAATTTGTATTACAATGTAGACAAATGAACAATTTTCTTTTCATAAGTCTTATTGAATTCATTGTTTATTAAAACAACTAAGTACTGTATAAAATAGTGTCAAATATTGGAAAAAAGATTTAGTACAGGGATTAAAGCTGAAAAGAAGTTATCCTTTTCATATCATCTACTTCTTTATCTGGATAAATAGCAAAATACTGACTTTTGCTTACTATACTATACAACCATCATTCTTCAGCTTGGCTGTAGGCACAAAGAGCAGATGTTTGATTTAAAACAAGAATGTAATGCCATGCCATAGCAAAAACAGGGTGGCTTAAGAAAATGACAGCACTAACGTTCTGCTAGCTTACGCTAATGAGAGTTGGCAACATAACAGTGTATGTCATTATAAGCTGTCATCATGAAAAATTATAAGAGACACCAACTTGCCAGAGCTGCTACATTTACTGAGGGCTTACTATTTAAGTTATTATTCTGCTTGCAGAAGGGCACAAAACAAAGACAAACCAGAAAAGTCTTCTAACAACCATTTAAAGGGAAGATCTTCTGCTATAATTTTTGTTTCTTATACGTTCTTGCATGCCATACAGCTCATACACTAAACAAAACCATTAGATTTTCTGGCATACAATGGACAAGACAAGCATATAAGTTTTCATCTAAGAAAAAATCATATTAAAAAATGTAAAATTTAATTGAATATATGGTGTCCTTGATAGTATACAAGGGAGTATTGTTCACAATTGCACAAGTTAGGTCTAGATTTGTTAACTGTAGCACTCAAAGAAGACCAGAAATGCCAAAACACAAATCCACCTGAGCTAATTAATCCTGTTGCAACAGGCTCCTGAGGCAAAGCTATTTTCTCTGTCATGGCATTATGCTGTGTAGACATACCTGCTCACTTGGTGATAATGTGGATATTTCTAGAGCAATGTTACAAATTTATCCTCTTTCTAAAGTATTCAGAAGAAACAGAGAGAAATTCAGGATAAGAATGCAGAAATGTATTCTCCTTCCAAATTACCATTGTCCCTCAGGGGTCCATGTTGGGACTGGTACTGTTTAATACCTTTATTGATGACATAGACAGTGGGATTGAGAGCACCCTCAGCAAGTTTCCAGGTAACACCAAGTTGAGTCATACAGTTGATTCACTTAAAGGAAATGATGCCATATAGAGGGACCTTGACAGGCTTGAGGAATGGGTCCAGATGAACCTCGTAAAGTTCAACAAGGCCAAGTGCAAGGTCCTGCACCTGCATCGGGGCAATCCCCAGTATCAGTACAAACTGAGGGATGAACAGATTGAGAGCAGCCCTGCAGAGGACTTGGTGATACTGGGATACTTGTGGAAGAAAAATTGGACATGAGCCAGCAATGTGCGCTTGCAGCCCAGAAAGCTAATTGTATCCTGGGCTGCATCAAAAGAAACATGACCAGCAGGCTAAAGGAGGCGATTCTGCCCCTCTACTCCACTATCATGAGACCCCCACCTGGAGTACTACATCCAGTTCTGGGATCCCCAATACGAGAAAGACATGGACTTGTTAGAACAGATCCAGAGGAGAGCCGTAGAAATGATCAGAGGGCTGGAACGCATTTCCTATGAAGAAAGGCTGAGAGAGTTGGGGTTGTTCAGCTTGGAAAAGAAAAGGGTCCAGGGAGACCTTATTGCAGCCTTTCAATACTTAAAGGGGGTTTACAAGAACAAGAGGGAAAGACTTTTTAATAGGGCTTGTAGTGACAGGACAAGGGGCAACCGTGTTAAACTGCAAAAGGGTAGATTTAGATTAGGCATAAGGAAGAAATTTTTTACAGTGAGGGCGGTGAAACACTGGAACAGGTTGCCCAGAGAGGCTGTGGATGCCCCATCCCTGGAAGTGTTCAAGGTCACGTTGGACAGGGCTTTGAGCAACCTGGTCTGGTGGAAGATGTTCCTGTCCATGACAGGGAGTTTGGAACAAGAAGATGTTTAAAGGTCCTTTCCAATGCAAACCATTCTATGATTCTATGAACATTGCAGCTTTATCTAAAGCAGTGTGGCAATGGTGCTATGTAATTGTACTTCTACAAGAGGAGATTCTGATATAGCAACAAAGCACGACTTTGGTTTCCTGTTTTATAAGTATCAAGTCTTGTACTGACCCATACTTATTTCTTGTGTGTCAACTATTGCACTGAAGTACACAGAAAAGGAGAATGATTCTATGCTGTGATTTGCCCGATTAAGTCTTTTTACATTTTTAAGTCTGCAACATATGTCAGGGAAAAAAAGGAGTCTGAGGCCTTAATACTGTGTTTATCTTAGTGCTGTACATTTTTTAAGGTGTACTTCCTCAGGTAGAAAAATAAAGCTTGCTTATTTATTGTTGACGCAGAAGTCACGGACACTGCACACAATCAATATGATTAAGCAAATGCCAGTTTATTGTCTAAATAGCTCGGTTTATGTATACTTTCTAGTTCCTGCTTACGTGCAAGCCATCTACTGATTGGTTAGCATGTGCTGTCCATGCGCCTAAAGCAATAGTTTGATTGGATAAGGTCTTTTGATCACGCGAATGGTTCCTCCTGCTTGTATCTTGCCTGGCATCCTGCTTTCCGTCACGTAGGCCCAACTTCGTTTTACTTTTTGTGCTTGCTTCATCAAACT
>JAOBAS010000008.1:12555503-12576276 GCA_025311575.1 Elanoides forficatus | reverse complement strand
CGGCCTGGGCCAGAGGCGGCTCCGGCTGCAGCCGGGGAAGCTTCCAGCAGCTTCTCACAGCAGCCCGCCCTGCGGCCACTGCCCCGCTACCAAAACCCCGCCACACAAACCCGAAACAACCTTGTATTTCCTAGGTGCTTAACTACATCCTGACCTCATAATGGGAAAAGGTCTGGGTTCTTATTCATGTACCTCTGAAAAAAATAATCCTGATGGCTGGTTAGGAAGGGACCACAATAGCTGCCCTGGTTTGGATACTTAAGAGAGGGACATCAGTGTGGGATTCACGGAGTATAACCAACCCACAATTAGGACATAACAAAGATTTACACATTCTTAAAGAAAAGAACAGAAAGTTATGTGAAACAGCACACTTGTCATCTAGTGTCCTTGCTTAAGAGGGCTGGTGGACTGAAACACTCCCTTTTCACTGTTTCACAGCTAGGAGACAAAAAGGGAGAGAAGCTTTATGGATCTTCTCTGTCTCTTCTGCATATTTAGTAAAAATGTTCTCTCCAGTTCCTCCAGTGTGCCTGTTAGCATGAATTTACAGGGATAAAGCAAGCAGTAAAGTCCTGTGGGATATCATCACAGCAGAAATTGGTTACTGTTTCCCTAGAGATTGGACTGAGTTCCAAATTAATTCACCTAAATTTAGTTTCCTGCATGTGTGGTGGGTGTCTGAAATTCCACAGCTGTCAATAGATATAATCACTGACAAAGGCTTCATCCACTTGCCCGAATGTGGGAATCTAGTGTCATTTCAGAGCCTGTGGTATATTCTTCCCAGCCTCCAGATTCCTGAATGACACAGATCTCCTGTAAGTTATATGTTATTTTCACTCACCCTGGACAGATGTATTAGGTGGCCTAGGGCATCAAAGGATTGTTTGGTTTTGTGTAAATAAATCCATTTCTGGATTTCTACTGATTAATACAAGTTTAAACACCTTCTTCCTAACACCTAAACACATAACTTGATATGTATGACCTGAATCCTACCCCAGAAGGTAGATTTAGCAGGATTTAGATTTTTAAATATATTTGTCGTGTATCAGTTGAGATACCTCAGACTGAGATAGCCATGTAAGCCAGCAGATACAAAACAAGGCTTTCATACAGTGGAAGGGGTTTTTTTGAGCAGCTACTGAAGGTAAGACCTATAGCACCTGAAATTACTTTAGATATCTAAGCATGTACAACTGAGTCCTGCTAATTATTACTTCAAGGTCACCTCAAAGTCATTGCTCCATTATACTCCTGGGCAGAGTGAGGATCCATCCTGTAAGGGAACATTCTTAATATCTTTGCTTTGTCCAAAAAGTGAAGACTCAATCTTTACTTTAAAGGATGCACCTTATTTCATTCATTTGTCAGATGATGTACCTGATTGAACCTCTAAAAAGAAAGTTATATTTTCTGTTAAAAAATTAGAATTTTTACCTATTTTATATATATGTATACATTTACATATATATAACTTTCAAGTAGATAAGATAAATAGTACACATGAAATAAAATTTCTGGATGCATCTACACTGATAAAGAGGACCAATGAGTCAGCTTTGGCCTTTTGAACTGGATTCTTGCTTAGCTGTTAACTCATTCCTTTGCTATTTGGACAACTTCAGGTATTTCATTCCAAGACAGTACGAGGTATCATTCTGAGGCAAGTTTATTCCAGGGAACACTACCAGAAAACAATGTGAATGAGACTGCACCAGGTTTAGCTCCAAGAACTCTACAGACTCTGTCACCGTTATTCACCTCTATCCATATTTTTCACATCTTTAAGCAGAATCAATCACTAATAAAGTGCAAAAGATAAATTCAAAATGTGTTTCTACATACTAATTGTATATGTTCAACAATACTGTACCTAAAGAAATAAGTTTTCAAATGTGTCTTTTATTTACATCATATGATATCTTCAGTATCATAAATTCCACACGTTGAATGAGGCACAGTATTTTTAGTCTACTGGCAGGTAAAGTGATAATGATCCAAGTGTATGTTTTTAAGATTTTTTTTCTTTGTCAGCCTCAGATCTCTATGTGGATCATGAGTATGAGAATGACATAAGGTAACTGTATCAAATAAGCTTTGATATATGGCTTTAAAATAGGAAGTATCAAATTATTTCTTCCCGAATTAAAAAAGAGAGCAGTGGTTGCCATTAGTCTTATTCATGGGGGAACCGACACTATGTAAATAGAGTACATATTAAAAATATATTCTACAGTGCTTCTACAAGTTTTGCAACTGGGCATAGGTGGGAAAAAAAAAATTATATGGCTGCAATAACAAAATTGAGCTGTAGCGGTAACTTCAGCAGATTATTTGACTGACAGCAAATTTGTTTTTTCTCATGATTTGCCTACTGTCTTGCTGTCACACATCTGTATGAAAAGATCTTTATGCATTACCATAGAAATCATCTCTTTCACTTGGGAAAGAAATTAAACAGATTAAATTATTTTTCTTATTTTTTAAGATTACTTATGTCTCAAGATAAACATCAAAACATGTGTGTTAATTTACTACTGCACAACTAGAAATAGTAACACTTGCTCAACTGATTATTGGGAAGACAAAATTGAAGTGTATTAAGAATATTGAAAGGATGCACAAAGTTTGCACAATCAAATTGCTTGAACTTCAGCATTATATAATCACTTTAACAAACAATACTACTTATGACTTTGGGAGAAATCACTTTATCCAAAATGAAAGAAAAATGAGAAGTAAGAATTTATCCACCTAATTATTCTAAAGATATACTGCATAAAAGAAAAACTGAGAAGTTATGCTTCCACTACAGGGTTATAACACTATTGGTATCCCTCTTCCTCATCTTCCAAAATTAGAGTTGTCTTTTTTTTTCAGTAGCAACAAAAATAGAGGACATTGAGTCACTTTAACATCACTTTGATCAAAAGAAACTCAGCATATTTTTTTGCTATTAGACATTGGTTTTGTACAGTAGGTTATTATTTTGTAAATTATGTAAGTGATTTTTAGTGATGATGACAATGAAGCTTAATTTATAATAAAAAGGTAGTTTTAATTTCTGAGTATTTAATTCACATGTTAAATACCAGAATTCATATTTTGCTTTTAGGAAATAAGTTTTCCCTAACCCATGCAAGTCCTTTTTCTTGTGAAGAGGTTGGCAGATAGAAGCCGATTTCTCAAGAAATCATGTTGAATGACTAAAACTTGAGAAAAGGCTACATATAGACTGCATGATGAATAATCTATCAAGAGAGAGAGATTTAATAAAATGTGTATGCATGATTTAGAAGATATTTGCAAGAAAATGTTCTACTACAGTATCATAAAAACTGAGCTATCTTAATTTCTTAAAATACATAGAATTTAATATGTGCACTGCTACTTGTAGTGCAAAATTAGAAAGTCTGTTTGTACATGAAAAAAACTTAAATAGATTTCAAAAACCTTAAAAATATCGGTTCTCTGAAGTCTGAGTTTCAAGCTGAAGTTAAATCCAGTTCTGGAGATTGAGTAGCATATGTAGTGATTAAAAAAAAAAAAGAAATATAAATATATATGTAAATATAATAAAAGTGTTATCAAATATAATTTTGTGATACTTATATTTCTGAAGGAGGGAGAAAAACATATTGAAAAAAAAAGTATGTTATTCTAAAAGAAGCGTTTCCTTTTTAAAAGCTTCTTGAAAAAATTCTGTTCTTAATTTTCCAGGTGAATATTCCTTGTTTCTCTTAAAAACTTCTTCTTGAGGAAGTATAACTCTATGCTGCAATATATATTCAGAACTCCTGGTAAAGCTACTGCTTTCATTTTTATTATTCCATATGAGTTTATTCTATTATTATTATTATTATTATTATTATTATGTGTTTCTCTTGACTCCTCACATTGTTTCTGACCTCAGAATAAATCCTCATTTAAATACTAATTTAATTTTGAAGACATTATCTTTATTTTTTACTATCTCTGTTTTAAATTTGAAGACTACAATGTTTTAAGATATGCACCAGAAATATCAGAATACTGTAGGGCTGCATATTTAGTTTAGAAATGGTGGTTCAAACACAAATCATTACTAAAAGGGTTTGCCCATACATAAGGTCAAGAAATGCACTTGGGATAGATATAAGAGAGGACAGAATATGAGTTAAGTAGTCATACATCTTCTGGTAAAATTTTTTCCCTGTCCTTGAGCAGATGAAACTCTCCATGTTATAAGCAATGAATATAGTTTTAGTTCATCATTCTGTAAATTTTATTAAACTTTCAGATCATTATTCCTAAAATCCCAACATACTAAAGATGATAAAATAATTGGAAGTTCACTAATGTATAAATGACAGCAGTATTTTGTTGCAAAAAATAAAAAAGTAAAAGAAAAGGAATTTAGAAACTTGTTTTTATAAAATAATATTAATTTTTTTAACATGATATTCACTTCATGTTATTATATTTTCTAATTGTCTTTCTTCCATATTTCATTTGATTTCTATAAAGGAGATAATATTTCAACCCGTGCACCAGTATATGCTGGGAAGCCTACTATCTGGAAAGCAGCTTGGCAGAAAAGGACCTGGGGGTCCTGGTGGACACCAAGTTCAACATCAGCCAGCAGTGTGCCCTTGTGGCAAAAAAAGCTAATGATATCCTGGGCTGCATTAGGCAAAGTATTGGCAGCAAGTCAAGGGAGGTGATCCTTCCCGTCTACCCACAACTGTCAAGACCACATCTGGAGTCGTGTGTCCAGTTCTGGGCTCCTCAGTACAAGAGAGGCATGGACATCCTGGAGAGAAATCCGGCAAAGGGCCACAAAGATCATAAAGGGACTAGGGCATCTCTCCTATGAGGAAAGGCTGAGAGAGCTGGGACTGTGTAACCTAGAGAAGAGAAGACTCAGGAGGGATCTTATCAATGTGCATAAACACCTGAAGGGAGGGTGCAAAGAGGGGATGAGAGGAAGTAGAAAGCTTAAGGAGCATCAGGGAGTGTGAGAAAGAGATAGATTGGTGGAACCATGCTTTGCCCTCCCTGAGGCAGAAACAGGAACAGTCACCAGAAAAAAAAAACAAGATCAAGGGGATCCTCTATCCTCCCCCCACCAGGCTGAAGGCACTAGTTTAAAGGCAAGGAGGGAATGGAGGCAAGTCCACATTCAGGGCAGCAGGCAAACCCCCTCCTTGACAGCTTCGCCTTCCCAGGTGCCTCTGTACAACATAGTCCTGGATGCATGGCTGAAGTGACCCTCTTTCCTTTTTATCTGAATGCCTTAAAACCTAGGCAATAGAGCACTTTCCCAAAATGTAGGAGATGAGAGGTTTATTCCCTCTAGGCTGAGACTTTTATTTCCTCAAAGTTCACACCAGAAATCAATTCTTCCACATCCAAAATAAATGCTTTAATCATCAATCTTCAATTCGTTAGGCAAATATCATTCTGTCAACCCTATGCTCACTTGCCCATTTAAGAGTCTGTGTGGACACTGGCAAAAGTTAAGGTAAGAGAGAAGGGAGGTACCTGTCAACTATAGATGTCTGCAAATTAAATAATACTGAAAATTAAGCAACAGGTGAATTCCTACATGGTCATTAAACCAATATTGGAGGTGGACATCACCTGATCTAATTTTAGGCATCTTCAAAATAGATCTGTTCTGAGATACTCACCCTCATCTTTACAGCCAAGAGAGACATATAGAAATTTTAGAAATTATTTCAGCTGACCTATTTCAGATATTATCTCTTGCATTATAATTGATTCATCCTTCCACATGTAACAGCTACATCTCAACTGCTAATAAAGGCTCAGATGTAAGTGAACTTAGGTACATTGCATCTCCAGTACTAGAATATTTTTCACCATTTAAATCTGCCTATCTAGTTAAGATACTAGGGGCACAAGTTTTCTGAAACAGAAGATTTAGACAACCTTAGTGAATCTTGAAAGAAACCCCCAAAACAGTGAGAACCCATAACTAAGGAAAAAACCCTAGCTGACTGAGCAAGGTACAGGAAGGAAAAAAAGAAATGTTAGGATTCTTACAAAATTCTGAAGAACAGCAAAGGAAGTTGAAGTGTGTGGGGTCTGGGATGAGTTTGCTAGTTATTTATTTATTTTGACAATGTTTATGTCTCTTTTGTGAATTGTCAATGAGTAATGCAATCTTCTTTCAGTAATTCTTTGGGAAATGTACATGTTTTATCTAACACAACTCTGTGAAAGGCTAAGTTATACTAAGCAGAAGCGTATGTGTAGTTAAGCTAGGTACATGACATCTTTGGCTGACCTAACTCAGATGGCCTAAGAACACATAAACTATGAACTAGAATCCAACCAAAAACTACAGACAGGTGATCAAAGAAGTAAAACCAGTTAAACTGGAATTTTAACAATTACAATTTAAGCACTGGGTTGGAGTTTTTTGCATTTAAAACTTAAGGAGGATACCTCTTGAAACTTCCATAAGCTATATCTTTGTAATGGTACATCCACACTTTTTCAGACAAAGTGACAGAAAAGTGTAAGAGAGAGCATGGTTTATTAATTGAGCAATTTCAGCAATCAAAAAATACGATATCTCAATATGAAAACAAGCCTTCCAGTAGGACCATCCTGTGGTGGTGAAGTTAAAAAAGAACAAATTGTGCTATGCTAGCAGGGAAAATAGCTATATATTGAGGCTATATAGGCTCACTTATGCTAGTTATTTTCTGTCTAAAGCTATAGTGAGCTTTTTCCTTATGCGCTCAGTGGATTCTGTCTCCTGAGATGCTCAGTGATCTAAAAGTCCAGACATATAAAGGACAGTTAACATGCTTAAACACTGTAAGTGCTTAAGGCACCTTGCCATATTGGACCCTATAAATGCAATGCATGGCTACTCTCTGTATGTTTATGCTGAAAGGAAATGAGCTCTTGCCTCTGGACATAGTTCCAACTCAGAGGGATAGCCAGAATATGAATCAAAGCTACAGAAAAACAGTACTTCTTTCAAAAGACCAATCTTGTGGATCCTGAATAAAAGGGCTGTAGGATTAGTTTATTCTTCTGTTAACTTTATATACATGTGTTCACACTATACACCTACACCATACTCACCAGTGTTAACATTTATCCTGAAAAGAACAGAATTAGGGGAAGCTTTTTTCTCATGATTCTGACTCTGGTTAACTATTGTGATTTTTATCATGGAACAAGCTAAGACTGAAGTTTTGTTCTGTGGTTGTGATTTCATGTGTGTGCGTGTTGCCCTGCAAAGTGGAATCTAAAATCCTTTCAGTGAGAGTGTAATTGACATTTATGTTCTCTACCTGGATGCTTATTTTCACAAAACATACAAAGAGTTAATTTCTTTTATATTTTTTGTCTTTCTGTCAAATTTAATAAATAACAGCCTAGTAGTTCAGAAGCTACAAGCGAGAAACATACAAAACCATGTGATAAGCATTTGAAGAAAAGTGTCCATACAATCAATTAATGGCCTCCACACATTCTAGTATTTACATCTATCTTCAGAATTGCTCCTTGGGCTTGATCCCACAGAAGTCACATGCATTAACAAGTGTAATTTAAAGCCCTGGAAGCACACAGGAATTGATATTAATGAGAACTCTGCTGGAAGTCACTGCTGAGAGCCTTAGAAAAGGTAAGCCCTCCAAGAGGAACAAGAACCCAAACATCCTATTAGCATGAGAAAGCTGTCTCTTTTTATTTCTTTTTTTTTTTTTTCCTGTGCATTTTCCTCTTGTACTTACTTTGAATAGTTGCAATAAAGGAAAGGAACAGCTACTCAGCTTTAAATGGAAAATCCAGTGCCGAGCATTTAAACTTATCTGGGCCCTTACTTTTGCTCAGCTCTTAGTAATGTTGAGGTCAGCAACCTTGTATCATCTGTTGTTTGTCATGAAAGAGCATGTGGAATGAGGATTTTTATTACCATATTCAACATCACCTGGTTCTGAATATATCAGAAGGTACAGCCTGTCATAATTCTACCAGCTGCAACAGAGCCTTAACTACTGAATGTCTGCACTGACAGCTGAATACCTCCAGATGAGCTGTTAGACTCAAAATCTTGCTGTAAGCCAAAAGGAACATACTATATACACAGAGACAAGAAAGTAAAGCTAGCCTAACTAATGTTTTAACACTTTTATACCTAGACTGTTCCTGAAGACCTAGCCTAATACCAAACTACCGAATTAGTGCAGAAAAGTCTAGTTCATAACGCAGTCAAAATTGGTCTACAAAGGCATAACAGTATCTTCTACTTTTTGTTGGTGTTATGTTCATCAAAGTGTTTCTTTTGATCCTAATGCTGCTGCTTCAAACTTCCTCAAGAAGAACAAGTACAAGAAGGGGAAGTTATGATGAGTTGTCATCATGTTACCTAGATTGGTCAGACTTTTATCATATATAGTATTCCCAGACAAAAAGCTGGGGACAGGTCAAGCAATAGTCACTTGACCAATAAACAAGTGTGGAAACACCAACTCAGGCCAAGGTAAGCCCAAACAAGTCCTGAGACTGCACTTTAAGTTCATGAAAAAGCCTATGGACTTCTACAAGCAAAGGCAAAAATCTTATCTACTTGGGTAAAAGCTGTCATTAGATTTGTAACAGCAGTAGTCTACTCAGCAACCAAAACCAGTAGAGTCAGTGTAACTGGTAAGATGAAGTCATTAAGAGACAGTATTTTTTCAAGTGATTTCCTTCACACTGAACCTCAAAATGGAGTGACTTTCTGTACTCTACAACTTCAGCTGTTTTAAATACTTATTTATGTGAATACATGTGTGTACATATATTCATACAATACTATTTCAGGTTACAGAAACATTTAATTACACCATAATTATTCTTGTAAGAGATAACATATTAAAAATAAATTTTTGTATATGTAACATGTTGAAGTCCTTGCTAGAAGTGGTGCATTCTTATCCTTCTCAGAATTCACGTATTAACAGAAATAACTTGATGTACAGTTCCGAGAAAATCCATATACAGTAGCTGACACAGAAGTAAGAAAAGCCATAAGCTATTGTCTCATCATCACAGAACTCCAGTAATAATTTCAGTCATTAGATGTGGGGAATCAGACTGTTCAAATTGCATTAAAATACATTTTGTATTCACAGAAACTTAAATAATTATACATTGTCACAGGGGAAAACTGCTCAGCTTGCACAGCTTAAATCAAATCAGGATCAAAGTGGTTTATTCATTTATTATAACAACATTCAATTAACCAACAATCAGTAAACTGTACATTCAGGATCAATATTAACAACACGACAGATAAATTATAATGCTAGCTACTCACAAAATGCAAATATGCACCTACAGATTTCAAACACCTTTCTATGACTAATCTCAAGTTCTAAACTTGCTTTCCTCCCACACACATATTCACATAGAGGTGCACTGCTAACCCAGCAAATGTGGGTTATGAGCACAAAACCCATCTTCTGGGAATGCAAGTTGCTCCGTTTACACACACCTCCTGAGTTTACAAACAACATTCATGCTTGCCCTCATCTCTTCCAACAATCCACTAATGAGCAAGCTGGTGAGAAAGACCCCCCCACGAAGTTAATACACACATCCAAGATGTGAGTACCTATTTGTGGTATCCTGCAAGGAAACGCAGGCTGCTCACAGTGGAAGATGCTCAGTCAAGCCTAGACAGAGGTCATGATGCCATGAGAATTCTGGCAGTGCCAAACCAGATGTGACTACCACTATTTTACCACTTTCCCACTTCAAGGTCCCACCTGACAATCATGAACATCCATGCTTCTTTTATACTTCTTTTCAAGCTAGCTCCTTGACTTCCCCAAAGTGTCTCAGTAATCTAGTTACTCTTTAATTTGGTTGATCATCTTAAGGAAGTTTTTGCTTGTTAATTTCTTTGTAGTTTTATGAGTTAATAGGCGATCACTGCCTCATACCAGGCAGTTTTGAGTATTGTGACCACAAACACCTCACTGTCTTTTCTATCTTACCAGCTATTTTTACCCATGTCATATTACCTAGAGGGAGTTGTGTAGATTCCCCTGCAGCACACATTAAACATGTGTCTGACAACTGGTAATAAAAGGTATGATTCTCAATTCCTTTCAGGCTCATGGTTTATTAGGTAGAAGGGCAAAACTTTGTATTCTTATGTGGAATAAATCAATACCAACTATAGTAATTATTGAAAACAACCATCTTCTCCCAGTTAAGATAACTTTCACATTTATTGCCAATATCCAGCCAGCTTTCCTGTGAATTTTTTTCTGTCCTTCAATTCACCATGCTATTTTATAAGTCTAAATTAAAAAGAAGCAGATAAAGTGGTCATGCCCAGCCTTTGGTGACTGATCGATTTTCAGAAGGAAAAAACCGCCAAAACCACAAAAAACCACATACACTTACACACACAGAAGAAAAACCCCAAAACAAAATACAAAACAAAAAATAAACAAACCAAAAAACTCTTTCCGTAACAAAAAACTAACAGCCAGAAGGGTAGAGTAGAACAGGTAATATGCACAATTGGCTAATCATGTGGTGGCTTGTGTATTCTATTAATAAATGGATTTTGCATAAGGCTTTTCTTACATTTGGAAAACTCAGGGAGAATTTCTACTCCTCAGAATGCCTAGCTAGTTAAATGAAATTCTCTATTCCCAGATCTAAAGTTTGTTCAGATGAAATTGGATTGAGAGCATTCATCAGTAAGTTAAAGAAAAAAACAAACCCAGAAAACAATAGTTGCAGTTATTGCATAACTCACAAAATCAGATTCTGAAATTTCAGTTATATGTATATTTTTAGGAAGCATAAACATGCTAAAGGATGAAAAGGCACCCACAAGAATTATTTTAAGAACACTTTGATTTAAGACTACAGACACTAGATGCTTTAATAATAATTGTTTTACATAATATCAGTATTTATGTTTACTGACATACTCACATATTCCTTAGGTCCCAACTGACCCTGAATTTTCAAAGAATTAATTACTTCATCCTTTTAAATTTCTGAAGGTATTCTTCCTTAAACGAGGCATTTATGTATTCAGCTTTTGTCTGGATCATTGTTTGCAGTTGTGAGTTTTGTTGTTGTTTTATTTTGTTTGGGAATCTAATTACGATTATTAGATATGTTAGTAATTAATAACCTCACTTTTTAAAAAGTCATGTTTGTTCAAATATAGCTTGTGTGTAAGAGCTTAAAGAACTCCCAATAGGCATAAGATTTGAGGTATACGTTCTTTCAAATAAATGATTATTTTCTTCTTTAGGAAAAAGAAAGATTGATAATGCAGCTACATTTCATGATGGATTTACATTTTGAATTCTTTTAACTCATAATCACTTGCAAATTCTCAGAAAGCTCATCTTGTCCTCAAAGGAAAGACCTACATATATCTCTAGGCACTAAGATGTCTAATTTAAGACATTGTCTTATTCAGAACAGACAGTTCATGTAGCAAAATAACCACCTCAGGACAGGAATTAATATCTTTGGAATAGTTGAGTTGTTCCCTGAAAAAACCTATCCTCCTCCATTATATTGGAAGCTTAGATGAAGTGGCTGTTAGTGAAGTGCCTCAAGTTAGGTAAGTTGTATCTAGTACTAGAGTTCATGGAACAAAGTTAAATAGTATATCACTTTTATCACCTTTGTAGAGCTGTTGGTTAAAGTGATATGGACTTCATGATCAAACATGAGAAAAAGTTAAAAACAGCACTACTTATCTCATCCAAAAGGTATAGGCATCTCTGCACTACTACATACGGTCTTCAGTCTTCGAAAAACTGTGGATACTTGTGAATGCTGTTTTGCACACATGGAGGACAGGCATGTGCAAATTTTCAATTTGCAGATTGTCAGTGCTGGCAGCTCCCTAGCTCTGAGGTGCTGGGAGCTATGGGGTCAGGATCTGGCCCAGTGAGGGAAACCAGGGTCAGACACAGCCCTGGGATGGTCATGGAGGGCCACGGGGATGGGGTTGTGCAAGGCCAGGCCAAGAGGTTAGCCCACCAGTGGGGCCTGGCTCAGCAGTACCGGGCAGGAGAGGGCTGCACCACAGCTCCGGCAGGGCCAGGGAGAGGCTCAGCTGAAGACAGTGCTCAAGGGCAGTGGTTGGACTCCAGCCATGACCATCCTGCAGTACTGCCTGGGGGTCTCTCCCCACCACCACTGGCTGGATGGGGCCCACCCTTGCCTGTGCTGGCTTTACCTTGTCCTTGAGCCCCAGAACCCAAGCCTCTGGAGAAGGCCGGGCATAGAATCCTCTTAGGACACTTGCACTGATAACCCTTGCAGATACCGATATGCATCTGTGCAGATCTGTCTCATTTGGCATTAATTGTTGCTCCTTTTTTGAGATGGTCTCTTTGACAGGTAAATTCATTTTGAAAAGGACTGGCCTCAAAGACTGGAACTTCTTCATATCAGGAAAAAAATGCCATTTCCATGAATTGCACATCACGAAGTACAACAGAATGCTCAAAAGAGTCTGATTCAATAGTTCTTAATAACACTGAATAATTCTGAAATCAAGAGTAACTATATGAAAGCATCAACCATAAAACAGTTCACTGTCCATCATACTTTATAAGGTACATCCTGATTCTCTTACAGCTTATGCAAATGACTTCAAAAATGGTATATGGAGTTTCTGTATTTGTCTGTAACTATTCATGAAGTGAAAAAAAATCAGAGATGTTTATTACAACTCAATCTGCATTTCAAAATTAATGCAAATGAAATCTTCTTCCATTTTTCCCTTGTTGACAGTCAAAATTTTAAAAGTAGTTGTTTGGTATCTCATACGATTTATGCTTGTCAGTGTCTGTACTTGGAAAGTTAGGGGCAGTATAAAGTGTTCTTTCTGATATACTCAGCCTTCAGTGTAAAAAATACTTAAAGATTAAATAACTGCTATTTAATTTATTTACAATCCTGTATTCTCTGTGGTTATATTTCACTCTTATTTCTGAAGTGTTACTCAACATTAAAATAAAATCTCTCAGTAACATCAATAACATAGTGTAACTGCACATTGTGTTTGAATACCAACTCTTGTATCTGGTCAACATAGCTTTCTGGCTTCCAAGGCTCCTGTTCATTTATTAATAAAATGACTTAGAATAAAATTACTTTCTTTTTTTTGTTTAGCTAAATAATGAGAATACAGGGACAATGCAACAATTTTCTAAGCAGTTCTTAGGAAATCATCTCTTATTGATGAAAAGAGAAAGACTCAGCTGTGATTACTATAAATTCTACAATTAATTGACATGTCTTTTTAGCATAGTTGACTTAACTGAATCATAGGAGCTCTTTCAAAAAAGTGTTGTCATGGTTTAACCCTTGTATGCAGGTAAACACACAGCCATTTACTCACTCCCCTCCAGTGGGATGGGGAAGTGACTCAGAATTGTAAAGTGTGAAAACCCATGAGTTGAAATAAAGACAGTTTAAAAGGGAAAGACAAAGTTGCACGTGCAAGCAAAGCAAAATAAGGCATTAATTCACTACTGCCCTCACCAGGCAGGTGTTCAGCCGTCTCCAGGAAAGCAGGGCTCCGTCATGCTTATCAGCTACTTGGGGAAGATAAAGGCCATGACTGCAAATGTAACCCCCTTCCTCCTTTTTCTCCCAGTTCTTATTGCTGAGCATGATGTCATATGGTCTGGAATGTCCCTTTGGTCAGTTGGGGTCAGCTGTCCCAGCTGTGTCCCCTCCCAACTTCTTGTGCACCTCCAATCTACTCGCTGGTGGGGTGGTGGGAGAAGCAGAAAAGGCCTTGGCTCTGGGTAAGCCCTGCTCAGCAATAGCTAAAACATTGTTGTACCGTCAACACTGTTTTTATCACAAATTCTAAACGTAGCACTGTACAAGCTACTATGAAGAAAACTAACTCTATCCCAACCAAAACCAGGACAGCCAGTTAAATACTTACATACATTATTGGTATTAAAAGATGAATATTATTATGTGTCATGCCATCCTGCTTACATTGGCAGGGAAAGAGTAACTGCTTCTCAGATACAAACAGAAGTGTATTTATTAAATTCTGCAATCATCCAAAGACAAACAGATGGCTGCTATTCAAGCAGGGCAAGGCAGTGATTATACACATCTGTACAATACCAAAAACCTCTAATATATCCGGAAGCAATTAACTGCGCTTTTAGAATATAGCAAAGAGTTACTCAGAACAGCTTTCTTTTCATTATTTGGTCAATTTTACACAGAAGTTGTAACTATGCATAAATGGTTTTCATAATAGTGAACACAGTAGTCTTCAATGATTGCATACTGTGTGTTGGAAAATGTATCTACAGCTCACACAGAATATCATAATTACTTTCCTTCACAACCCACTCACTTTTTCTGATGTGCTGTTAACAGGAATTTGCATCAAGATCACTTTGCACAATTACTGCCCAGTTCTCTCTTAGACCTTCACTGGACTGACCTGACAAAAAAGTTACCCCAAAATCACACATCATATGTCAAGCTGGAAATATACATAGGAGACAAAAACTGAAAGCTCTTGCCTCAAGAATAATGCTCTCTTGTGAGCTTTCATGTACTGGCATCTATGTCTACTGCTGAACTTGAGTTCCACAGTTCATAGTACAGAAACAAAAGTTCAGCCGTCTGGACAGCTATGTTGATGGGTTGTATTATCCTACTACATTCCTGCACAGCTTTTCCAATCAGCCTTTAAACAACTAAATCCTCTCTCTAGAACTAAAATCTATTGGCAATGGATTGTTGCTAAAGTAAACGGTTATACTCTGCCTAACTAACCTCATTTTTGTCGACATTCAACTGCCTTTTGCTATCCAATCCAGCAAGATGTTATCCACTCCTAGATTTTGACTTATATCCAAAAAGGCACATCTAAACAGTGGACTCCAGCTGCCCACTGTGTTAAACAACTGTTTTGTCTCTTAGCTCCATTTTGGAACATCCAAATTGTTATGTCCAGAGAAAATTTGCTAGACACAGGACTAGCTTTAGGCAACAGGGAGGTAAGCTAGTCAGTCTTAATTGGCCTCAATGCTTGAAATAGGTTCTTTATTGGTTCTTTATCTTCTTTTTTTAGTAATACAGTCATGGAAATCCAGGTCAACAGATAATATCACCTAATTCAATTTGACTTTATGGATATAATATACTACTATATTTCATGCAGGTATTTGATACTAAGCCCAATTATATTAGGTATCTTTAATTGTATTTGTTAAAGAGACCAGATCTCTTTTGCCTGCACATAAGCCAGCTTTGCTTTAGAAGCCACATGACTGTGTTAACATAGCCCTCAATATGCTGATTATGGGGAATTTTCCTGTTCTTTAAAGCAGGGACAAAGTTTCAAGAGCAGATGTCACTTTCATTCCATTAGGGGTAAGTCAAGTCAAAGGAGTATGTGTCTGTGTGTAATCTTTCAGGGGTAGTAAATATTCCTGATCCCCTAGTAAGTCACCTTATATTTTTCCGATCTAAACTAGAAACTCATCCAAATAATTTGGTTTGTTCTGAACCATTAATCTGACAGATCTTGTTTTAATTGTTTAGTTTGCTTACTTTTAATAATTCTACAACCTTTGAATCACTTTTAAATTTTTGCAGAAAAGATTTTCCAAAACCAAACCAGACAAACTAAGTCCAGCAAATGATTTCTCAGGGACTCCATAAGAGCAGGATATCTTCTCATTATAACTAGGTTGGGTGTCCTTCAGCAAGCTAGTTTTTGTCTCATCTAATACACATATTGTCAATTCCTCATAATTTACATTTTTAATTTTATATAATAGTAAGTCATCTGCTCTGCAGACATCCAACTATATTGAATCTTCACTGTTACTTCCATCAGTTAGATGTAATCCTATAGAAAATAAAACTACAAACAGCAGAAAATCCAAAAAGCTTAAAATTTCTCTAATAAAGACACACTTGAGTAAATTAACATTCTTCACGTTTATACAGCTTAAGTGTTTATAGATCCAAATTAAGGAGTCCAGTTTTGTATTATCTGGCTGAAATATGATTAATAATGTTAATTTATTAAAAAAAAAATATTTGTTAATGCAAAAAATTTTCCGTGATTGTGTAAACTGAACATTAAAGTTGGAAAAAACATCTGACGATAGATCAAATACATTCACGGAGACATGTCAGTTTCAACTACATTACTTTTCTATAGGATATGAGTGGGAGATGGAAAAGAAAATTTGAAAATAAAATTTTAAGAGTTTATTTGGGTTTGAAAGCAATGAACATTTCAAAATCTGAAAAAAGAAACCAACCCCAAAACAAACAACTCCCTCCCCTAAACCCTTAATCTAGCATACTGCAAGAAAGAATGAATATACTGTAACAGGGATTCCTGTAAACACAAGCATAGAGAAGACAATTGAAACTTCAGGCGCAAAAACAAGGGACCTTAAAGGAATTAGGTCTTGACAAGTGGGTAGAACTGGTTTTACAGTATAAAAAAAGGAAGCAAAGAATTGCTCTCAGCATATGTAGAACATTTCATACGTGGTGAAAATGCAAAGGAGATAAGATGTTAAAAAAGTGTCACAGTCCCTGTAAGAAAGTGAACACAGGACAGAGAAATTCCTTTAACATTAAGCACGCTGTGCCTGATCAGTGTGACTCCTTCTGTGTAGCAGTTCCTCCTTCACCTCCAGCAAAGAAAGCTTTGCTTTTTGAATTGCCACTCAGCACATTTTGCAGAATGTATGTAAATATTCACCCACATAACTCATACTGTCAAGATTGCAGGCACATATAGATATGGCTGGGGCACAAATTAGCTTTCCAGAGGTGTCAAATGTACTCTAACTAAAGCTGCAATCAAGTCTGAAGCAAAATTAATTTACAGGAAGCCAATCTTTCAGCAGTAAGAAGTTCACAAATATTTTGAATAAGAACTGTGTAGGGACACATCAACTTTCCTGCACTTAATACCCTTCTGCTTCTTTATTGCACTACTATTCCAATAAAGATACAACATGGGCAACAATATGAAGTGGGAATACAATAAAGAGTTTTGGTTGTTTGGGAATCTGTTAGATTTTGAACTACAAACACATTAAGAACCATCAGCTTGTGTGGGAAAAAATTGTCCAAATTGGAAATTCAGTCAGTATCTGTTTACCAGAATATCTCTTTTCTGTTCTTCAAGGAAATCAGAGAGGATAACAAAGGCTTGTCAGCACAAAGTCTTCATGCGCTTTATAGAAATTGTCTGTCACTGGATTCACATTAGAAATAAACCAGGAAAAGGTGCTACTTACAAGAGCTACATACAGTTTAATTTTTAGTTCATACCCTAGTTCTGATTTGTACACTTTCCAAGTGTATTTTGCCAAGATAACAATGCAATAATGAGACTAATCCTAAACCGCGTGAGTGTAAACTGATGGACTGCCTTAGGGATACACACAGGCTCCTTGCACTTTTTAATTTAGTATTATAGATGTTGTCAGGGAGACTATCTCCCCTTCTGATTCTCCCCAGTGACTGAATGAGTATGTACACCTGTATCATTATGAACCTGCTTGGGTTTATAGACTCTGCTGAGAGGAATGTATTCCCTTCAGATCCTGTGTCCTCTGTCTGAGATTCAACACAAAATAATGATGCAGCTTCACTAAACTACTTGGCATTAACACACATGATAGAAACTATCAACATCAGTAATACAATGGCATATTTCAACTTGCAGTCAAAGTTGAGGAAAATATTTTATGCACAGTTTTATAGACATTTATGCCTTGAATAATAGTCCTACAAGCTACAGCTGCTGAGCAGGGGAGAGAGCCCATAATTTATGTTTTTCCTGTAAGGCTGGAAAATAGAACAAATAAAGACTCATATTTCAGTATTAACTGAACAAGGTCTTACTTTTATATCTGCCTGACAAATTGAAAATAGTTCAGGAAACTCACCATCTAGAGAACTAATGTGATAAACTGGGTTTATTTCTGGCCAGCTGAAAAGCATGCCATCCTAATAACCATGCTAGCTAATATTACTCCAACACAGTAAGTGATAGGTAGGTCACAAAACTGTTGTCTTGGCTGGAGTTCAAAAAAAGTGAGTAATCTGGAGTCAGTGAGGTTACGGACACATGAGCTTTGCTATCCTAGGAAAATTCTAGCCTCTCTGTTCAAATTCTCAGTATTGTTGTCCAGCCTTATTTTCCACTTTAACTACTTCAGTTGTTCCTAACTGTAATTAGTATAATCCCATTTTACTGACTTTGGCTACCGTTGGCATGTTTCATTTAAACTGATGTGGTACATTCAGCTATTTTTCAAAAGTAAAATGAAAAAAAGGGAAGAAACAGAATTTCGAAAATGTAACTGGAAAGAAAATAAATCTTTTCACTTTGTTTCTGCTTTCCCAACACTTTCATAAAATGAGTCACAGAATCATAGAATCATAGAATGGTTTGGGTTGGAAGGGCCTTTAAAGATCATCTGGTTCCAAACCCCCATGTCATACAGTTGGCATCATGTGAACATACAAATGTTTTACCTAGCACTGGTTACAAGTCTGATCTTGCCTGTTTAGGATGTGTCAAAAATTAACCATGGCCACCTTTTGGTATCCTAGACTTATGTCTGGATGGAAACCTGATAGAGTATGCTGCAGCACTTCTTCAGCCTGGAGTCCCAGTTTTGTTTTTAAAGGAAAATGGTAGCTCAGGTCTTTACTTAATCTCAGATGTTGTACCCAAGTCTTAACTGTAAGCTTACAGAATAGTAGCAGGTCAGAATAGTAGTAAGTTAGAGAAGCTCAGCCAAACAAATCTTAAAGGTCTTCTCATCACGTAATTATCTTTCAAAGAACATGAAGGTATTGAATATATTCGAGACTCATGATTCTCTCAGATCTAACAGAAATTTAAAATTTAAGAGACTTAGATAACAAGAAAAAAAATCCAAACAGATTGTCCTTGAAAAAAATGTATCCTTGCATAAATATTTCTGGAAAACATTTTTTACAACATAAAGAATTACATTTACAATAGATATTGGTGAAAATAAAAAGAAGCAAAAATCTTATGTTTTGTTACTTCCTGCTGATACTTTTTTTGTTTATAGCAGAAAACATGCTGCTTGCAGTGATAGTCCCATTAGTTCATTTTTTTCTCCCCCCGCCCTTGCCGTTTGTTAATGTTTCTTTTATATTTGCTGTAAAGCTAAGTGATTTGGTTTATATTACAATGTTGTTCAGAATCTCCTAGACGAGCATCACATCATTGATGGTAATTGATGTTGGCTTCCATGGAAATGCTAATTTTGTAGCAGTCAGTGTCAATCAGTACTCATCAGTCACATTCACATGAAATATATGGTGGTCACTGTGAAGTCTCTAATAAGTAATCAAGCCTACTGACAGAAGGGGAAACTCTTAAATTACAATAGTGTATGTAAGTTCTTGGTCTTCTTTTTTCCCTGTCATGCTCATTTAAGCATTATAAATTGCAGCAATATGTAGCAGGATATCTTAAACTCAGTGTGAAAATTTCCTTGTCTCTCATATGCATAAAGCAAGGAAAGCTCTACTGTTGAACATCAAGAAATCCATCAGTGTTTAAAAACACAGTCTTCCACAATAGGACTTTATAGTTAAATACATAGTTATTTAAAAAGAAATCTCTTTCTTCTAACATTGGCATTGCAAGTGCTACAAGCATTCTAGGTATCTGTACCTATAGGATTTCTTCAGCAGGAAAACACTCTTTTTAAAGACAACAATAACGACATATGGGAAAGATGAAAAGATTGCAAAAAAAAATGCACTAACCCACTAAGCAATATTTCTGTTGTTTTATTGACTCCAGATTGGAGTAACTGGAGTTACTATGTTTTTGATAGAACAGTGCTAGCCACCTCCACAAATCTTCAAGGATAAAAATTATCACTAAGAAGATGTAGTTCTTCATAATTCTGCATGGCTTTCCAACAAAGTAAGTAATATTGATCTCATTCTAGAATGCCTGCTAGCTTCTTCAGTCACCTCAAGTAAGTTAATTTAAGATGAAAATATGAAATATTATCATTTACAATGGGACTTGCTTGCATCATACTGACAGTGTGAAATATTCAAACCACATTTAAATTGCATAGAGGCCCTTTTGCATTGTCAGTAGAGCAAAAGAGGTCTTCAGGCTTGTGTGAATGTTTTTTACAATTTTCCTCATATATTTCAACCAAATATTCTTGAACATTTATTTAAAAGCCTCTGCCTGTTTCACTTAAATTGGAAGCAGTCTGTGCAGTGAACAAACCCCACAGCCATTACTGAGCTTTCTCTTGGTTTGTTAAGAGTAGAGAAGAGAAAGCTAAGGGAGTTCTAATTGCTGTCTCCAGCTACCTGATGAATGATTATACAGAAGATAGAGTCAAAGTCTTCTTGGAGGAACACAGCAAACCCCCAAACTGGACCAGGTTGCCCAGATAGGCTATGCAATCTCCATCCTTGGCATTATTCCTAACTTGGCTGAATGAAGACTGATCTAACTTTGTTGGTGCTGACTTAAGCACTAGATTGGGCTGAATGATCTCTCCCTACAATGCTAAAATATTAACTTTAAAAACAGATCTTACAGAAAGGGCAAAAAGTTCTATTTAAAGGATATTGATTTAGTAGTTTTTAAAGTTTGTTTGGTTTCTGGTGTTGGTTTGGTTTGTTTTTTTTTTTGGGGGGGGGTGTGTTTTTTTTCTTTACT
>JAOBAS010000008.1:12543841-12555403 GCA_025311575.1 Elanoides forficatus | reverse complement strand
GGTGTCTTTTTTTTCTTTCCTGAACTTTTAAAGTGAAACCTTTAGCTGAGGTTCAGCAGAATTTTCATTTTAAATGTGGATATGCCTAAAATAAGAAGGCAGAAAGAGACATTGAGGCTGTGTTTATGCTGATAAACAAAAGAGAGGTAGAGACACAACTCTTTAAAACCTTTTTGAAGCAAAGACAAAATTGTCTTTCTGTTTCTTTGTTTTGTTTTCTCTTGCAGCGCAACCACTTTGGTATTTGTAAGTTATGAACTTCAGATTCCATTTTGCAAGCTGGAAGGAGAGGGGACCATGTGGATATATGGGGTGGTTGAGGGTGTGAGAGTCCAACTTGTCTGGTCAGATTCTGTTGAAGGACTAGGCAAGATACAGGCAGTTGAACCTGGTGCAGTCTTGGCCACTTTACTCTTTGAAAGCATTCCCTAGAGTGAGCAATCCCCATAACTGTTCCTACATCCCATCTTGGACAAACTTATTTAGGTTTGTCCAAAATAGAGGAAGGGAACATGGCAATGCTTAGCTACCAGTAGTATGATGGTCAGCCTCAGTTCCTTGTTCTGTTTTCCATGTCAGTATAGATGTAACATGAATCTGAGTTTCACTTTGCACAGTCCAGAAGTTAAGTGAAACTGAAAGTGAGAGATTGGTATTTGAGTGATTGGAAAATTTGAAATAATTTTGATAGCATTTGTTTTCACAGTCTTTCAGTACTCAAACATGATTAGTTGGGCAAGAAAAGGGAGTTTTAATTGTACAGCAATGCAGAATCGTCTGTTTAGCTATTTGTGACTGATTATTTTCATAGAACGCCCTTTCTTTGCCACATACTTCAGTGGCATTTGAGTATCACTGAAGAACATCCATGATAATCAAAGTCAATGTTCAGATTATTTATTCATCACTGATTGCTATTTTTGATTGAAAACTTCTTCCTCCATCTTGGAGATAACCAAAAAGATGACTATTATTTTTAGGCAGTAAGATACAGTATACTTAGGTCTTCATCAAATTAAGAAGTATAGAGTTCTTTTTTCAGTTAAATCTAATGGAAGAATAATTAGAGAAAGCACATGGAGATGGTTGGAAGAGCCAGACAGTAAAACTCAAAAAATAGCAATCATTAATGTTTTTTAAAACCCTCCAGAGTACAAGTAAATTTGATAGAGATGGAAGAATACTGTTTAAATTTTGACTGAACAACATTTGATTATATGTGAAATTTATATAATAATTTCAGGTTAATAATCTCTGTAAAGATGAATTATAGTTAAGAGCATAAGGTTTATCAATATTAAAGCATGATAATACTGTAGTATTTACTTCTGATTTATTCAGGTTTTAAAGAGGTTCCTAGAATATCTTGAACAACTAAGCAAATGGCATAGTGACCTCTAAACCTCATATGTGTTTTAATTTGCATCTCCATAACTTATGTATTTCATGATACTTCTTCAAATTGTCCGGAGGAAGAGAACCTGCTAAAGAATTTCCTATCTTTATTTTGAAAGGCCTTTCCAAAATAGTACAGGATGAAGACTGTCTTCCTGTTTCACAACTTTTTTTTCCTTTTTCTCAGCTCAGTGTCAGTTTAACCTACATCAGCTTTATCTTCACCTAAATTCCCTCAGCGAAAACAAAAGTAATGAATAAGACTTCTTATGCTAAAGATCGTTCCCTGCTATCAGTCATTCAAGAACAGCAAAAAGTAACCCACCCCAACAATAAAAACACCGTAATGGGGAGATTATAAGAAGTCAATCTGCCATCTACTTACAGGTTATAGAAAGCCTACATTTACTCCATCCATTCTAATCTATCTACGTGTCAGGTTCTAGGGTTTCTACATGAAAGGCAGGCCCAAGGACATTCTCTTTGTTCCATCATTTAGTTTACTTGTGGTGGTTTAACCCTGGCTGAACACCAGGTGCCCACCAAAGCTGCTCTATCACTCCCCTGCCCTCAACTGGACAGGGGAGAGAAAATATAACAAAGGACTTGTGGGTCGAGATGAGGACAGGGAGAGATCACTCAATCAATTACCATGATGGGCAAAACAGACTCAACTTGGGGAAAATTAACTTAATTTATTGCTAAGCAACCAGAGTAGGGTAATGAGAAATAAAAGCAAATCTCAAAACACCTTCCCTCCACCCCTCCCTTCTTCCCGGGCACAACTTCACTCCCAGATTCTCTACCTACCCCCTCCAGCAGCGCACGGGGATGGGGAATGGGAGTTACAATCAGTTCATCACATGTCTATGCCACTTCATCCTCTTCAGGAGCAGGACTCATCACACTCTTCCCCTGCTCCACCATGGGGTCCCACCCATGGGAGACAGTCCTCCACCAATTTCTCCAGTGTAGGTCCTTCTCACAGGCTGCAGTTCTTCAGGAACTGCTCCAGCATGGGTCCTTTCCACGGCGTGCAGTCCTTCAGGAGCACACTGCTCCAGTGTGGGTCGCACACAGGGTCACAAGTCCTGCCAGGGAACCTGCTCCGTGGGCTCCTCTCTCCACAGATCCACAGGTCCTGCTAGGAGCCTGCTCCAGCGTGGGCTTCCCACGGGGTCACAGCCTCCTTCAGGCATCCCCCTGCTCTGGTGTGGCATCCTCCCTGGGCTGCAGGTGGAGATCTGCTCCCCCGTGGACCTCCCTGGGCTGCAGGGGAATATCCTGCCTCACCAGGGTCTTCCCCACGGGCTGCAGGGGAATCTCTGCTCTGGCGTCCGGAGCATCTCCTCCTCCTCCTTCTGCACTGGCCTGGGGATCTGCAGGGTTGTTTCTCTTACATGTTCTCACTCCTCTCTCTAGCTCCCATTTCTGTGTTTCCTGCAACTTTTTCCTTCTTAAATATGTTATCACAGAGGCACTACCACTGTCACTGATTGGCTCGGCCTTGGCCAGCAGCAGGTCCAACTTAGAGCCGGCTGGTATTGGCTCTGTCGAACACAGGGGAAGCTTCCAGCAGGTTCTCACAGAAGCCACCCCTGCAGCCCCCCTCCCCCACTACCAAAATCTTGCCACACAAACCCAATACATTACTCCTGAAAGAGTAGTAGCTGTAGAAATATTTAAAAGATATTATTGTATGTAAAAGTATTGACAACAAATAGGGCAGTGTTCACAAGAAAGTTAACTTTAGAAACAAATTTGGAATTCCAAAGCAGGAAATTATAACCCTCAATTAACTACAGACTCACCTTTTGGTATGAGTTTCAATGTGAGATATCAGAAAAGGGATGGACAAGACTGTTCCTAGTTAGTGAATCATTAAGGAAAGAAAAACAATTGGTCTCTGAAAAACAAAGGTGCACAAGTCAGATGAGTCAAATTAAATATGAAATATGTATTATTAATATATCATTAAATATGAAATTTAATGTTTTCCATACATAATAGTTGAGAGTTTACAGAACTGCGGGTGAAGCATGTGCAGGACAATGAATAGTAAAACATTACAGCTGAGGCAGAATAAAAGTAATATTGAAGGGAAATTAAATAGATGAATATTAGAAGATACCTGCACCTGTCTAGTAGCCAAAAATTAATCACCATATAATCTTTTCAAAAGGTAACCTTTTAATGTATAATTTCCACTAATGCATTAAACTCAGGATTTCCTTTAAATTAAGAGAGTTTTAAAACAAAAAGCAATACTTAACAAGAAGGAATCTGCTGTTCTGCACACCCAGTCACAGGAGATCGAGTAGATAATTATGCATATCAAAACTGGCATTTAGTTATTTTTGTAATTAATAGTTTGTCTTAGTACTGTAGTATTAATAATCATATGTTATATCATATTATTATATATGGAGGCATAAGTCTCATAGTGAAGTCATTTGCTCTACCGGTTATTGGGAAACAAGTAAATAAATTCAAGTTGAGTAAAAGCTAATCAAGAGGCACATGTTTAATTAGAGAACACATGGGAAAGTAACCATGTTATTCTGTAGGTTGTCATTAATCTGTTGTGTGATTTTGTTACTGCCTTTCTATTTGCTTCATTACTCCAAAATACTATTTTTCTTTGCACAAATGACTATGATCTGGACATATAGTAGTGTAATTTACCTGATAATATGTAAGGAATGTAACGTATTCATTGTCAAGGGATGTGTCTTCAACTTTACTATGCTCTCAGAATTAACAATATGATTCTATTAGTTAACGTAGTTGATTTTATTGTATGGTATGTATTAGCTGTGAAAATTGTATTGGTTCTACAGTCAAATGCTGTGCAAACTGAATAATGGCTATATTGGCATAAAATAACTGGCTGTAAGAGCAAAATAAAGAATTACAGGACACCGTCAGACCTATATTGTTCATTGTGGGGCAAAGACCAATTAAAAGCAAGAAAAGCTTTCAATAAAAATCTTTCCATTATTCAACCTTGACTGGGAGCCTTGAACCATAACAGGACATGCAACATCTTTGCTGGACTTGTGAGTGATAACTTGCAAATCATAGAATCACAGAATCATTCAGGTTGGAAAAGACCTTTAAGATCGAGTCCAACCATTAACCTAACAATGCAAAGTCCACCACTAAACCGTGTCCCCAAGTGCCACATCTACACATCTTTTAAATACCTCCAGGGATGGTGACTCCACCGCTTCCCTGGGGAGCTTGTTCCAATGCTTGACCTCATCCTTTTGATGAAGAATTTTTTCCTAATATCTAATCTAAACTTCCCCTGGCACAACCTGAGGCCATTTCCTCTTGTCCTATGACTTGTTACTTGTGAAAAGAGACTGACACCCACCTCACTACAACCTTCTGTCAGGTAGTTGTAGAGAGTGATAAGGTCTCCCTGCAGCCTCCTTTTCTCCAGACTAAACAACCCCAGTTCCTTCAGCTGCTCCTCATCAGACTTGTGCTCTAGACTCTTCACCAGCTTCGTTGCTCTTCTTTGGATGCGCTCCAGCACCTCAATGTCTTTCTTGTAGTGAGGGGCCCAAAACTGAATGCCGGTTTTGAGATTAGCAAAGGGAGGATTGTCAACCAGTAGCCCAGTAAAAAGTGTGTTGCCATTGGCAGTCACAAGACACAGGGATTTAGCATAAATTTGCCCTAGACTAACATTGTATCAGGCTGTGAAGACACCATTCTAGACTTGCTGTCCATAACAGGTCTCACACATTAAAAACCACTGCATACAAGTTGAAAACAGAGGCCTCAGGACTATAAACAACTCAGTGATGGTCAGTTACTGATCAAGGGAGAGGTATAAACTTGAGAGCTGGGAAAAGACTGCTTTAAGCATACAAAAATAAAAATGAACATCCAAGCATGAAAGAAACACCCAAGCAATAATATAAGGAAACTGTGTGGCCTAGGAAAGTAGTATCCTTCAGTATCATGTAGTAGATAGTTCAGGGGGTGAAGGCCACAGGCTATGAGGAATCTAGAAACAAAAACATCTAATAAAAGGACAAGATCACAAATTTGGGACTGTAACTGTGGGAACAGCTGTTGCAGAATCACCGTGGGATTGTCAGAGCTATGTGTACTTCCTGGTCTCCCAGCCTGTCTCTGAGTTCCCACTTTTCTTCCCTATGTCCACCTGTTTCAGGCAGATCCTTGACTACTCAAGGATCTTTAGACCTGCTAGGCAATTTTCAAGGACTGTGTGCAGCAGTAAAAGTATGTGTCTCGTGTTACTAGTTTGGACAACACAACTCTTACTTCATTCATCTTACTTGCTGTAGCAGGAACCATCTATAAAAGACTTGTCTGGAGGCCATTTAGGAGTCAGCCTAAACAGCCATGTATCTGCCAGCAAATACAAGTCTTCCTCTATCCATGACCCCTGCTACCATTCCATGCGTGACTGGATAAGTTCCGAACAAGGAACAAGTCAAGTGCCATGAGCAAAGCCATCTTTGTGGGTGTGTTTCTTCTGAAATTATATGAAACAATAAAAGCAGTAAAGGTTTCTCTTATAAACCTGTACTTTGCTAAAGACAATCAGTCCAGATCAATATCTTTCAAAATTAAATAAGATTATTGCTTTCACGTCTTCAAACTATGACAAATCGGTTTTGTACTCTGCGTTTTCCAGCTTCATTTATCCATAAGGATTAACTGTACATACTGGTAATGAAAATCATACCGTATAGCTAATGATCCAAAGCCCTTGGTGCAGAAAAGTTATGACTATGGTCTAGAAATTTTTTAGCTTTGAATGGAATTACTTTTATGAGCTAGCACCAACATCACCAAGAATAATTCTATAAGAGAAGCCTTCTCTATTTTCATCACTATACAGCTTGACAAAATCAGTACTGATTCTCCTCGTCGAAGAAGTCCAGAGACCATGCTCTAGAAGTCAAAAGGAATGTAACCACTACCCACTTCTGAGATTAAATTAGTATGCTCCTTTCTGAAAATTCATTAAAATACAAATGAAAAAGCATTAATAAAATAGAAGAATGACATCCTTAAAGGCAACTTATTCTTGAGACAAAGACTTAGAAAGCAAAAAATAATCACAGCTGATTAAAAACATACTTAAAAGACTATTCAGAGTTTTAAAAAGTGTACCTTTATATATTACCCACATTTGCATATACCAAAAAAAAAGTGAGTACATCTTAGATTATATATGAATACATCTCAGTAACTTTCATAAGTGTCAGTGTGTGGGGATGTGGGGGTATGTGTGTACATGTGGAGGTGTGCAATTTAGCTCATATACTGTTCAGAATTTGTCCTAGAGTCAACTCTTATCCAGAATGATATTACCATTTTATGTTATCCTTTTCCTATTTATTTCCCATATTTAACAGAACCCTCTGGAAGAGAAGAGTACAACATTATTTCTTTTTGTACATTGTTTGGCAGCTCTACTATCTGCTATGATTGTCATCTGGCATATTTTCTGTCAGGATATTCCACAAACTACAACAGCTGTTTGTGGAAGTGGATGGCATGAGAATGTTCTTAGATGGTATTCATGAAAGGGGAAGATGAGACAAAGATGAGGGCTATGGATACTACAGGATGACTAAGTATATTATAGGAATTAATTTCCTTAACTATTCGATGCTTTGGTGATCAATTTTGGACCACACAAGTCCAAGGATTGAGTTGTACATAAAAGAGAAGGTTGAGGGGACAAAAGAGGAACTGTCTTTTGTGCATAAGAGGTGTATGGTTGAAAATTGACAGTACATAGTACACGTCACTTGGAAAGGTTGTGTTTGCAGAACTGCTTCCTGTCATAGGTTGGGGATATTGTGGAATGGGATTTTTTCACATTTTATTTGCAGAATCCATAGAATATAGTACCATATGTATCATGTGTGCATTCATGTGTGAGACCATTGATTACATGTCTTGGTTCACTTAATTTACCAATATAACACAGGGTATGATGACCCAGGTAGGTAGAACGTGTCCCAGACCATGTAATGTATGATGTGTATTTGCTACACTGAAAATTTCAATTGGACAAAAAAATAAACAAAAAGACAAGCCAATAATTTACAAGTGATGAAAATCATATCAGTCAAATCAATGAATTATTGTTAATTCAGATTTAACTATTACATAAGAAAAAAAAGAGAAAGAAAATAAAGTAATACTGTTGTGGAAAATAGTAATAATACAATTAGACTTGTTTTGCACATACTTCCTAGTAAATCCCCCTTCCTTTGCTGTTATGCTGACCTTTTAATTGCCCCTCTGAGTCCTAAGGTTGAGGGCATTAGTTTTGGGAAGAGTTACACCGAGCTGCCAGTATTGTCAGTTTTCAGCCAGAAGTGTGATTTTGATGATAAGGTTTCTTTGCCAGGAGTAATATGATGTTGATGATTTCCTCTTCCTCACTGTAGGGTTCCACTGGGGATATGTTTACATTTTCTAATATGCTTTATATCATTACTTTTTCTTCACAGATCTGCAACTCCACAATAGATCCAAATTTACTGTATATACAGTAGAGAGGTGGAGATGCTATTGGTTTTGGCTGCAGTAGAGTTAATTTTCTTCATAGTAGCTTGTATAATGCTATGTTATAGGCTGGAGGCACACAAGTTAGGAGGGGATATGGCCTGGACAGCTGACCCCAGATGATCAAAGGGATATCCCATACCATATGACATCATGCTCAGCAGTAAAAGCTGGGGGAAAGAAGGAGGAAGGGAAGCTGTTCAGAGTTATGGCGTTTGTCTTCCCAAGTAATGGTTATGCATGATGAAGCCCTGCTCTCCTGGAAACGGCTAAACATCTGCCTGCCGATGGGAAGCAGTGAATGAATTTCTTGTTTTGCTTTGCTTGCACGTGCTTGCTTCTTCTTTCTCTATTAAACCATCTTTATCTCAACCTATGAGTTTTCTCACTTTTGCCCTTCCCACTCTTTTCCCCGTCCCAACTGCGGGAGAGTGAGTGAGCAGCTGTGTGTTTTTTACCTGCCTACCGGGGTTAAACCACAACACACTTGCTTTTTGTTCCATTTGTTAACTCTAAAACTCATTTTGCCTAGCTCTCAAGTCTGCATTTCTCTAACTGACTACTGGTGAATTCTTCATAACCCCAGAGACTCCTTTGCCAGCTTATACCAGCCTCTTAACATCCCATGCCTGCATATCCTGTATATCCCCCAACTATACCCTGTGTTGTGCACTTGCAAGGCCTCTGCTATCATACTGTGCCCATATTCTTCTACACTAAATTGTTCTGCTGCAATAAATATTGCATTCTACATGGCATAACTACTTGTTGCTACTAACTATATAAAAATTATGGTAATATTATTCAAAGATTTGCAAAAATGAAAACATAAGGAAAAAAAATAACAATCATTACAAGAACAGCAGTTGTACTTAGACATGCTAAAACAAAACTCCAGGCAGGTCAAGACAGCCCAGAGAAAACCTGGTAAACCTCATTTCTGAGGCTTTGCAAAGTGAGTGCAAAGCTAGTGAGCTGTTATGGCCAACGGCAATAATATGTTTAGGGGGCTACAAGGGTACATATTCTTTGATCAGTTATTCACTCCACTTTATCAGTATTATGCTGTTTGCCAGCATAATGCTACCTTGCCATCTATCTTTTCATACAAATAAATAGAAAAATGAGGTTTGTGTTATTTTTCGTAAGATTTTAATTGCAAGTCACCATTGACTGTAACAGAAAATTTTATGCTCATCTTCAACTATTTGTAAGGGGACATGCAGCAACCTTATATGAGACTAAAGGTGCAGCTGACATCTCCGTAGGTTTGAATGAAGCTGGCATGATGGTATTACATTGCTACAGGCTGTTCATACAGATGTTCAGACAAATTTTACCATGTCACCATCTTCTGTTTCATCTAGTGCCAAAGACAATTCTGTACCTGGGGGACCTAGAAATACACCAGGTTGAACACAGGGAATTGCCTAGTAGGTTATTTGAAACATTCTATTTGAAGCATCCACAGTACACTTGAAAAAAACGCAAGCCACATCATTTCCTGGTTTGAACAATAGGTGAATGAAGGAAAGAAGAAGAAAAGTCTCCTCTAAATTCAATATAACATAATCTAAATGCAATATAACATAATCAAATGTTGTGCTTCATCAAAATTCAAAGCACAGGTTTCTGAGGGGTTTTGTTTGTTAGTTTTCTAATATAAAATCATGTATCTTTTATTTATTTTTTATTTATTAGTACATATATTATTTATTGAAATTAAAACATTTTCATTAAAGTTTTTACAGTTCTTAAAATAAGAAAAGCTTTTTGTTTTACAATAATCATATTTATTTATGCCTGGTGTACATGCATATTCTCCTGTGGTAGGCCATGGAGTTTATAGCCTTGAGCTCAGAATCATCCATTTGGAGCTGCACTTCAATAACAATGCAACCAGCACTTTGATGTTGCACCTGTGCTTTGATAGAGGGTCATCTCAGTGAACTGTTGCCAAGTTAAGGGACTGGTTCCTTTCGTTCAGCTTCAGAATATAACCTAGAATGAAAAGCATCAATGTGCTGCATATTGTCTAAGAATCAATAAAAAGTCTCATCAGATTTGTTAGGTAAGTCAATCTTAAGATTTTTCTGCTCATACCCGAGACATAGAAATTTTAACAAGATTACTTGACACTTGAAAAATACCTAGTACTGCAATTTTGAGATGGAACAACTCTAGTACTGGTCAGGATCTCCTCTGTTCTTTCAATTAAAAGATAAAGGAGCAAAAATAGCCATGCTCTGGATGCACAGATTATATAGAAACTTCAAGATTCAAAACTGTATCTGACACACAAGATCTATCGAACTGTTTTACCAGGTATTATTCTATTTCATGATGATATTTTATGCTAGTTCAGTGGGAATGAAACCAAACTGTTGTGGTGGTAATGAAACCCTGCAGTTTTATTGTATCAGAATTACTTTCTTATCTAAGGTGCTTTATTTCAACTAATACTGTATGCAGATGTTAAAAAACCTCTGCATTTTTACTCTATTCCTATTGTGTTAAGTGATCATTCATTTCAGATTTTATAACATGGCATACTGCATGAACATCTTTTATCCCACTGCAATATTTCATCATACAAACATTACACTTTTAGAGGAGTCAGCAGCTAGACTTCAGATCTGCATAAGGCTCAAACATGAAATGTCAACTTGATTAGTTATGAAAGTAGGAATAAGTGTATAGATTTAACAGCAATGAACACTTAAAGTATAAAATGACTCAGTCACACATCTGTACTGTCAAGTAGCTATCCTAAACTTAGATCTCTAATTAGAATATTTATACATTCTGTTGCTTTCAGTTGCAAAAAGATTCTTTCTCATATAAGCCTAATATAGAAATATCATATAGAGTCCTTGATTCCCCACATAGAAATTCAGGATAGGTACTTTCTTAGTTTATGAATCTAATGCACTAGAAAACTATGTAGATAAACTGCTGACAGTTATTGGATAACACATTAGTTTCTGATTTTATTTTCTGGGACGAAGGACAACTCCCTGAGATGTTTATTAATATGAAAAGCTAGAATTTTGTCTGCCAGCATCTGCACTAAACATTCAAAAGTACTCTGCTAAAGTATTTATAGGGCTTGTGGACTGAGACCCAGTATATTAAGATGTGCATATCTTAACAGATATTTCTCTCCTGAGTAACAAGTTCTCTGCTAATAGTCATCTCTCACTCAGCACAAATATCAATATGTACACACTGACATGGATGAGATCAGAGTACTACTAACCACGATCATGCATGGGAAAACAAAAAGGTGGAAGAGATATTCCAGGGCTGTAACTATGGATGCCTGCAAACCCACTTACCCACTGAGAGGATCAATGACAGAGGCACCTTACAGCTGCAGGAGAGATGATGCCTTCAGTTTCAAAAGAAAAGGGTCAGAGAATGAGGTCTCCAGTGGTAGAAGTGAGATGAAGGTACACAGTAAGTTAACTCTTGCATAGATGTAATGGGATGATCTGCAGGAATTGTGATCCTAGCTAAAGCTTATGATAGATCTGACACTCTGACACTTGAGAGTTTGGTTTTTTTCATTTTGCTCCTCTCCTCTCCGCACCACCC
>JAOBAS010000008.1:12489639-12509394 GCA_025311575.1 Elanoides forficatus | reverse complement strand
CTCACAGTAAAAAATAGTGTTTCCTTGTGTTCAGAGGGAAACTTCTGTGTTTCAGTTTGTTCCTATTGCCTCTTGTCCTGTCACTGGGCACCACTGAAAAACCTGGCTCCATCTTCTTTGCACTGTCCCTTCAGGTATTTACGTACATTGATAAGATCCCCCCCGAACTTTCTTTTCTCCAGGCTGGACAGTCCCAGCTCTCTCAGCCTTTCCTCATAAGAGAGATGCTCCAGTCCTTTCATCATCTTTATGGCCATTTGCTGGACTCTCTCCAGCATGTCCATATCTCTCTGAGCAGCCCAGAACTGGACACAGCATTCCAAGTGTAGCCTCAACAGCACTGAATATAGAGGATCACCTCCCTCAACTTGCCAGCAATACTTTGCCTAGTGCAGCTGAGGATACCCCTAGCCTGCTTTGCAACAAGGGCACATTACCAATTCATGCTCTACTTGATGTCCACTGGGACTTTGAGGTCCCTTTCTGCCAAGCTGCTTTCCAGCTGGATGCCCTTCAGCATGTATGGATGCATGGAGTTGTTCATCCCCAAGTGCAGGACTTTGCACTTCTGCTTGTTGAATTTCATGAGATTCCTGTCGGCCCATTTCTCCAGCCTGTCCAGGTCCCTGTGGATGGCAGCACAAGTCTCTGGTTTATCAGCCACTCCTCTCAATTTTGCCTGTAAACTTTCTGAGGGTACACTCTATCCCATCATCCAGTTCATTAATGAACAGGTTAAACAGGACTGGACTCAGTGTTATCCCCTGGGGTTCGCAGCTACTCACTGGCCTCCAAGTAGAATTTGTACTGCTGCTGCTGCTGACCCTCTGGTCCCAACCATTTAGCTAGTTTTCAATCCACCTCACACTTCTCACTGTTTGTTTACTGGTTTCATCTTTACAACAAATTTATAGGACAGACAGGTGCTTTTAATCAAAAATAGGTTTTACCAATTCAGCTGCATAGAGTAAAATTTTAACTTTTTCATAATGTGCTGATTGAAGTGTGCACTTCGATATTCCAACAAAGGGTAGTTGCTGACACTTTAAATACATCATTGCTAATATTATCTTGCTTATAGGCCTTCCTGGTTCATAACTTCCTGAATCAGACTAATACTGTAGTCTTGATGCATGCACTGTTTGCATGATTTTTAACATATTAATTCTAATGCATTGTCTTCTAATTATTCACATTCATACAAAAGATAAAGACTTGAAAGCTTACCTCTTGATACCTGCTAAGAAAACAACTAATCAACTTCATCCTAATGCATTAATAACAACATTTTGGTCTACACCTGATACCTGAAATCTGTATAGAAGGAGAAGCTGTAAAGCAGGTTTGCAGTCATACATACAGTCTGTATATTCCAAGTGTATTCATAGCTACAGAACACTGACATTCAAGTGAATGCTCTGTTCTGGGAAGGAAAAACGTTACATGGAAACTTATCCCCAAAGGGTGAGTGTGAATCAGAAAGATTACTCCCATGTCTTCCATTTGGTTTCTTTGTTTTAAACTAAGATACATAAAACACAGGGAGTAGTTTTATTATAGGCTAAATGCAGTCTTACTAAATTAGTGAAGTAATCTTAAACAAATGTTCAGTAATGCTGCCATCTTGGCTAAATGTAACACATAACCACTTACACTTAAGACCATTTTTGTTCAGGATTGATAACTTCGTGTATGAGTCCACTGAGGCTATGTCTCTTCTGCGAAATAAAAACCAGGGCCAGGGGCTTCTTGTGGGAGTGATAAAATGTCATAGCCCAGCAAATAGGTTTTAGTTCTGGAGAATCCTCAGCTATAAGGGATTCAGACTCTTACCCCACTAAAAGTTATACTCCCTTGTGCCCTAGGACTACTCAGCACCCTGTATCTCCAGACAAGGATGTAGGACTATCTTTTCTGGCTAATTTGCATTATCCTGTAGGTATAAATATAGCTGAGCAAGAAAGTAATCGTAATTTGAGTATTTATGCTCAATAACTTACTTTCTTATGAAGCAATGAATAAGATCAAAAGCATGTACATGTTCACAGACCCGCTGGAGAACATAAAGGGTGGAAGTGAAAACAGAAATTAATTTAAAGTTATCAGGAAAAAGAAATAACTTCATATTCCAGTGACCTGCTTTCATAGTCTTCACTGTGAAATCAGTAGTGAACATCAAAGTATAGATTTATAACAGGAATGTAATGCTTGCTTTACATAACAGCCAAAACCACATTCCTATCACATCCACAATAATGTCTTTAGTCTTCCCAAATTGTAGAGAATATGATTCCTGGCAGCATAGATCTTGTGTCTGATTATCAGTAGATGTTAGACAGGTTTTCACAAACATCACTCTTCTTTCATCACAGTAGGGAACTTACATGTTTACTTTTAAGAGAACTGTTCATTTCTGCTTTTTCCTAAAGGGTCTAAATTTTGGAATTAAATACACTGTATCTGAGTCCTGGCAAATGAAAAAGGTCTGTAAATAGTTTGAACAAGCCTTAATCACGTGAACATCAGGCAGACAGACAGATCATACATTATAGAAAGCTATGAAAGTAACACTCCTTGCATTTTTTTTATGAGGGGAAAAAAAAAAATAAGTGCACAGGGCAATCAGTGTATATGTAAATTCTGTTACTAAAATATTCAGTTTAATCAGTAAAGTAGGCACAAACTCAACAGTTAGACTGTGCAGCTGAATCCATGATAAATATCAAGGCATGAAGCATGAGTCATAAAGAAAGAAAATGCATTCTATCAAAATATTTCTGACTAGTATATATTAGCTTCAGCCAATTATGTAAATAGCAATATGACCTGAAAAGTGAATAGTCATTTGAATGGGTTTGAGTTGACAAGGAAAATACAGTCTGATCACATTTTGAAACTTAATTTCTAGGGTGGCTATGAGTTGCTCCCCTTCAGAATGACATTGACTAAAGCCTGTATTTTGAGATTCTTCCCCAATGGAGAAAATTAGGCTCAGGACTCAGGCTTCTTGCTATATATCCAAAGGTCTCTGCTAACTCCTTATTGAGGTTCTCCTGTCTCATCTTCTATTTCCTTCACTTATTCCTCTGCACACACCTCCCCATCACCTCCGTTGCTTTCTTAGTCAGTGAGATAAGATTCTTTGAGTGGTTCTGTGGAATTAGAGAGTAAAAATTCTTGATTTATCTTACTTTAATTTATGAAGAGTTTATTTCAGAGTATATCACAGAATCATTCTCTTTTTTTTGCTGCATAGCTATATATTCTGCTTGGTTTTAAACTTAAGGAAACTTCTTAGATCTAGTAAAGTGAATGCTTGCCAGTTTCTTAGTCTTAACTGAAACTTCCTATGAAATGTTTATGTAGATTTTTCAGTGACAGATTAAATGAAGAGGAGGAATAACAGCCTCATAGCTGACATTCTTAACCATACCACCACACTTTATGGTCAACTTGACAACCCATATATTGCACAACTACATTCTTCTGCTAGGTGAAAATGTAGGAATGTTTTCTGTTAGGAAAATGTATTTTTATGTTATTAGCAGTATATACAGGCAGATAAAGTAACTTCAGAAACTTTGTTAAGTTCCTGAAATTCAAATACATTTTTCTGTTGTTTTAAAGGTCTGAATAATTTTTGTTTGTTTGTTTTCAGAAAGTGTAAATGAAATTTTTGAGCAGACCTAGTTAAGAGAGTGATAATAAATAATCACTATGTATTTAAATCAAATTTCTGGGAACACATAAGTGTCATGGGGTTTATTCCCTTTTACCCTTAATGTTTTACCATCTACTTCCCTTGAGATGTATATTTTTGATTAATGGGGTGACATAAAAATACTGAATTTATGTAAGAAAAGGGAAGAATCCATCCTTTCCATTCACTGGGTTTTCCTGGAGTCTTAAAGTAACTTCAAAAAACCTTATGTCTTTTAACACCACAATTTGAACTTGCTCCCATGGCCATTTAAGCTATCTCTAGGCTCCTTAAGATCAATAGAAAATAGTGCCCATATTGAGAGAGTTAATTTTATAACCTTAATTTTTTTTATCATTGTTTAAATCCTTGTTAATTTTATAATTGTTTGCTAATACACAAAAACCTCTTTGCATTTTTTAAAAAGTTCTAATTTTATCCTCAGAAATCCTAAAATCCTTAAAAATAATGTTACTAGTGCCCAGGATTAATTTTTATTTTTTAATTAAAAAAAAGTTTGAGGGATCAGTCTGACACCTACATATATGTTTTATCCAAAGATAAATTTAAATAGTAATCACTTGGAATTAGTTAACACAAGCACAACACAAGAAAAATAAAATTATAGAAAAATCTAGAAAATGTAAACCCCCTAACATTTCAGGTTTACACTAAAAAGCATAAATATAATGAAAGATCAGAAATATATGACTTATTTTAACAGCACTTCTGAAAGTAAACCCTGATGTTATTAATAACAGTGCTGGTAAAACTGACTCATACTATCTTTAGTGATTTGATTTAAAAATAAAAATCAGAAAACAGATTTGACAGTAATTAATGAGGTCACTAAAGATCAAAGTTACAAACTGGTCACCTTTTTGTGTGTAGTTTATTTTAAGAATTCACACTATCTAGACAAATGGGAAGCTTAAAAAAGTTGAGATACTCGGTCTTCTATTTTACCAGATATTCCTTCCTTGTAAATTCCTGAAAAGTATTGCATTTTTTAACACATAGAATGAAAATCTGGATACAGAGGGGGAAAAAAAATAAATCAGAAATAACACCAAGACAAGGGAGCTGAGAAGAGCATACTAGAAAGGCAAAGAAAGGAGAAGAGCACTTAGCTATTGTACCAAAGCAGTGTATTTCCTGAATTCATTTTCTTCTCCTCATATATAAGTTGTGGAAAGAAAGGAAGAGAACTGAAAGCTTGCAATTTTGCCACAGAGTTTTACTCTATTTTCTTTCCACCATTTATGTTTTGTTTCCAACTATTTCTCATTTTGTCTACAGCTGACAAGAGTTTTCACTGAGGAAAGGTAGAATGGAGAATTAATCAAAATATAATATATTAAGTAAGTCAATGAAGGAATGTAGACTAATAAATTCAGTTTAGCATTAGAATTCAGACATTTTATTCCTACATAATAGAATGAACAGAAAAGGTTACACTAATACTGTTTTGTGCTTTTGAACATATGGCTTTATCTAATTTTTGACAGAGTAATTATGACAGACATTGAATAGCATCAAATGAGGTTTTCCTTCTTTTTTTTGTAGGAATGAATATAATTTTTCCCCTCCATCCACATTTATTTGCTGCTCAGTTCTGCAAGAATTAACTTCTTTACTAATATGATTTCTTAACTCATAATTTGATTAGACAACAGCAAAGAGAACCTAACAATTGCATAGTCTGTACAGTTTTGCATCTCTGTCTGTGTCCCAACATGTAGATAGCTAGAGAAGACAGAGTACATATGAAAAATATCTTTACGTCTACACATATACAGATTATGCTTAGTATGCAAGATATATTCAAGTAGTTAAGAATTTATATACCAAGTTAAAAGTGCCTGAAGTATGATAGAATAAAAGACATTGTCTTTGCATGTCCTAGCAGTGAAAGATTCAGACAGTCAGTACACCCATAAATAATCCCACTGCCCTTAAGTGGTGATAAATAAGGGACAACATAGAGCCACTGGTTTTGAGGGAAAAAAAAAACAACCAAAAAAACCCAAAAACTAAAGATAAACAAACAAAAAAACAACCCCAAAACCCCCCAAACAATAACCAACCAACCAAAAGTCTTGGAGCTACTGCAGCTAGGGGTTGGTGGGTAGGGGAGGGATTTTTTGAACCTTGACTCATGTTCCTGGATACCTTGTAATCAAATTTAAGGCCTTATTTGCGTAAAGAACATTCTTATTAGTTTTACATGGCTGTGTTTTATCTTCATAGAAACCAAAACAGAGAGACAAGATCTTGTATAAAGGTAGCTTTTTCTTTGTGTGGGTTCAAACTGTGGCTGGGACAGTTGTCTTGACCTAGCAACTTTGAGGCACTTCTGGGACAACTGGATCAGAGATACCCATAAAAACCTCAAATAAAATGTTTCTAGGATTAACCACATGTTAGCAAAATCACACTAGTATTTACTTTGTTCAATAGAAAATAAAGGAGAGTACTTTGAGCTCAACAGAAAGTATCATAGACCTACCTTCACTTATAACACAAGAATCAAGAATCACAATACTACAGGAATGAAGGACGTGTCATCAAATAATTTAATTAATTTCACCAAAACTTCACTAAAGTGAAATTTTTATTAATTTCATTTAGCTTTGAAATTCACTATTGCCTACTTTTTAGAAACATAAGTAATATCTCTAACATTCAAGACCAGCTAACCAAGAAAAATACACTAATTTAAAGCAACTCTAAATCTAAATCCTGATGCAATTTGTCTATCAAAGGTGCTTATAGAATGGATATATGCAATTAAGCTATTTGATTTGCAATCTTTTTTCAATATCTACTTTGTGTTTCTTCATGAAAAATAAAATTACATGAATAATTGTTAAGGTTATTACCAAAATATATCTATCTTCAGTAATTCCTAAAATGCTTACTGCAGAGTTGTAAGAGCAAATTGCACCTAATAGGAAGGAGGCACAGGGGCAGAACAAAAGAAAACCCTTTCAGGGATTTAAAATCTTAAAAAATTTAAAAATATATTAAAAATATTAAATATTAGCATAAGCATGAAGATTAGGAATTTATCTGATAGAATCGTTGATCAAACAAGACAATGGAACCCCTGAGGTTTACACAGAAGAGGAAAATTTTGGATTCTTATTTGCTCATTCTAACTGATAATATTCCCTTCACTGAGATATTTTTAGAAGAAAATATTACAACTAAGTAGATGGTGATGCACATCAAATCTATTTTTGAAAGGTTGCTACACCTCTAGTACCATAATGATGTCTAATAAGGTTCAGTCTGGGGAATAGAAAACAGAAATTTGTAATTCAGTTTCAGTTTAGACATACAACGTGAAGCTGATGCATTGGTGTAATAATTTACTCATTTACAAGTTGATTAACCATCTTTTTCTTTGGAGATAAATACCATCTCCTAAGAAAGATTAATTTTATTCTTATATAAGCATCTATAATAAATCAGATTAAACACATTCTGGTCTCAAATGTCTACTCGTAGAGGCTTAAACCGAGGTGCTCCTTATTTCTGGTCTATTACTACAATCCAAAGCATCCAAAACCCCTGAGAAATTAGAGTGAAAGTGTTATAACAGCTTCTGAAAAAGTCTATGGAGGCATGGTCTGATTCATACTGAGTTACGGAATTGCAGGATGTTACCAATGAAGCAGCCTACTTGTAATAAGAAACAAAAAGTTTGAAAGAATGTATGATAGTGTAAAGAGACAAATATAATCCAGCTGGTGAAACAAATCAATAAGCACTGCAGAAAAGTCATGAGAACTTAATTCTATATACCAGTGATCACAACCAGTGGATGTGCACAGCACAGCGCTGATTGCCTAGCTGCCACATGAAGTTCTCCTTTTCCCAGTCTCCTCTCCTTGCTAATGAACATAAATTTCAGATTAGAAGGTAATTCCTTTGCTTGCAGAACAGAGGAAGATTGGGGGAAATACTTTGCTGCTTTGCCTGAGAACACACCAGGTAACAGTTGTAAGTTGCTGCTGAAATGAGTGAATTACAGCAATGGTACTGTGTTTCAGTGAACATCTGTAAGTCTAAGAAAGAAGAGTTTTGAACTTACTTCAACAGTGCACATTCGGTAACACTCGTAGGTTGGTTTTAAGCTTTGGAACTTTGTCACATATACACACACATAGAGACACAAACATACATACATATATACCAATATGTGTATAGGCTGTCTGTTAAAAAAATGTGTTTGGGCTGTGAAAATATGCAGTACTGTGACTCATACATTTGAGGGGATGTTTTCTGAAGGCAGACATAAGCTAGCCATATGCACCCATCCCTCCAGCAACCACTTAAGAGTAACTGCTGCAGTACTTAGCTGATGCTAGCAAGTCTTTCTCTGTGGTGCAGTTTAAACACTGTGCCATACAAAAATAGCAGCGCATCTTCGAGTTATCTCAAAGTGAAGGCAGAGTAGGCTTTTATTGCCTGCAGGATATTGCATAGACCTTGTGGTGCGCATTCCCACACAGAAAGGCTGGGCAAGGGGCTGAGCTGAGCGATGTTCCTTTATGTCAAAGGCTTCAGGAAACTACATCACTGAACAGATTAGATAGATAGGTGTTATGCGTCTTATTCCCAAAGCAGTTAAAGACCAACATCTGCATTTACTCACTCTTAAACACCTAGACAATTTACATCCAGTAACTGAGAGAACCCATAGCACAGGAAAGAATTAACCTAAGATTATCTGATCAGCAAGTTCTAGACTAAGCCACTGGAACACTCTTTGTCTTTTTGCTGGCTTAAAATGAATGAAGCACATTTCTATTGTTACTATTGGTTGCTTTTAAAGAAAAGAAGCAGAAGAAATACATACAATTGAAATGGTCACTTAGTTTTGGAATAGAACTGTCTTGTGCTACAAACCACTGTCTTTCATTTCTGCTTACTTGATAAGTTTGATCAAAGTGCATGCAATTACTTTCTTTTCCCACAGGCAAACAGTCATAATAAGATGTGTAATATATTTTCATCTCATATATCATATTAGGAAACTAACAGAAAGAAAATGTAGCAGGCTAGTCATTCCAGGCATGCATAGCCCATTAATTAGATAAAAGAGTAAGTCTGCAATAGTTGCTTATGTTATTTAAGAAAGCCTTATGACCTTGTATGGCTTGGTGCTTTTTGGATGTAATTTCTGTTCATTATACCCTAGTGTCCCAGAGTTGTCTAAATTAACCAAGAGCTACTAAAAGGCAAGAACCAGAATATCACTATGATTAATCCTGTCTTCTTTCAAGTGTGTAAGTTCAAGCACCTAGAAGCTGCTACAGAACAAAGTACCAAGAATTCAAGATCTGTTTTAAAATTCAAGGAATATTTTTGATTAATGGAACCTGAATTTATCAATTTCAGAAATAATTAAAAATTAACCTGAAGTTTCATATAAAGTTGAAGCATAAGGAAGAAATGTTCATCCTGAAACAAAAATGAAATATAATTAATTTCAGATAAATAAATATTTTCCACTGTGACTCACTGAGTGGCTGATTTTACTGCTATCATTCAAAGGCTTTTTGATGTGGCAATTAAAATTATGAAAGACAGTACCTCCTGATTTCAAATCATTGCTTGTTGCATATGATTCTATGATTTTATCCAGAAATACTACATGTGCTGGAACTCTAGGAATCATGTAACAGTGTTAGAAAAATGATGTGGCTTTTTTGACTTATGGTCTTAATCATTATGGGGGAGCAGTCATGTTAGTTTTAATACTGTTTTTAGCCCCTGTAGTCCTTATGAAATGCTACTTTAGACTCTAATTTCTAACCTAAATGTGAGAAATCTTTTTCAAGCTTCTAGCCTGGCTTTTGAGTCAAGGTTGACCTTTAGTATTAGTAGCCTTTTCCTTCCTAATATTTACTTCAAACCAGTGGAATATTAAGAGGTCAAATCTGTGCCAACATAGTGGCAAGGACATTATGTTTGATAAAACTCTTAAGCATTGGAATCAGAAGCTAGAAAGACAAAATTTTCAATAACGAGTTTATAAGTTGGTATGGATTTTTAATCTGTTTTTCCATTAAAATCATCACCAATTTAATCCCTGTCAGTTTAATGTTGTCTAAGCCACATCCACCCTTGCATTGCTATTACTTAAGAAAATAGTCCTACTGTTTTGGAACTCATCCTAATTAACTGTTATAGTGATACAGGTGTGTAAATTATAGAGTCAGCACAAACTTTTTGCCTGTTTGAGGGACAACTTGAGTGACCTCATGGTAATTTACCTTTCTCACACATTTTGTCATTTGATTGCTTCCCTAGGCATGATATAAAATAAATATATAACAAGAATAATAATTAGTAACATTCCCAACTTAACATGACTGCAACATGAATATATTCCACTTATGTCACCAATTAGCTAAGTATCATTTTTCAGTCTGACAACAAATTCAGAAAGACAAAACACATTGCATATGACTGAGAACCATAATGAAAGCTCGTCAAAATGTCTGTGTGGAGACTAGGAAGGCTCAGTGAAGAACCATGAAATTTCAGAACTACTACATAATCTCAATAACTGATGAAATTATTAAAAAGAAAATTAGAGTAACCTAGGCTTCATCTCTCCTTTGAGTTTTCTGAAACTAAGAATATTACAAAATCTATATAAAATTGTGAAACTTGGTAGGCATATAAGAGAATTGAACAGAGCATCAAAATAAACCCATCATTTTCATAGCAGTTACAAATACCACATAAAATTATGCCTATCCAATATTTAGAGGAGGGACTCTTTCTCACTGATCACAAATACTGTTTAATATCATATAAAACTATCTGTTTATAGAAAGGTCAGGAAAAAAGAATTTCTGTAGCTCATTTTTTTCTTGTGAGGCACATATATATTTTATTGTCATGAATGCAATAATTCTTACCTGGGATTTTGTTCTCATTAGGCCTAATGGCAAACCAAAATGGAGAACTGATTTCTCTCAGTGACTGTAATTTTTCCAGATGCCAGAATAGATCTCTTCCTAGTGAGGTATCTCAGATGCAATAGCATTTCATTTCTCATTTGCCCAGATCACATCCATAAGACAGATAAACAGGAAAAAGATTTTTATTGGGTTTTAATCCTTAAAAATTTAGTCAGACCATTTTGATTAAAATTAGCTGCTTTTGTAAGATAAAAGGTTTCTACTTTGTTTCCTCTGACAATAAAAGAAACAATGAAAACACAATATTTTCTTAAGAAAATTGCCTGGAAAATTTCTTAGTATTTTCTGTGAAAACAAGTAATTTCCTGATCAGCATTAGTAAGAAGAGGTGTTATTTATTTTTCTGCTTGTTAAGACAATTTTAAAGACAGAAAACAGAAAAAGCAAATTGAGAATTCTTCATGATCAAACCATTCGTTATTGTTTTCTCTCTTAATGATCGGACTTGTTTTTTACTCTTGTGTTAGTAACTACCTATATCACTTGCATTGTTGAGTGCAAGTGAACCTTAGAATCAAGGTCTAAAAACCTGGATAGTGACTATGACTAAAAACTATAGCTAGGCGAGACAGTGAGTTTCAACACCGGTAGGCAAAAGCCATACACCCAGCACTTCTATGTGGCAGAATTTACTACTTACACAGTGTAGTTTCATCCAGGGTCTCCCTGGAAGTAGTAGAGTTAATGTCTTTCCCTCAGATGCAGATGTAAGTCTGTGCTCAGAAATACATTTTTTCCTGTAAAGGAATAGCTTGAAATAAGCTTCTATTGAGAAAATAACGTGGGATGCTCTGGGCTGGTTACCTTCTTCCTCCTTGGGAAAGTGAGAGAAAGCAAGCCACAGAGCACACGAATCATTTTACAATTAGCAGACAGCCTCTAGGCGTTTCCTATTTCTTCTTCTCTCACTTAATATGTCATTGGGTATATATTTACTGTATGACAGGAGAACCTCCTCCTGGTGGTTGTCACTACACTAGAAGTGAACCTCCCCAGCTGTCATCTCTCAGGGAAAACCCAGGAAAAATGGTGAGGAAAAGTAGTTGTCAGTGAACTGCTTTGGCTAGCCCCTGAGCAGTAAGGTGAGACCTCCTTCACAGCTGTGACATTCACTGTAAAGATTTACCTGCCTCATGAGAAAAATCCTGCTGGTGTAGTCATTTGCCCCTAAAAGTACCATCAGTTTCCCTTTGGCTTTAGTAGAAGCATCATAGAATCAGCTAGTGGCAAGCAGGATACACACCCCTTTGTGTACCTCGGGGAATTAAGTTCCCCATTCCTTTCTGCTAAACAGCTTCCAGTGCTCAAACTAGCTCTTTTACAGGCCACTCATACTTTTCTACACTGCAATACAGCATGCAATGCTAGGAGCTGACTTCTTTTAAGCCCTAGACAAATAGGATTCATAAGAGTACCAGGTGCTCAGGGCTAGGATGCTAAAGAGGTCGTGAGCACTTACAGCTCCCATTGACTTCAGGAGCAGCTGAGGGTGCTTAGCAACTCTCAGGAAGAGCTCAGCAATTTACAGGAGAGTAAAACTAGGGTTTAAAAAAATTCCTCTCTTTCCCTTTTCTTTCTTAGAATGACATGCTATTCATAAGATATTTATTGCCTTAATTTGATATCTACTAACAGCTTTAAATAGTAATGGGCAAAACTATTCTGCAAAGTAAACAAATAAAAGTTAGACTTTTTAGTAAGTAACAGAAGGACAACTGTATGTTAGGATTTAATGATGAGAAAAAAGTTGTACTTGGCAAAAGGCATCTGTAATTTGTGATTCCATCATTTTATAAAGCTTCTTTTAACGGATTAAAATAACTTCTGGCAGCTTTTTCCCTTATGCTGCCATAAATCCCAACTAAACCCAAATCTCTACTTTAGGGAAGATAGCTGTTAGAAATGCAAACAGAAAACTCTAAATAGGAATAAGTAAAATTAATACCATGATTGCTTCATTTTTTAACAGGCAAAGTATTTCATAAGATTCTTTACATCACTGTGAAACAAGCTTTTCATATCTTTGCAGCTATTTCATGTGTACCTCAAGGAATGTGATTATATTCTATCTAGATACTTTTACAAAGTATTAATCATTATCATACCTCCATAATGAATGTAAAAATATGTGAGAGTTTTTTAATTAAATATAATAAAGCTTTTGATCAAGCCTGGGAATCTGTAAATGAGATAGCTGTATGTACTTTTCTGAGACATATGTAATGAAGCACTGTAGGAACCAACCACAGGAAGGAAAAAAAAAAAGAAAGGTTCTTTTGTATAATTATTCTGCTCTTTGTAATTTTTTTTCTGTTAGTTTGTTAAAGTTAGAGTAACTATTGATAATCCAAGAAAAATGTGCACTGTAGAAAGTTTCTACCAGTTTTCTGCTGGTGTCCTGAAATGCCAAATAAGCACTGTAAATCTGTATTCAAAATATGAAAGAACTGCATTACGTTCTTGTTAATCACTAGCAGAAATATATACCATTCCACTAGGGGGGAGGGAAGTACGAATCTAATCTTTCCAGAAATATAATTGGGATAAAGCCAGAGCATGCCTCTTTTCTATAGATTAGGACTGTATCTCCAATTATTGGACATTTATAGCTAGATGGTGTGAACTCAAAGAGCTACTTTTAGAAAGCATAGTTTGTATAAAAATGCAGTGAAGTGTCAGAAAGTTTTGAAAGAAAGTTATATGTATAATAAATATAAACAATGTCTATAAATATCTACAAATAGACAAAACATCGTTGCATATGTTTTTGTTTTGTTTTCTAGGGCTATAATAGATCATGGAATGTATAAAATGTATAGTAGTTCAGCTACTTCGGTAATGGAAACACCTCAGGGAAATATTGTGCCAGATTCTCAAATATAGTTACGATCCCACTGTGCCACTCAGCTGCTACAAATGAACCATAACCTAGCTGCAAATCACTGGCAGAGGATTTCCTGTCTTCGGTGAATTCTCTTCTGACATATATATATATATATCATTCCCAGGCACTATAGTGTTATGTCTTCACTGGGAAAAGACATATCTTAAAAGTAAGAAAGTTCATGGTACAGCCTTGCTATGCCCTTTCTCCATTGGTATAAAAACCCTACTGAAGTTCAGAAACACCAGTAGAATTGGACCAAGGGACTCAAAATAATTGAGGCAGGCTCAGATCCTTGATATCTTTTATCCTCTGTGCTGAATCAGTCACAGCTAAAGAAGTTGTCCTCTAAAGAATTTTCCTTCATATATTTCCTTTTTTTATTCTTTTAAAATTAAAAATACTTTTTCCAAGTAATTTCAAAAATTTATTTATATAAAACTACTCTGTTTACTATGCTAGTTACAGAACAAATATCATACATATTCTGCTTTGGTTTTGAACACTTGAATGCTTGGGACTTTTTTTTTTTAATCTGAGGATTTTCTCTAAGATATCTATTTTATGTATCTTTAAAAAAAAACCAAACAATTGGGGTTTGTGTTATGAAAACAGGTATGCTCTGTTTATTTTTGTATCTTTTCTTTTCAGACAATTTACTGTAACAGACTTTGTCATACATCTTGCTTTACTTTTTCTACCTCTTTTGAGATCTCTCTCTTGTTTCCTTAATGTACATCGTGAAAACAAACAAAATCCCGAGGTCATGCTTTTTTGAGTATCATAAGTTCAAAAGGGTGCAACAAAACTGTCAGTCTCACTGTCAGTGGCAGCAGAGCTGCTTTTTTATTAAATAGAAAATGAGAATGTTCTCCCCCTAGCTGTCCCCCCCAAAAAAAAAAAAAAAAAATTAAGGAAACAAAATTCTGCATAATGCAATTCTTCATGACATTCAATTTCATCATGAATGGATGGGTTTGTTATCCACCCATTAGGAAATAATAATGTAGAAAACATGGCATTTGTAGTAAATATAAAATCTGTAATCATATGGAATCTAGAATTGTCCATGGTTACATCTCTATATTGGTGGTAAAAGCTTGTAAAAATAAAAAAAGTAACATGGTTAAAAGCTCAAACACATAACAGCACAATAGAACAGATTTTCATTTATTAAATTCAAGAAAAATGTAAATGGCCATGACATTTAGTACTGCTGAGCAGTAATAGTTATTAAGGTAGGTTAGGATGAAGGTAATTACATTACTATGTGGTATTGTTTGGTAAAGGAAACAAGGAAATAACTGTGTAGGCTTGAAGTCTATTTATAATGCTCACGTGTAACTGTGTGACCACTGAAGGGCAATGAGCAATTTCTAGATAAAATCTGTGTCATTATTCTCACATTGCAAGAAGAAAACATAGGGCACAAAGAAAGACAGCAGTGTAGTCACCCAAATAGAGTGTCAGAGCTAAAACCAGAACCTGAAACACTTCCAATTTGGGGATATAGAAAGAGAGTACTAAAACCTCACTCATAATTTTAATTCCATAAAAAAAGTGGGGAACCATAGAGACTTTTCAAGTGTGTTTGAATGGTAAAATTCAAGAAATTTACTGTTTATGATACTTTACTATGTAGGAAAATATTTATTAGTATTCTCTGGAGGAATTAAAAAATTGAAATAGGTCAGGAGCCTAAAGAAGAGAAGAGGGAAGACAAATGCAAAGGAAAAGGAAGGGTGCAAAATACTAGATACAAATCCAAAGCCTGCAGTAGTTAACTCCATGAACAAACAAGTGAACCCAAAGTACAAGATATATTATGTTAGAGAATTACAAGCATTATTGTGCACTGATGGTTGCACATGACTCAACTCAGCATTGTACCCACAGAAGTACAAGCAATTTTGTCACATCTCAGAAGATCTGCAAGGCTTGGTACCTTTTCAAATGTCATAAGCTTTTGGGTCAAATGTAAATCCCCCAGGGAATGAAAAAATTAAATTAAATAAATTCAAAGGCCTGTAAAATCAGTGTGGTTGTATTACTGTTTCATATAACTACTGCAAAATGTCTTAATCTCCAGAGAGAAATAGAAGTCTACCTTCAAGAAGTAAATGCTACAGAAAATAGTGATGTTGCAAGTGCCTGGAAAGAAAGGGAAAAAAAAACCCCAACCAACCAAAAAAAACCCCAAAACCCTACCCAAACCAAAACAAAAGAACTCTAAATATTGTATGAGTTAAAAATGCATTGCATACAGAATCATGTTTTGCAAAATTTAGTTTGAAAGAATATGTATTTTTGAGTTCACTGAAACACAAAGATATTAAATAAAAGCTAAATATACTTTACAAGCTAGTATCATCAGAGAAAAAACACCTGTGAGAACTGATATGTATGAAATAATTGATTGATGCAGCAGTTACAGTAAAACACTCTATCAAGGTGATAAATTGTGCTTTTCTAAAAATAAACACATATGCCAATGTATATGTGTAAAAGAAATTAAACTTTTTATAGCAAATATTAAAATACTCTTTGTTTTCTACACAAAAGAAGCTATTTCCTCTCCATGTTCCCTTTCCTCAGACCACATTGATTTCAATATTTGAAGTAGAGACTTGAGCAGAAGTGTAAGAGATCCAAAACAAAATAAAAGTCAGTCACAACTGAGTAGACCTTAAGTATGCTGATAAACTAAAAATGCTTATGGTACAAGTATTTTTAAAGAGATCTTTAGATGGAAAACAAAACCAAAAGAACCAAACCAACCCCTTCCAGTGTATTCTAGTGTAAAATTACACAAATAAAAGTATCTGATTTTAGCCAGAAAAAGGAAATAAAAGAAGCCAGGTTATACCCTCCGTGAAGATCATATGTAAGATTTCAGTTATAGCACCTTTGTTTTCAATATTCAGGTTTATCTAAATTAAAAATAAAACTGTCCAGATGACACTTTAAAAAACATTGATAAAAAATATACTTTGCTTGTAAGTTATCTATAACAAGATGAACTGTCTCTACTACATGCCCAGGTTATTATTCTATTACCTAAACCAAGCTTACTGTGTTACTCCCATCTCTTCATCTGTGCTGTATAATTATTGATTCAAGAGTGTCAAGCACAAGAGTTTAACAAGTAGCTGTTTGGTAGATATTCACCTAACAATGAATCCCAGATGCATCTAGACTCTACGTATGTCCCCTGATTATTTACAAAATACGAGTACGAAGGAGAAGCATTATTAGCTGGAGATGTTTTCTACATGCATAATGGGAAATGGAAACTGAGCTAGTAAATCAGTCAAACCAGAGGAAAGCTTTGATATTACTAGAGTGCCTAGATAGTCTTACAAACTACATCTGATCTTCTCAGAATTGTTTAATTCTGTATAATTTTAATAAAAGTTTCATTGTGATGTTTAAAGCACCAGGAAAAAAAGTTAACTTGATCAAAGCAAAATGTTTTGCAAAATTTGTCGGTTTTGGTGAAACCTTCAAAGCACTGTGGTGCAGCTTATCTGGAAGCTTAACTCAGTTTCATGACATTTCTTCAAAGAATCCCTCATCCTCCTGCCTGATAGAACACCATGCAGTGAGGGACCCCACTGCTCTCTCTAGAGCGATGTGCTTTGTGAACTGTTCTGGAGATGGAAAGCTATGCTCCTTCTAACTCAGACGCCCTGAGGTACCCTGCTGCATCAGAACTACAGTTAATAAGGATATGGAAACTCATTTAGCAAATTTTCAAAATAGAGCAATGAGATTACACCAAATTATTGTTTTGCAAAAAAAATCTGTGAACAATTAATGTTAGAATTTTCTAGTTAAGACTTTTACAGTGACACAGACCTTTGTTTGTCTTCAGAGAGGGATGGTTTAATTTCTTACTACTGTGCTACTGAAGGTTACACTTTTATGTCCAAAATCAACATGATGTTATGTGTTGAAAAATTATGCACTTGAAAGAAGCAGCTTTGTCCTAGGATTTATTTATTTGTTAGTCTATTTGTCTTCTTTAAGCCAATGGTTTGCAGTTGGTGTTTGGAACATTGAAATTTGAGAAGACCAATTACAAATGATCACATAGATATAGCATTAGAGTCCTCAGCTTCATGGTAAGAACTAAATATACTGGCAGTCACACTCGAACTGTATCCCCTCTCATCTGTTGGGACATGTAGAAATAACATGAGGGAGATGTTTGTTATTCATTCCTCTGAGTCTAAAAAAAAAGTTTCTGCTATATAACGTGGGTGTTACACTTGTGTGTAACAAAAATATTTAAACCAATTTCACCATGTACAGAAAAACAGGCCTGGGGATGTAGAGGATGGGGAGCAAAAGATTGTCTGCATAATTCCTTAATGGGGTGTAGAGTGTCTTCAGAGAATATAGTTACATCAAAATTCATACATTAAAATTGTGATCTTTAGTATTGCATTTACAGTACTTTGGAATTTATTCAAGCTTTGAGATTGGCTCTGTGAGATAAAAAGCAGTATATAAGCCTTAGGAGAAAGAATTCCTGCTGTTTACAAAGCACAGGCAGACAGAGAGTGACAACTGACTGATCAGACTTTCTGGAGCAGCAAAGTTTATAGTTGCATCCTCCCAAAAGCTACATCTCAGGAGGAGAATTACAGTGCTTTACTACAGTATTTACAATGTCGTGGATTAAAACCCTGCAAGTCTTACATAGGACAGTGAAAAACTCTCACGATATCATAAATTCAGCTCATTAATAGGATAGAGGTCACAAATTACATGGAAAAGTTTTATATTTAGAAATAGAGAGTACATATAGATTTGCTAGAGAGAAGTAAACAAAAAGACTGTGAGTGTGATTAATATCCACTAGCAATGAATGCAGGATCAAGTTGGAAGTATTTATTTCATTCCAATTTGTATTGCTCTGTAAGTAAATAACCTTGATCAGAATTTCATCAAACAAAAATTTCCTTTTGAGCACACCTGTTCAAGATGCAATCTCAGGAACATTGCATTGCTAAATCTTTGCAAAAAATCAACATTTTCAGGCTTTAGTATGCTGACTGGTATCAGTGGTTATCTGTTTGGTGGTTATTTCTGATATCTTTAATCTTTTAACCAAATTTGTGTATAAATATGGAAAGTCAGACTTTTTTTAAATACACAAATTATCTTATGAGCCACTCCCCAGTTAAGTTTGCTTGCAATATTCCTCTGATGAGAATGGATATAAATCTAGCCTTAATGCTGAATTTAAAAGGAGACCACATTCTGAAGGTAGACTCACCATGGTAATATTGTGTATAATACAACACTGTTTGTTTCATATAGTTTCATACAGCAGCTTCATTCAGCAGCTGGTCTGAAAACAAGGACTTTTTTATTTATTCTGCTACCCAACATAGTTCTAGAAACATATAGTGTGTAAAACGAGTGCGATACCCAATCTTTGCTATTCTTATTCAGAGGATGAGGAATTATGTTTGCTTAGTAACATATTTTCAACTTTGAGAATCCTTATACTATTTGTATATGTATTATAAAAAATTAGAAACATGCCAATGGGACTCCTGTTATTGAAGTAAAGATTTCCATAAATGAAATATAGCAGACCAAACTGATTTGTCACAAGTAAACAATATATTTTGGTTATGTTAATCCACTTTTTGCTAGCTTAGTAAAAAGACATAAATCTATTTGGCATCATCTAAATGTTCTCATCTATTATTGGAAAGTGACATCATCAGATGTGTTGTGCTTGCAGCATTGCTTTTAAATTATTATTTTTTTTTAAATTATCAAGAGAAGTTCTAAGCTTTCAATTTGGGTACCTGCTTATATTTTGTCATTATTTCTAAAAACATATTCTAGACTATGTTGTGGTTTAACCCCAGCCAGCAACTAAGCACCACACAGCTGCTCACTCACTTCCCCCCTGTCCAGTGGGATAGGGGAGGGAATCAGAAAAAAAAGGAAAACTCATGGGTTGAGATAAGAACGGTTTAATAGAACAGAAAAGAAGAAACTAAAAATGATAATAGTAACACTAATAAAATAACAATAGTAATAATAGAAGGACTGGAATATGCAAATGATGCACAATGCAATTGCTCACCACCCACCGACCGACACTCAGTCCCCGAGTGACGATCCTCCCTCCCCCACTCCCC
>JAOBAS010000008.1:12465881-12484644 GCA_025311575.1 Elanoides forficatus | reverse complement strand
CCCCCAAAAAAAAAAAAAAAAAGGCAGCATAAAATTAAAGTTAAATAAAAATAGATTAATCAAACAGATCATTATAGAACTTGGCCCAAAATAAGCGCTGTGTATTACTAACAAAATATTGCTTAGGTAAACTTTAAACAACAGCTTATTTACCTTCTTATTCTTAAAGAACAGTAGTGCAGGCTCCCTGTCTTTCAGACTAAATATTGCATTTTTCTCATGAGTAGTCTGTGGAAGTTCCATTTCGTGAGAGAATGCCATATCTTATAGCAATTCCCTGCCACTTTGGTACTTGACTCTCCAGAAAAAAAAGACTGAATTAAGCTGTAGTTTCACTCTGATGGTTACTATTTGTAATATTTTTATACATTATAATACCCTGATACGATGTGACATTTTTATTCCTTTGCCTGATCATATCCTGCAAGAATATGAAATAATTCAGCCAGGAGAAAAAGTTAAATCAAAATATAAATATGTTCTATTATAATATTTATTTCCATAAGACATATTACTTCACATTCCTCCAGACCTGATTGCCTATAAAGTAAGCTGGACAAGCATGGCACATCTGTGCATCCTCAGTGTGCAAAGTAGCGGCAAAAGGCAGGACAGAGATCCGAGCTCAACAGGAGGTCAGCTGCTACAGAGCTCAGCATGATCTGGGAGCTAGGGACAGCCGCTTTCCTGCAGACAATAATCTGCTTTATGTGAGACAAGGATCCTTATGAGAAGTAGTAAAAGAGGAAGGATTGATGACAGCTTTTCCTATGTGTAAGAGTCTCTCTCTGCATGGCAGAAGCTCATACTGATTGCTGAGTTCAGTAGGAATAGGGAATTAAAAGCAACATCATTTGCACAAGGAAGATCTTCTCATGCTGAAAGGTAGGGGCTTTGGGCTGCCGTTGACCTGTGAGGTCAGTGTCAGAGGGAAGTTATCAATCATGGCCCCTCGCAGAAAGTTGTGGTTCACAGCTCCCAGTAAATTCTGGTGTCAAAGCAGGCTGAGGACTCCTGTGGACCCTGAAGGACTCCCAGGTTCTCATGCCTCTGGGCTCATTCACCCTAACCCTTTTTAAAATTAAGACCCAAGCATGTATCAATACTCCCTCATTTCTGCTTTATAGTGTCTTGGAAAGGAGTTGTGTTACAGACTACATAAAAAAAAAAATATCTGGCTGAACAGATAGAAGACCCAGACCCTGTGGTTGATGAGCTCAGTTTAGACACAGCTTTTGCTGCTAACAGAAAACAGATCTTGCCAGAATAAGTAGAAGGATTTCACACATGCAAGATGGCACTAATCAGATGATTGGCAGGTTTTTTCAGCCCTGAAGAGTGATGGCTCCTGCTCCTGTTGACTCTTGCAGATTTGTTTGCAAGAAATTAACATTTATCCATTAGTAATTCTGGATAAAATCCTCTCCTTAATAAAGGAGTTGTGTGCTTTTTTAACCAGAAAAAAAAGCACAATAAGAATGCTCCTGTTTAACGGGCTGTAACCCATTAACCAGGGGTTCTGGTGATTCTATCCATCATATATATGGTCTACAAAAACAGAGAAAAAAGTACTAAAAATATATACTTTAAGTTTGACCTTATCATGTATTCAAACATAACATTCAAGTTCCTTGTTCAAATATACCTTAACAACTGTTAGTAGAATCATGCCTCAGAGAGTCTCTAGAAAAGGAACACATAAACCCATGGTCTATACAAATACAGCAATTTATATTGATATTTCTTAAAAATACAGGGGATTACAGAGGCTGCTGGTTAAAATCACATAATGAAATACTACCCATACTAAAGTCAAGGATTTTATCACTGTCAGGTTCACTATATACTGCACTTTTTAATGTAAAGTAAATGGAAGATAAAGGCACCACATACCACCCCTTCTTCACTGAAATATACATTTGACCACATGAAACCCAGTCCTTTGCATCTCTTACATTTGTTTTGACTAAATATGTGGGATGCAATATGAAGGTAAACACAATGAAAGCAATTGCCTGTTTATACATACAGACTTTGAATCTAACCTAAATTAGAGGTATAATATTTTCTCTATCTGTGGGTGACTGTCTCTTGCATTGTACATTGGGTACTGAGTTCCTTTTAATGCACTGAGCCACAACCGCCTTGACCTATTGTATAATTTATATCTATCTGGACTACATATAAAAGGAATGCTTTTGCTATTATAGAAATCCATCAACTTTGCACAAGCATAAATGACAGGCCTGGAGAATCCGACCCTCTTTCTGAAAAGAAAGGGTTCCTGGAAGCTCTATAGTCAAAGAGTGAGAAGAATGGCAAAGTTCATGCATTCCCTTAGGTGTCTATAGTTGAAGCATAGGCATTTTTGTGAGAGACTGATACTCAAAATTATTTTTTTTTTTTCCCTTAGGGTTCTTAGATAATCCTCCTAACAAAAAATCTTTTCCTAATATCAGGCCCTTGCAAAACAAATTTCTGGCCATTGTCCCTTTTTATATAATCTGGCAGTACTGACAAAAGCTCGGTTCTATCATCTTCGGAACTAACTTTCAAGCAATTGAATCTCTTGTTAGACTGCCCCTTAGCCTCCTCTTCCCCAAACGAAACAAGACCAGTGTCCTTAGTTTCTCATCCCATATGTTGTCATCCCATACACAGAGCATATGGTGTAGGCCTGATCATCTTGATAGCTCTCTGCTAAACCCTCTCTAATTTTTCTGCCTCTCCCTTGAACTCTGAGCTCCAAACAGGACACAATATTCCAGGCCTCACTTTCCAGGCCTCCTGAGCAGAGGAGCTCTCTAGCTGTCTGCCGGCCACATTCCTATTGAAGCACAATAGGATGTACTTATAGTAGTAAGCGGTTGATTCCATTTGCAATGAGTGAACTGTTTGCTTATACCCAGCTTGGTGTCCACTGTGTCTCCCAGGTCCTATTCAGCCACTAGGTCCTCAGTCTGTGAGAAAATTGTATTTCTCCTTACTGAAATTCATGAGTTTTCTCAAGAGGTTTACAGAGCGCTCTCAATAACTGCCAAGGTCTGCCATTTATTGTGTCAGCCACTCTCTCTGATGTAATGCTATTTCTGAATTTGCTGAGGGTATACTCTTTGTCATCATCCAGGTCATTGATGAAGATGGTGAATATGGATCTCATTACTGATGGCTGGGGAGTTCTCATCCAGCTGCAAGTTGGATATCCAACTGCTGTTCAACATGCTTTTGGCCCAGATGTGCGAACAATTTACAATTCACACTTGCCCAAATGTCTGTTTTCCAAAAGATAATACTGTGGGAAACAGGGTCAGAAACCTTTCTGTCAAGAAACACCACCATATCCTCATTCACATAGCCAGTCATTGCACTGAGGATGGCAATCATTTGGTCAAGCATGATTTGCCTTTGGTACACTGAACTGATACTCTGACTGTCCTCTTTATGTACTTGGGAATGGATTCCAGGAGAATATGTTTTTTAATATATCCAGGAACTGAGATAAAACTGGCCAGCCTACAACTCCAGGTCCTCCTACATGCTTTTAAAAGATGGGTATAATTTCAATTCTCCCTGTTATCAGGGACCTCCCTAGTCACCACAGTTTTGTGTAAAAGACAGATACTGGTCTCAGTCACATCAGCCAACTCTTTCAGTACTGTTGACTGACTACTACACAATCCCATGGATATGAGTATGCCCAGCTTCTCTAAGTAATCCTAAGTATAGTACTGTTGCTGTCCCACTGCTGGTTGCCATGTCCTTCCCAAACCATTACGGTACACACAGAGGTCTGGGAACAGAATTCCTGATTACTGAAGTAATGGTTTTAGTGTACTCTTTTCTTACCTACCCTAGTTTCCATCTCTATTATGCTCTGTGTTTTTGTTTCAGTTCATCAGCAAGGTCTCCGCTTAGTCAAGTGGGTTTCTGCTGAAAGTTCTAGTCTTTGTGCACAATAGGATGACTCATTGTTGAGTTCTTTTATTAAACATATTAAGTTTTCTTAAAAAAAAAAAAAAAAAAATCAGGCAGCTTTCCTGGGCAGCCTCATCCTTCATGATTACTTCTCAGGAACTTCTGTCTAGCAGTTCCCTAAATAATCCAGATTCTTCTCTTGTGAGGCCCAGAGTCCTAATTCTGCTGCTTTCTTTCCCAGACTCCCTTCAGATCCTGATCTCAATCATCTCATGGTTTCTGAAGCCCAGACCGATGTATATGTGTTCATTCACCACCAGTTTAGGAAGAGCAGGCTAAACGTAGCATTATGATCAAAAGTCCTTCTAGCATTTGTGCCAGTATCACTAGTGCTGTCCAAGAACTTCTGGAGGCAGATAAGGGTCTGTGATCAGGATACTTCCACCAATCAGTTCTAGAAAGCCTTGTGCATAACCTCTTCTTATAGAATCATACAATATCCTGCACTGGAAGGGACCCACAAGGATCCTTAACTCCTGGCTCCACACAAGGCAGCCTAAAAGTTAAACCATGTATCTAAGAGCACTGTCCAAACACTTCTTGAACACCAACAGGCCTTGGGCCATGATCACTTCCCTGGGGATCTTGTTCCAGTGCTTGACTACCCTCTCAGTGAAGAACTTTTTCCTAATATCCAATCTAACCCTGATGCAGCTTTAAGCCATTCCCTCATGTTCTATCACCGGATACCAGAGACAAGAGATCAGCACCTCCCTCTCCCTCCCACTTCATGAGGAAGCAATGGAATCACTCCTCAGTCTCCTCTAAGCTGAACATGCTCCTTGGGCAAGCAGTCTGGAACTGACCTCAATTTAATTCTTTCATAACATCCCCAGGATTTCTTCCTCCTGACCTTGACTCAGAGACTGCCAACAGACACATCTCCCATTTCATGCAGGAGATCTGTACAGTCAAGGAAGTCCTTAACACAGGACAAAACTTCCCTTTCCTCTACCACTTGCCTATTTTCCCACAAGTCATAGCCATGTCACAGTTGTACATGCTATCCTGCCCAATCCCTGTGATTCTCATAGTTTTGACAGTTTTGTAGCTCTCCACCTGGGCTTGCAGTTCCTCCTGTCTGCTGGCTGTGCTCCACACACAAAGGTACAGAAGTCTAAGGGAACCCTTGAGATCTTCCCCGTCTGAGCAGTGACATGAATACAGTCCTTTCTGGCCTCCCTCTTCATGTGTCTTCTCCATTTGCAACTCTATCTCTTGCTTCTGGGCTTCAGTCTCTGTCTTCCAAAACTCCCAATGCAGGTTAGCAAGCCTGGTTGCAACAGCATATGCCCATCCTCACTTTCACTTTGTAAGAACACCTTCTTGATAGGCTGCCTTGCAACTGAAGAAATACATCAATGATTACCATACATATATAAAATTATAGTAAAAGCCATAAAGGTGGAACTTAAATGAGTCAAGTGCCTCATCTAGTGTTGACTCAGTGTGGACTCAGAAGTTTGTCTTCTGCAAAAAGGACTAGCCCTACATAGCTTGGAGTCAGGGCAGTGTGGGGGAATGTCCAAGCTACTGGCCTCAGTGCCAGGTGACTTTCCTTTACCTTCATTTTTTTAGTGATATAGACATGCCTTTCTGAGATGGGCTTTAGCTACATGTCAAGGCTAAAAGAAGCTTGCCCATGCAGTGCAGTGTCACACGATGCAATACCAGCCATAAGTAACTTGGCACTTACGTTTACCTGTTATTCATAGATTCCAGGATCATGTTTCTATGAGATCCTTGCAAGACCCAATCAAACTGGCTCAGATGGGCTCAAAGTTCAAGCACAGTTTATTAATTCAGATTAACATCATATCAATATTAGGTTTTTTAGGTTATTCAGATCAAGTGAACCAACTCATGCCTGTTTAAAGCATGGACATTGGGAGCTTATGTCTGCATATATCATCTAAACATACCCAGAATCTCTATTACCCTGTATGAAACAAGGTTGGAAGGACCTGAAGTAAGTAGCTGAGTCTTGTTACATATCTAAATTGATATCTGAATGGGGAAAAAATGAAGAAGACAAAAAAGGAAAGACAACATGACCATCAAAGTTCTCTTATATTTCCATTTCCAGTTTCACTCACCATCTGAATGCAGCATGTCTTTATATGATCTTTCAGGAAAAAAAAAAGATAATACATTTAAGTTTCCAGGACATGGATTTTTTTTTATTACTATTGTTGTGGGTGGCACCAAAATTGTTAATATTATGAAGTGGTTAAGGTATTTGTGTAATTTAATGGTTCAGAAAAGTTGGAAAATAACAAAGAATATGTTGGGATATTTAAATATCTATTTTTCTGCAGTGTCTCAGCACAACAGGGCCTTCATATTAGGTTAGTAGATGAAAAGAGCATGATAGATGGTGGAGTAATTTCTTGATGTGAGACACACAATTCAAGGAGTAGTACCTCCTCATTCAAAGACAAAGTAAAAGAAAAACAAACAAACAAACAAAACAAAAAAAACTAAAATAAAACAAAAAAGCTGATTCAAACAATTAAAAATATTTAGCTTTAAAATACAAAACCATGAGGTTACTAACTGATTGTGCTAGAGCAATGCTATAACAGTATTACCAGGAAAAAATGACTAAGATCAGGCTTTTCCAACATAAAAGGAAAACAAAACAAAAGCCCAATAATCCTTCATATTCTCAGTATCAGTTACTGAAGAGATCTTAGGTTTGAAATATACTTACCCCTATAAGTAGAGTGAGACAATAGTTTGCAGTCAAATTTTGTAAGAAAAGGTGGTCCTGAGGAGCTGTAAAATTTAAAGTACAAATATTATCTAGCACTTTTTGATGACAGCTAGCTATTGTTCGTATCATGCATTTTGATTATTTCCTTTACAAACTTACTGAAAGAGTGCTTTAAAAATGTATACAATTTTGTAAAATCTGATCCTTACAAGCATAATACATAAGAAACAGCAGACAGGATTTATTGACCATGAGTAAGCCTATACATATATGTTACACTTTGCTTTTACAATAAATATATCTAATAAACCATATTTGCTTATAGACAGCATTCTGTACTTTTGCAATTAAGAACACCAAACAACAACATATCTACTTCAATGCAAGGTAAAGAACAGCACTATCTTCTTTTTTACAGATGGTGAACTGAGGGAGAAACTTCAGAGAAGCTTTCTAGCTATGAAAACCTAATGTGCATCTGTCATATCTTCATTTAAAAAAAAAATCACCTCATCCTTTTTTTAAAGTGCCACTTACTTTAAAGTTTATGGCAGAGACATTTTATTTGTTAAGCCTGGAAAAGTGCCAAAAGAAAAGAGTTATTCATCTTGATATTCAAGCAAACACCTATGCTAAGATGTCTGATTCTTGACATGAATCCCACTCATAGTCTCAGTACAGCTTTATATCCAGATTAATTGAGCATCTGAAAACTATCACAGAACCTGAACGTGTACTCATGTCATGTTACTGAACAAAATTTCTTTTTTACATATATTCATGGTTTTGACATAGATACGTACTTTTGCTTCATCTGTTTTCGTTAGTAATTACTTTAAAAACTTTTATCAGAACTATAAAAAAGAGCAGAAGGCAAACATGAGATAACACTGAATTTTAAATATGGTTTTCATATTAACAGTATACCTTTTTTCCTTCAATTGTGTACATGTATATAATATTTACATATAAAGTATGATACAACCAGGCAATGTATTAAAAATGTCCAAAAATCCTGTTTTTTAAGGAAAAAAAGAAGACTTGGAGCCTTGGAGGAAAAAAAAACCCAAGACAGCTTGGAGCTGTTGTTGCTGTTAATAGTAGTCCAGTTTTCTAAAAGAAAAAAAGAAGATAAAAAGAAAACAGAAGCAGAAAGATTAAAGTGTAGCACTTCTTGCTAGTGATGTTATTTAACTTGCAAATTTTTTGTTAGAGAAGTACACACACACTCTCTTATCAGCCTAGCAAAGACCAAGCAAACTCGTAGAAGCATCAAGCTGTGTAAAACATTGCTTTTAGCTGCTTCTCTCCTCAGCAGTTCCCAGCAGTGTGTCAGAGAATACTCTCGTTAGCTAAGCTGGAGGGTCATTAAACCCAAATTAAAAAGAAAGAAGAGAAAGAAGACAATAGAGAAACAAAACACACACAAAAGAGGGAATCCAGCTTCTTTCCTTTATCGTTCAGAAATTTACCTGAGTACACAGTGGGTGATTAGGTAATTTGTATTTTAAACGTTGTCTTATATACTTGATGTTAGACACTGAATCTGAGGTGGGGTAGGGTGCACAGGCTACATAATCCATGCAAAACCAAGGATTTAGCTGACATTTCTAGATGTCATCTGGATTTGCATCTCTGCTTCATTTTGGTCAAGTTATTGCTCAGACTCTTGCTCTTTGACTTAACAGTGCCATGTTGGATCTATATATGCTTTAGGAGATTTGAAAGTATAGAAGGCATTAAGTTAAAGTAGCCCAGGTCAGTTCATAGCTTCCAAGTTAAATTGCAGTTTCTAGACAATCATGATCATTAGAATACCTTATTTAATGATGCAGTTCAACCTAATTTTCAGTGTAACAGTTTGCACTAATTAATGTTATTTTCACAATATTTTTGTTTATCAAAAAAACCCATACAGTGTCCATGATAGCTAGCATTGACATCAAGCCTTGGCATCATGAAATTAGCAATGCTTATTTAGTTGATATCTTCATAGCAAGTAAAACTGGTGACAGTGAGCAAGTCTAATTTTGTGACATTCCCCAAATTTAAGTAATGGCAAGCCATACCGTTGCTTTCTGTGACAAGAACAGCCCTTAAGAGGAAACAGAGATGTGATGAAAACAGAAGCTGATTCACAGTAACTGACAATATGCCTCCTAAGTAGGGTTGAAATATCAATATTATTGACCTTGGTATGTGAAATATTTCCTTCTTGTAGGAGATCTGCCTATCCAACAGTCAGAAAGTAAGAAGTGACTCATCAGGTGGTGGATTACTGGAAGAAGAAAAATCATTTTGTTTGGAATTAGACATCAGGATTAGCTGCTGTTCATTCTGTGATTGCAGCAGAGATAGAAAGCATTACCTTTTATTTTAGGAAAAAGGCCTGACAGGATTTACTGATTAATACTTTCCTTGCATAAAACTGTGAGTCATGTTCAATGACATTACTATGGCTGGAGTCAGAGCACCTCTGGCTGTGCATTTGTCAGATTTCACAAAATAAGTGGTATCAGGATGAGACACCTTCGAAGGAAATCACTAAATATGTAGACATTAGCTTTGGTGATAAAGAAAACCACACTTTCTGTAATTTCTTACTATAGAAATACTCCTCCATAAGGGAAGAGGGAGGGGAGAAATGAGAACTTAAATGTCTGCCATTTCAATGCAGGATAAAGAACAACTTCTGGAGTAATCAAAATATTTAAATATTTTGTAATTTTTCATGATAGAAAAGTTAACCTCAGCTGTTTTCATATTTGATTCTATCTTTTAAACAAGATTTTAACCTCTATAGATTGAATGTATTATTCTCCATCTCTTGTTCAGTGCTATGTACATTCAAACAGCATTGTTGTCCTGTCCAGAAATGATTGTTTCTATGACAGGGAAGTAATTTATTTCTGTAATGCACACAGAATAAGTTAGGATTTTTTGCAAAATTGTAAGGTACTTTGATATCTTGTAAATAAAAAGTACCATAAAACCATAATGTCTTAAAGGATATATATAATGGATATGCAGAATACAATCTGAGGAATTACTGTTATATGAACTATTTGCAAAATGATATTTGAGGAGGAGGTAAGACTACGACTTCACAAAAATCAACATAAAATTGAAACTTTTATATTTGCAGAAATTTGCCACTTCTCATGCTTCCAATTCATGTGTTCTAGTCTTAATCCAGGTTTCTTTATCAGAATCAAAACTTAAAGAGTACAATTTTACACTGAACCTTCTTCAATTTAAGTATGTTTCAATCTTTTTGCTCTAGGTAATATTCTGTCTTCCTCTTTGGGGTTTCAGCAGACTTTAATTCACTTTGGCAAAACAGAATTTTGAGGTCACCTTTACGATGGGAAAAAACAGCTTTCATTAATAAATAAATAAATAAATAAATAAACAATGACATTATTTATTGTTGTGCATCTGGAACAATTGTGTGTGTATAATTTACAGTACACAATTTTACAGTTTACTTCATTTTAAAAATTTGGTTGTTCCATAGTAAATAGTGATTTTGTGTACAACAGCCTTTCATAGCCCTTGTAAATGATGGTTTTTTTGTATTGGGGGGTTATGAAAAACAAATATTTGAATGCTACTGTCAATTTATTTACATGATAAATGAGATGATGTAGGAGGCCAAAAGAATATTTTATTCCTATCATACTGTATTTTAAGGACCTCAGTTTGATTTTAAAAAGTCATCTGCAACAAGAAATTATTATATGTCCATTGTTATTATTTAAAGTATCATTTCTCTATTTGATTATAATTTTTTTTTACTTGATGCAATTGCTAAAAATAATGATCCTTTAAATTTATCAAATATTTTCCAGTAATCGCAGTATTAAATGGGGTCCAGAAAGGGATTAGTTAAATGTTATTAAAAATATTTTCTTCCTTTACTTCACCGTGTTTTTATTGTGCATTTTCTTCTTTCTCTAACATCACTAATATTGAATAAAAATGAAATAATATAGGTATCGCCTAGAGTGGTTTCAGATACTCAGGTACACCTTAGAAATATATTTGCATTTTGTGTTAACTTTATTATTTTTATATTTAAATGATTTCCATAAGTGAATTACCATTAACATCACATATTAAAAATCCATTATGAACAATTATTACCAAGGGCAAAGACATTTGCTTTGCAGAGACAACAAAAATGGGAAGAATTATATACAGCAAATTTCAACAATTTAATACAGTACAAAATAAAGTATTAAAGGAACTAGCTCATTAAAAATTTAAGAGCAAAGTCAGGCGTAATATAAAATCAGATCTTTTTGGTGACTTTAGGTCAATGTTTCAGAATATATATATTTTCTTACAAAAGTATTTTGACATTTGTTATTTACATAAATAAATAGACAACTCAGACACAAAAATCATAAAGGTGAACAGAAACATAAAAAAACCCCCGAACAGGCAGATTTCCTATCTTTTGCTGCCTCTTTAAAGAGCAGATCAAATTATTTCTATGATCACAAAAAACTTTAAAATTTTGGTTTCTGATACAATCATGCCAGACAATAGCTGGAACTACAGTATCATCACTGCTAACTGGAATACCAGCTGATTTAATTGGTTTCCACTGTGTGTATTTCCTCTGCTGTATTTTTAATTAATAGTCCATTTAATTTGAGAATAATCTTGGGTTTAGCATTTAGGGAACTTAATAAAAATTAACTTCATAAAAGAGAACTTCAGCTTGATATCACTTTTTAAAATCTAACAAGATTGATATCATACACATAAATATAATTTATTCTCAAAGATAAGCCAAAATTTAGACTTCTGAGTAAAGCTGAGATTTGCTTCATTTTAACATATCTTTTCTCAGTTTTCCTGTTTTATGGAGGAGGAGGAAAGGGCGTGAAATCATTGTTTGATTTAGTGATCTTTTTCTCATCAATATCATCTATTAGTGCAAAAAGAGGGTAAATGGTTCAATAGGTCATTCTTTGCCCTCTGTAGACTATAGAATTTTCATTTCATGCTTGCACTGTTAGTCCCTTCACAGTGACATGGATGCAGTTCTTAAAAGTAGCACTTTAAAATCTCTCTTGAAATGATTAATATAGAGCATTTTGTAAAAAAGAAGATCTGAACTAATTTTAAACATATTTTCCTAATATTTCAGGCTGGTCTGAAGTTTCTAACCACAGCAGAACATATTGGTATCCAAGTTGAGACATTATGGTCTGGATGAGTGGAGAATTAGTGGAGTAAAGCAGGTAGTTGGGTGGTTGGGCTTAAGGGGCACCAGTTATTAGGTGGTATCCCAGGATCTCTGTTGGGCTGGAGCACTTGCCTTGCGAGCAGAGGCTGAGGGAGCAGGGATCGCTTAGCCTCCGGCCGGGATGGTCGTAGGGGGGAACACAACAGCAGCCTCCCCCTGCCTGCAGGGAGGTCAGCAAGGAGATTGACCCAGGCTCCTCAGAGCTGTGTGGTGAGAGGATGAGAGACAGCGGACTTATGTTGGAAAAGGAGACATTCAGGTTGTGTAAGATGAAAAGAAAATTCCCAATAGGACTGTGAAGCAGTGGAGCTGGTTGCCCCAAAAGATTGTAAAACAGTGGTGATTTTCAAGACTTGACTGGATGTAGCATGAGCAGACCTGAGCAGATCTGAGCAAAAAGCTCTGACTTCAGAGCTGCCCTTGCAGCAATTTGGACTAGAGACTTCACAAGATACTTTCCCACCTGAACTATCCTATGGCCATATGACTCTGTATCCAAAATACAGGTCAGAGGCATAATGATAACAACAACAAAACAAGGAAATCTCGCTAAAGATGAGAAGGTGCATTTAGATGAAACCATTTCTTAAAGCATAATCTATTTGTTTAAGAACCTCTCTGTAAGATTGTCTAACACTTTCTTGCAGCTATGTAGCTAGAAGTATTGACAGGGAAGGAAAGAAATAAGCATATATCAACTTGGCGTAACAACAAATACATCTTTGCAGAACTGACATTTGTGCAAATGAAGTGACAAAAGATTAAGTTAAGCATATGACTACCAACCTTCAGACAATTTTTGTGTTTGACATGGCCCTTGCTTACCCATTTTCCCTCAGAAGAACCCACAAATTCAACTGTTTCTTTTTTGTTTATTTTTTTCCCAGGTTACCAATAGTCTTTGTCTGTTTAATGATAATTCTGATCTCTCACAGCTTCCTGGAAAGAAGCCTGGTTTGGGGGGGGTTGTTTGGTTGTTTGTTTGTTTGTGCTGGCTTTTTATTTTTAATGAAAGCCAATTAAATTATATGCATCAAGTTTGAAATGATGTATTAATTGTATTCTAACCACAACTGACATGCTGTAGCTAAGGAAACATAGAATTATCTCCTTCATTGTTTTGTAAATGGTACTGTGAATCTGCAAAGAATCATTGTTTAAAATTTGCATAAATGCCCTACATTTACAAAATTACTGAGAAATTTTATTGTAACAAAATTGTGCCATTTCCTCTTTTCCATTGTCACACTAATGTACATACTCTATTCACCACAGATTTTTCTTTCAATAACATTATATTTAGAGCCAGGAATTGACTTCTGTAGATAATTTATTTTTATTGAATGGCTCTGTAAAAAGAGAGTCTTTGTTTTCCTCTCAGCTAGAGGTATGTATAAACTATGACAGTGAATACTCTCTTCTATCTAACACACTTTTGTCTCTTGCGTGGAACAAGCCATTAGAATTCCCACTTTCAATCTGTCATATTTATTTGGAAATTATAAAAAATGATGAACTAACTAGAATTTACTTGTTTTTAATAAGACAGGCCAAGAGTGAGTGTTTACAATACTGTATTTCTGATGGTTGCTAGTGCCAAACATCTGCTTTAAAGCAGTTGATGAATTTTTTTTAGACTCAAGGACGTTTTTTTTGTTTTATTTAGCATTATATATTTTGTTTCTAAATGAAACTCAGGCATGCTAAAAACTTTATTAATATCACTAACTACAGCATGACATTTTGATTGTACGGAGATTACGGTACACCACTTTGTCCCATTACGATGTGATAATTCCCAACCTTTTTTTGTTTTTGTCTATGCCTACTTAAACATTGCACCTGGAGATGAGGAGAGAGCATTCTGTTCGTTACTTTCTTTATGGTCAAGTGCAGCTGATCTGAATGAATTGTGCAGGAATCTTCTCATTTCTCAGTTTTGTAAAGACTGAGGTATGCAAAAGGTGTATTTGGTAATAAATAGGAAACAATTGTTCGCACTTTTAGATTTAATTCCCACTCCCCACCCCCTGTTAAGGTAGCTAGCCTTTTAAAGATCTAGTTTAGATAAGAACTGCTAAAAAAACTTCTCTTCTGAATTTCCTGGGAGAGTAAAGCATGGTTGGTTTTTAGCTTACTTTTTGTAAACATTATGACAACTCATGATAGCTGTAGGCATGGTAATGTCTGCATGAGACTATTATCTCTGTTTCGCTGACTCTTGCATGTCCTGGAGTGATACACGGAGCTCCCCCTTTCTTCCTTGCACTCCTGCAACCGAAATAGTTGTCCTCAAATAGCCTGCACTATAAAAGAGTACAGCCTATTTTATCAGTCCTACCTGGGAAGTGCACTTTGCATGAGTTGTGGCACACAAATAAACCAAGTTAGAGTGCACATAGATTAGTTTCCCACATAAAGAAAGTATGATGGTCACAGCAAGTCCACAGGATATTATTGAGGACTGTAAATGTATGATCTTCTCCACTTCTGAAAAGAAACTGTGACAAGGAGATGTAGACAAATTGGTCCAGACAAGTAAACCTTAGCTCATTGCTGTAGGAATAAATGAGATTCTGGCTCTGATTGTGGCCATGGATATTGAATATTTGTCATTGGATTCTTCTGTGACATGTGGGATATACTTTCTGTCAAACAACATAATCCTGGCATATCAACCTGGACAGCTGGGCAAATTAGATGGTTTGGTCTTCTCCCTGTGCTATGGTGTTTTTGAAGAAACAATGGGAGAGCAAAGACATGTAACCACATATAGTAATGTATTGTTACATTTTCTGCTATATACCTTTTGAGCTATGTGTCGATTATCTATTCTGCTTCTAACTTCTGACTGCCTCTAGCACTCTTGGTTATGGAGTCATCTAGGTTGCCAGAGGAGGAACAATGGATAATGCTGTAAATATTTCCTGAAGATTATTTCAGTCTCCTCTTTTAGCATGCACTGTGGCCACAATTATGTGGACAGAAAAGAAACTTGGCTTTAATCCCACTAATAATATAACAGCTGTGAATATTTAATGTGCATACTTATATGTTTTGTCAGAAAAAAAAGGCTTTTTAAAGATTAAAACATTCCAACTCAGTTTCTGCAGTCTGACAGAAATGGGACACTGAGATCCATCTTCACCTTAGCTAGTTTTCTTTGCCAATGTACTTTCTGTTTTATTAAATTCGTCTTCATTATAAAATCAGGTGCAGAAGTTTCCATAAGCACCTCCAAAGTATACTGTCTATTCATCTTAACATCAGTTCTTGCCACATCTCTCATCTGGCAATTAAAAGCCATCACTATGTTGAGACTAGTTCACAAAAAGAAAGATTAGAGTGTTTGATAACTGATGGCATATATCCACTCTAGTGGTGAAACTTACTTTTGAGGACTTTTGAAAACAAAAGATGGAGCTGTAGGGAGAGAGACTGGTAGTAAGAGGGAGAGGGAAAGAGAAAAGGAAAACTTTCCCCATCAGCCAGCTGGGAACAGAAATGATGGGGCTCCCACATGAGCATCCTCCCCTGTGTATCTTCTTCATTGCAGCAGGTCATCCTCTGTACATATTTTCACATAGTAACTGTCATCTTCATCAGGATCTGTTCAAACTCTCTATGATTTTCTCTGCTTATGATATGCTAATACTAGTTGGAACATGGGTTGAACAGGGGTATATGCTACTTGCTGCTGGTTGTTAAGCTTTCTTCATATGTGTTACTTGGTCCCTTACTGTTAACTAAAAGCTATTACCAAAAGCTAGGAAAAGGGCAGAAATGCTGGCAAGCCACATTAAGGAGGGTTATCAATGCGCTATACATGCAAAGTGATTTTCCTCAAGGAAATTCTTTGGCAGTATAGGATTTACTAAGATTATTTCAACCTTTTTTTTTTTTTTTTTTTTTTAATAATAAACAATATTTCCTGTAAAATATGCTGAATGCAAATACTTGGTGAAAAATGCAACTACTTTTGAGATAATTTTGATTTTATATTTAAACTGCAAAATATAAATTTGAAGAATGGGCCTTCCTTTCTTGGAAGTGCTTTTTAATGCTGTGTTCAGCACCAAAGAGGCAGAAAGAAAACATGAGTTTATGGCTGCAAAAATGGTGTGAAAAAGAATATACAGCTGTAGTTGGGTGAGACAACTAGTATTAGTAACAGCAAAACCCAAATCTTCTTTTACTTCAAGAAAAAAAATAAACTCTAGATCCCAATCTGTGTATCTTAAACATGTGCATATATTTGGGATAGGTGAAATTTGAGATTACTCTGGTTTTTGCAAAGAAAATAAATACACACCAAAAAAGTAATTTTTGTTAGTTTGTTTTTGTTCATTTTATGTGAAGTATTTTTGTTAGAAAATGTCAGGTCAACAAAATTGGACCTTACTCATGGGCTACTATCTGGCAAAATAAATAAATAAGTTCAGATACCAGCATTTACCCCAGAAATTAGTGACTCCCTGACACTCAGCTAAATTCATCGATATGTGTCCACTGTGCAAATTATGTAGAAGAGCTTTTAGGGGAAGGAATACCTTGTATTCTCATAATTTATATTTATGCAAAGTCATCAAGCCTGGTTACAAGTATTATTTTTTTATCTATTCCAAAAGTGAATTCTTCATACTGAATATGGAAGTCCTTTTTTTAGCAATATGAACTACAAGTCCTAAATCCCCAGAGATGAATTATAACCAGGTGCTGAATCTGTGGAACCATTTATCAACTCTCTCAACTCATTCATTGTGATTGATTGCCTATGTAAAGACCTCCCATAAAGCATGTAAAAAAAATGTTATGAATTTCAGAGCTAGGGTGTGTGCGCACACGTGTGTAAATCTTACTACGTAAAAAGACAAGTTTTTTGGACTCCATCCAAAACCTCCTCGAAGAGTGGGCTATTCTTATACTGGGAATCTTGCAATCATCAATGGATGTCACAAGAAAAACATGTTCCTTTATGACCCTTCAGATTGCCTGTTTGACAATATCTTTTAAAAGTTCTTCTAAAGTAGTGTTTACCTATATATGTAGCCTAAATAATAAAACTGCTTAGTATCTTTTGGCTTCTTTTTTCCATGAGAGGAGAAAACTCTACTCATATTCAAACTGATTCTATATCAAAAAATTCATTATTTTCAGATAACATGTTCAACTGTTTCTCCATGGAAAAGAGGCTTTTGTTACTTGTTTCCCCATCAGAAATTTTCACAGGGTCTCCAGGTTCAGTCAAGTTTGATAAAGTGTAGATATACCAAAGAAACTACAAAGTTTCTGCAAGTTCCTTGAAAGTGGCAGCTGGGTAGATATAATAGAGCCAAGTGAACAGTCCCATTCAGAGAAAGCTTTGGTTCGAAATCAGCAGTTTTTCTCTTGGTCACTCAGTACACAAGGATCCAGTCTTACTGTCTTTGACCTTCTGTCCAGCCATTGGTAGACCTATGGGTGTGGTGGTAGATACAGAAAGGCTATGGGAAGGAATGCAGTATTGTAAGAGAGAGGAAATAATGAGAATGATGAGGAAATAAGATGACTACAGTGGAGGTGTTTTAAGATAGAAAACGTTACTCCATCGAGAACAAGATATCAGTATCTCATGTTATAACTAATGTTATTTTTATTGAGGGTAACAAAATAGGTAAAGTTGAATAAAAAAAAGGTCCTAATCCTAAGCACTAAAAGGTCTGACACAATAAGTGTTCCTGCATATTGGCTGAGCTTCAGAATCTATAATACTCATACACTTAGTCTGCAAAACATATAAGGCACTTTCATGTAACTTACCCCATAAAGAAGTTTAGATAGAATTGCTTAATATTTGATCCATTTAATCATACCCATGATGTAACATATACCTATGCTACCTTTCAGTGTATGTTGTGCTATCATCATGATAATTATAAGGAAAAGTTGTGTTTATATGTAGTCAGGGAAATTAAAACATTTAAGCTCACCTCCTGACAGACGAAGAATATATCTGACACAGCAATGATACATGAAATTTAAATCACCTGATTACAAAACATATATTATGGAGAAGATAATTCTTACATTTACAGTCTTTACCTCTGCATTGAAGACATATGATAATTAACCTAAGATTTATTTATTTTTTTTGAATTTCCATTCTCCTTTTCTGGTAATGCAACAACAGAAGATATGAAAGCTTTTCACCAAAAGCATATAATTTATATGTCCAGAAAAATGACTCAAAATGTTGTATTGTAGTATATTTCAACATTTCAATTCTTTTTCTTTAAATTACTTGATTTATAAACAGGGTGAAAGTTCCAGAAACTGCAGTATCCTTGTAAACAAACTATGTCAAAATGCTAAGTAGAATGAAGGTTTTATAGATTTTCAATGCACTTCAGGTTTAGGAAGTACTATCTACAACCAAAATATGTTTTAACATAAACAAAGGCTTGGACATATTTAAAAACATTGTAATTTAATATCTAGCTCTTGGTGACATTCAGTTCATTACTCTGTATAATTAAGAAGCAGGCAGGCTTACATTTTCTTATAGATGGAAAAGAAAAATTTCTACAAAACACATATGTCACATCCCAATTTCTCAGGACGATGACTCAGAATCACAGATTCTCAGGTCAGGATTAAGGTGAAATGACACCAGTGATCCTTTAACTCACAAAACACAACCTTTATTCACTCATAACAAGAATTGGCATGAAACTACATCACTAAACTGTGTAACACGTGCTAACCATACGTCACCAAACACCTACGACAAGCCTTGCTTGTCCGGGGATCGGTTCAGGGAGGAGAATGAGGCG
>JAOBAS010000008.1:12453392-12465590 GCA_025311575.1 Elanoides forficatus | reverse complement strand
GCTCGAGCTCGCCAGGCGGGGTAGGTGCCACGGGCGGTTTCCAGAACCTTCGGGAAAGGGGCCGGTGGGCCTGGGGGTCGTTTAGGGAGTAACTTCTCCCTCCCTGCAGGTACGACTGTTGTTTGATCTTTGGCCATAGGTGGTGAGCTGCCCCATGTCAGAACACCAAACTGCGCACCCTCCAGCATGCCTTGCTAACCGGTTGGTTGCTGTGCAGAGTTCATTGTTGTGCGGGTTCATTGTTATGCAGAACTTGCCCCGCCACAGTGTTGGAGACATTAACTCTTTCAGTCTCTTACAACATATTCGTTTGAAAACTTACTGTATTTGATATATTTAATAGATTGGAGTTTTTCAAATCTGTCTTCTTACTTTTCAAGTGAGATAAAATAAGCACATATATTGCACACTATCCTCTTAATTCATTGCATTATGGTAGTTAAATACATTTTAGTCTGAAAATCTCCTAAACTCTTTCAAATATAGCAGTTTCTTTAAAAATTTGTGATGACTGTCAAGCTGTATTATTAAAAAAATACAGTGATTATGTTCAAAGTTCACTGTAGAATGTTGATAGGATAGTAAGTGTGTAAGAAGAGAAATTGACTGAACAGGAAAATTTTAACTAATATTTAGACACAAATTTTTCCCTGTTTTTGTTAGGGATGAATTTCTGAAATATTATGGTGACTTACACATTTATTTACCTTTATTTGTTTACAGCTCACATCTAGAAATACTCATTTTTGCACTTTTGTTCACAATGTATCAATTCATGCATGTCTTCTGTCTTATGAAATTTATGATCTTTGTTTAGTTCTTTATACAAAAGCATTGACACCTTTCTACATTTTATGTTAACTTTTGTCTTTCATTTCTTTTTTCCCATTAAAAGTATTGGTATGTCAGCATTTTGTTCTGTCCTGGAGGTTTTGAACCTGTGCCATGTAATACGGATTAGAGACCCCAAAAGAAACAATTGACGGAAACATGGAACAAACACTTAGCAAATAAAACTTTTTTCAGTTAAGGATTTGGGCTTTCTGCTATTAAAACTGCAGAAAACAGTGAAATATTAAATGATGTGAACTGTGATGTATTTCAGAAATGTTCTAAAAGGTACCCTGCATTAACAGGTTTACCACAACATAAAGAATGTGTGAGAAAAAGGTTAGTAAAGTTGTTTGAGTACACTCTAGGTCATTTCTGCTGCACATCTAAATGACTGCTGGATATTTCTTCCGAACTTAAAATCTGAAGATCTTTATTCTGTTCTTTTTTTCTACAGATTCATAGAACAGAATCTAATCTTATAAATATGTAGAAAAAAGTATGAACTTATCTGAATTTTCAGATAACTTTGCTAAAATAAAACACAGATTTTAAAAAAAGTTGTCTTATGTGTGGCTGGGAGACATAAAAATATAGCTATAGAACTATTTATTCTAAGTATGGAAGAATAGTTACATATGGTAAGTATGCATAAGCTTGACTTGTAAGAGAATGCTGAACAAACAGTCTGAAAATTAAAGTATTTTAAAATGTAAGCAAAACCTCAGCTTTAAAAATCTTCCATGTCACATCTTACTTATAAAAGAAAAAAACCTGCCAGTTTAGCAGTAGCAATATGGTCATTTTGAACTTCTAGCACACCCTCTTTGTCCTGTTTCTTGTCCATAAAAATGATAACACATGCACTTGAAACATTTGTATAAAAATATACACTAGCTTTTTCCAGATACTGTATTTTCTATGAATCCTTAAAGTAAAGGTTTGAACCAACATCAATTCAGACAATTAGAAATTATATAGAAGTTGATTTATTCTGTATTTAATTCAGTATCAATGATCTGTGAATCTTCATAAACCAACCAGCAAGAAGTACAAATTCAGGATGTCTTACTATTTTGAATGTAACAGTCTAGAGATTAGCATTTCATCTGTTGAAATTAAAAATAGTATATATGCCAATATGTTTTCATTTCTTACTGTTATTTTAGTAGTAAACTATGAACAACAACATGTTTCGATAATAAGGACAAAAAAATACAGTAATGCACACAGCTGCTGTTGTGCTGACAAACGATCAATGTGGAGCCATGTAACAGGGTCAAAGAAGTTATTTGAAGGTGATAACACAAACACCTAATAAATCATGTAATAAATAACAGAAAGACTTTCAGGTTAAAATGCATTCAGAAAATTGCACTAAAAGATTCGTCCCTCTTGATTTTAAGCAGCTGAAAATTTTAAGAGTATACAAAAAAAGAAAAAAAAAGCAAGAATACAAGCCAATATTGGGAGCACCATTCAGTTGACACACTTTAGAAAATTTCAGAGACAAAATGTTGGCAGAACACTAGTTTCAGTTTCCTCACTATCAATATGACTGATATTCATAGCAGGATTAGACCACCAGTCCTCAAGAAAATATTATAAATAAAATTATTATAAATATTCCTGCACACTGAGAGTTATATTCCATATATATCCAGAATATTCCTTCCAGAATAAGGAATATTACTGGTTTAGAAGCTATAGTTAGTCCTTTATGAAATCATTGCTGCTTATCTCACAATCTCCAAACTGCATCCATTCCTTGATATAGGAATCTTCTGATATTCTAAGTGAACCAGGACAACACTTATGCACTGATGTTTGAATCAAGACCTACTCCTTTATTAGATGACAGTAAATTAAGGTTTTCTTATCCGAGGGAAATTACTACCTGTCAAACTTTAAGAAAAGCATTCAGCTGTGGAAAAACTTCAGACTGATCACTTCAAATATGTGTTGTTCTTGGGATGAGGGAAAAAGGACAAGGATGTTTATATGGTTTTTTAAATAGCATTCCAGGAGAATTTAGTCTTCATGAACATAAGGAATCATGATCATTATGTAGCTCCAGACAACATTTTATAAATTTTCTTCAATGTGAGCTAAATAAAGATCAGTAAGAATTTCCATGACAGTTAATTTATCTGGTTTGTATCAGTGAGGTTTCAGAATGTGTGTAATTGTTGAAAATTGATCTGATAACGATAAAAGGGAACTAAAAAAAAAAAATATTCTTCAGTTAAAAAGTTTTTCAAAATACAGGAATGGGAACAATAGGAAAGATGCATCACTATCTCTGTGTAGCAGTTTGTGTATCCATACAGGAGGCTAATCCTGATCTGTGGTGCCATCAACAAAGTAGAAACAAAAGGAATTTCAAGATTTTACAAACAACAGAAAGAGATTAATGCATATGAACATCACCCACTCTGACTGTGGCACCACTAACAAGATTGCAACATGAAAAGAGCAGAAAACTACAGAAAACACAAGGGGCTTTCTAGTTAACAGTTGCTAGTAACTGGTTAACTGATGACTGAGGGAGAAATTATACGATACTTCAAATAGCTGGTAAGGATATAAAGTCAACAGAACAAGGGCGAATAGGGAAGGGATAAACAGGGGCGTGCTATTTCTTTGGGAAGAGGCATGGGGTTGTTAAGTTGAAGAACCTAGGAGGTTAAAAAGGAGGAAAAAGATAATATAAAGTGAAGCAAATCATATAATCAGGGCTGCTTAGGGCCCCTCTCAAGCAGTCTTGCACACGATCACTGCTATTTGAAACAGAACATTAAATCTGTTGTTGATCCAACAATATGTATGTCTTACTTTTCTTTACAGTCAGGAGGACTTGGAATGTTAAAATTAGTGAGGAAACACACAGAGGGAACAGACTGGACATCATGACATTCCAACCTTCTGTAGAACCAGCATGGCTCTAGAGGACAATATTTAAGTCAACCTGCCAATGTACATAGTGGGTTTATGGTAGTTAAGATAAAATAAATGCAATCATTTTAAGTTATGAATGAAGGCAAAATTCAGAACCCCCAAATTAATCCAACTATGTCACTCCATCAAAGAACATTTGTCATCTACAGAGGCAAAGTCCCTGTCCAAATACCTAGTCCGTACTCATCCAAATACCAACCATCATCAAATCCCATGCCTGACTTGAGTCTGTGAAATAATACACAGTAGAAATAGAACTGAGCTCCTGTAGATGCTGGCCACATTTTTTGTGGATGCATCTGAGTACATGAGCTAGTAGTTTTAATAAGTGTTTCTTCATCTGAATTAAAGGAGTGATAATATGTCTGATATCATTACTAACTTCTTGTCTTACAGACAGGTCAATCAGCACAGAAGAACATGATCCCACATCTCTCAGAACACGATCAGGTCATTATTTAAATAAAATAAAACAAAAGCTGTTCTGCATAAACACAAGGAAGAATACAAAACAAAACGAAAATATAGCTGGAGGGATGCTGGTTTTAATCAGGTAAGGAAGATTGACTGTTAGAACAAGGAGAGATGAACATAGGAGAAAATTATGACAGCTGACAAATTAATCCAATTTAAAAGCTGCTCTCTGAACTAATCATATTTTCTTTTTCTTCTCCCTTGGTTTTTAATGCAGCAGAAAAAAAATTAAAAAAACAGACAATGAATTAAACCACATTAAATGAATGTGAGGAAGCCAGAGGTGCTCATGCTGTTTAGATCACATTCAACCCTAACCATAACTATTATAACAAAAGTAGCAAGCCTCCATTATCAAAACAGTTTTCTCTTTTGAGAAAACTCTTCTCTTTTTCTTTTTTTTTTTGGTAAATATATATGATTATTTTCACAGCAACTGAAGACAAAATACTCACATCACCTATACTGAAAACAAGGTTTTCTCATTCCAGTGAATGTTATTCTCTTCCTTGACAGAGCAAAATTTTCTATAAACCAGAATGGTTACAGCTTAAGATTTCTCCTAAGCATCCTTTTTGTGTCTCACCCATCTATTACACTACAGTTCTGCTGTGGATTGGAAAACTGCAATTTGATTGTTTGTCTTTTTAATTTTAAATTAATCTACCCACTGCACTCGAACACAAATGGGAACAGTGATGCCAGAGAAGACATCCTAGCTATAACTGCATGATTAATTTTTTAACGGAAACAACTGAGAATAAGGAGAAAATCAAAACAGTTTAAATGAAGTGTCTCAAATAAACATTTAATTTAAAAGATGTCAGAAAAAAAGTTTATACAGAGTCTCAGAACTAGCACTGGGAAAATTCACATGAAAGGGACTTGAGAAACCCATTTATAGAATAAATAATACAAATCCTGATATCCTGCAAATAATTAACAGATAAATCTAGGGTGTCATGCAATTAGGTCATAATTACAGTAATTTAAAAAAATCGTATTTTTTTTTCCAAACTCAAGACCCCTTGAACTTTCATTTCTGGATGGTATTGGAGTCAGCTTTTAAAATAAGAATATGAGAGAATACGAAAGAAAAAAAAAAGGCATTTGAACAGCTTATTTCTACAGTGCCACACAGTTTTTATTTTACGGTGCATTTTTCTGTTTTATTGGCCTCACAGAGCTCTAGTCTTTGATCAGGACTCCATTGGTTTAGGCTGTACATTAGTTTATACAGAAACAAAGTTACCTGCCAAAGGTTAAACAGCATGAAGTTTACAAGAAAAAAACAATTATTTTTATTAGACAAGCTTATGCATATATTTCCTAAGACATTCACAAAAATCAAAGGATAAATGGTGGAGGGTATGCACCTTTCATGATCTGGAGCCCTCCTCTCATGAGATGATAAATTTGGCTTTAGAAATGCCAGTATTGAACTTGTCACATTGCAGTTTAACAGAAAAAAACACTGATACAGTGTAGCGCTACATACAATGTACTGTACTAATTTTATCAACTCCTGAAAGAAGTGGTTATATACAAAAAGGTTTTATTAGATAACTGTTACCTTTAACTAATATAAAGTAACTTTTTGTTAATTACTGGCCATGAAGTCAGTCTGTCTTTTTCTCTCATATTTTGCTACTATTTCCTGTCAGTTTTTACACATCACATCTCTTCGTTATTTCTGATGTTGTCATTATCTTCATAATCTTCAACTTTTTTCTCATTTCTGATGTCTTCATAATTCTGAATTTCTTCTAATTCATACAAATAATCTTCAGTTCCATCTATGGGATTTAAAAAACAGCATTTCTTAAACTTCTTTGCTACAACTTCAGGCTTTGTCTAATCTCTTCCTTTTTAATCCAATGACAAAACCATGTGTCACAAGGCTCCTTCATTTTCCTTGCAGGGGTTAAAGCAGGATCCTATGCCAACATCCATTTTGAATATAAAGACTGAATGATCTACTCTATGGAGGACTTGTAGTTGTAACATCTTTCCTCCTAGCGTGACAAGATCAGTATTCCTTTTGCTAATAGTATTCTTCACTGCTGATGATAGATATTCTCTAAATGCTTCTAGGGCAAGCATTCCTCTTTTTTTTAGCAGCACACATCTCCTACTCCAAATGACATTCAGGCAATTCTTCACTAAATTTGTAGATGTTCATCCTGGTTTTGACACTTGACAGATATTCCAGTAGGCAGCTGTTCCTTTGGCATTGTTTTCTGTATCAAGAACACATACGGTGGCAATTTTATACCATCTGTTGACACTGCCAACATTACTGTAATGTGCCTTTTTTTATTTTCTAAATTTTGATTCTGATGGATTCTGTGCCTCCTTCTTCAACAATGTAACTTGATGTTTCAACTTCATTACTCATTTGACTAAGCAGATAGATAGTCATGATGTTTACATAATCCAGTCACATACTGCTGGAATGCGATGAGGTTTTTGGTGAAGTCAGAAGAAAGATGTTGTCAAAGCAAAGTTATCTCCCAAAGGCAAAATATATGAAAAAGCATCATTCCTGTTCAGCTCTACCCTCACTTGCCTTCTTGCTCTGGAATATTTTCTGCTTATGGCATTGATCTTTCAGTTTAATGATTTCCCATGTAACTGGGCTTCATCTCTTGTTTGAATATGTACAAATTCCACAACTTAGAGTCATAGAATTGCAGAATCATTCAGATTGTTAAGTACCATCTAGTCCACCCTCCTACTCAAAATATGGCCACCAATAAATTCAGACCAGATTTTTCTTCTGTATCCTATAAGCATGCTTTTTTGGGTCCACTGAATGATTTCTGAATCATGAGCACATGAAGGCTCTTGTTTTGACTGTTTCCGTCTTCACACTTAGGTCCCCATCTCATTACATTTCCTCTCATCCTCAACATTATTAGATTTTTTTTATTATTTTTTTTTGCATACAGTACCACCATGAGTATAACATTTACACTATAACTTCTCCTTATGTCTTTTGATAGTTGGGTATTTCACCTCCAAACCACCTGCCATTTTATAATTATCAGTAAAATTCAAGACTCATAAAACTGTTAAAACCACAGTGGAATTCTCTGAGCTACAATACACCACACAGTTTTGCAAGTAGGAGAGAGAAACAGTAGTAATCGATTAATCTTACTGTGTCATTATTCAATTTCAAGCTGTTTTGGATTATTTCTTCTCCTTTATCAATAGGAGAGCTTCTACACTGCACAGTCAAATTACCATACTGACCATAAAAAACATGACCCCAAATTCAAGAGTGCATCCAACATTTTGAAAAAAAACACTTCATCTTCCTTTTAGGAAAACAGAGTTTTTATGAGTTTATATTGGCATGTTTATATCGGTTCCACTGTTTTGTGCCTGTGCTAAAAGTTTACTGGCCTCCTCAGAGCTAGTCTTTTTCACACACACTTCCTACTCACACTACTCACGCTTCAAATTCACTGCTGTGGAATGTTTCTGGGGATGGTTGCTACCCTTCTTTAGATGCAGATTTGGGACACAGTGCTTTCTTGCAATGAATTATGCTATTGGACCTTTTAGCGTTGTCTCAATAGCCAGTACCTAGCATGAAAACACCAGTTAGTACTGTCTAGACACTAGTCCTGAATCAGAGCCAGACCTGCTGTAGAACACATCTATGCCATCCTGAGTCAAATTTGTGGAGGTATCTGCTATGAATCAAACTGAAACAAGGCAAATTTTTGAAACCGCCTTGTCAGGGAAAGTCACTGTTCCTTACAGGCCACAAAAATTAGTTTACAACCTACCACAATATCTCTGAACACATGTTTCAGCATGGGCAACAAAGGGACCTACAAGTTATTTAGATATCGATGAAAGCTGGAGCCAGGAGGACATCCTGTCAATACAGCAAGGAAGTTTACCAGCTCTTTAGTCTGTCATGGATCTAGCTCCAGAGTACTACAGGGCTTCCATGGTAGAGAAGACGAGACTTTCAGATTTGTAAAATGCAAGTTTACCTCTTCCATGACAGTGACTTCAGGAACAATGGCTAGATTCTTGTGAGAGAAGGAAACTGGAACGTCTCTAGTTCCCCACTTTGAAAGAATCCAAAGGTGAGTGGAGCAAATAGTGTGCCGTAAACAAACAAAGAAGCTGCTTCGAGATTCCATTGCTGCCTTATGTTTTCTTCTCTTTCTCTGAGAATGTAGCTACATCCTACACTTTGAAAATGGGTCCATCCAACATGATAGTTACATCATCCCCTTGTCCTGACAGATATCATCTGTCTAGTTGTAAGCCTCTCTTAGGTCTCTACCAGGAAGTCTGAGATCATGGCTTTGGATACACTGCACCCAAGCAATCCACATCTCAGTGAACCCTTCTGTCTTGGGATCATTTCTGGGCTGTACCATATGCCTTACTTGGATTTTTGTCAGGACTCAAGAATATGGTTCATGCCAATATCCCCACCCTGAGGCTCGATCCCATACCATGCACAAGTCCCTCTGAGGTTAGGAATACTCCCTTCCAAAATATCTCATTATAGGGACTTTGGATAATTCTATACTACATGCAAATTCTCACTTGAACTCTCTCCAGCAACATAAAAAACCCACACAAACTGCAAACAGTCGTGAACCTAGAACAAATTCTTGAATGAGAATCAAAAATGCATTTAGTGAATTTCAGCTAAATGGAACATGCATTCAAAATAGCTGATTAGCATTCTTGGCAGACTGGGAGATGACCCTGCAAAGGTTGTTGGGTTTTTTTTAAAAATTCAGTTATTCCTCAAGCACTTTAAGTATCAAGACAGATTCATTGGACTCTCTTGGATTTAAATGAAGTAATTATTTAACTGATTTGGAGGGACACTGACTAGTATATTGTCATCCAACAGTAAGACTGCTTGCAATGGATCAAAAGTATCACTGATTTTCCTTGATCCACCTCTTTCTGCCCAAGGTTGGAGCCACAAGAATGCACAAACATAGCCACAATCAGAAACCACACTTTATCACTGAATTGAAAAAATCTTCAGCAATAATTGACTGCCACTGCCTTATGCCTAGGGCAGTAGGTCTGACCCATATCCCTGTTTCTTTTCTTCACTTAAAGAATAACCCATATCACTCAACTCAGTATACAACAGAACCTCTGATCACCAACAGCATCCCACACAATGAAGAACTAGAGATGGGGGTCTTCAGTTTTATGAAAAAAAGGTTCTTTATCTATACAGTAACAAAAGATGAGAGAAGAAAATAATCATGTCTTCTTACTTATAAGTCTCGACTCCTGTAGTCAAAGTTAGGCAGCCAAGGACAAGTACAGCTCAGAGGATGTCAAGAGAAAACCAGCATGAACAAATAGGTTGCTGTAATAAAAGAGAATAAAGCAAAGTGATTATGTGCTTTCCCACAGAGAAGAGAGCATTCCTTAGCAACCATGGATTGTCAGCTAGCAACAGCATGGGTGGACTGTAAGATCCAGTGGAAAACTGTAAATCAGGTGGAAAACTCACTGGTCTGCTTGGGCTCAAAGGGTAGTGGTCAATGATTTGAAGTGTAGCTGGTGATCAGCCACTTGCAGTGCCCCCAGGGTTAATGTAATAAACCTATGCAATAATACAGCCTGGGTGTCAGTTGCACAGAAAGCCATTCTGTAGAAAATAACATTGGGGTCCTGTTGAACAAGTTGAACAGAAGTATGGATGTGTCCGTGAAGCAAAGGCCAATTGCACACTGGGCTGTATCAGCAGGAACATAGACAGCAGATTGAGGGAAGTGGTTATTCCCCTCTATGTAGCACTTGTGAGACCCATCTGGAGTACTGTGTTCAGTTTGGGGCTAGCCTGTGCAAGAAAGATACCAGCGAGCTACTGCAAGTACAATGGAAAGTGGCTGAGATTATTTGGGAGCTGCAGCTCATCATCTCTAACAAGAAGTTGAGACAAATGGATTTGTTCAGTCCTAAGAGGAAAAGGTTACAGGAGGATCTTACTGCTGCCTACAAATACCTGATGGGAGGTATATAGCAAAAGAACAAAAGCCAACAGACACAAGTTCCATCAAGGGAAACTGCAGTCAGGCATTAAGATTTTTTAATTTTTTTTTTTTTTTTTTTAACTGAGGATAGGTAGCCAAATATTGGAAAAAGTTGCACAAAGAGATTGTGGAATGTCCTCCCTCAATTGCATATGTTCAAAACTGAAGTGGACGGGATAGTGAGCATATTAATCTAGTTCTGAAGCTGGAACTAACTTCAAAGTTGACCCTGGGGAGTTAGACACCTCGAAATATCCCTTACAGTGTACATTACTTTACTGCTTCTATTTTAAGAACTGAAGCATCAGTCAAGGCCATACACACCTGCAAGTAGAAAAGGCAATCGCTCTTATGAAAGTAATTCCTGCTAGCTAGAAGTAAACTCCATATCTGCCATCCCCTCAGTATCTCTGGTATGTTCAGCATTCCTTGATTCCCTTGAAATGCTTGCCCTCTACAACCCATCTTCTTCATATCTTGTATCCTATGGAGAATAGCCACTCATGCAATGGCAGGTTGTGGGTGGCTCTGTACAGACAGAGCAGGACACCCAATAGAAACTAATCCAGGTAGAAGGTTCTTACAGGTAAATTACCCACATGACCAGCTAGCCTTCTTTTCAAAGTTTCACAGAACTTTAAATAGAGGGTTTTTTTTTCTTGTTTGTTTTGTTTTCAAGATGCACTTTTTAGTACAACTTTGTGCTTTTCATTTTTCCAGCAGAAAAGTTGCAGTCATCATTCTTGAAGTTCGCAAGCTAGTGTAGTCAAAATCTGTGCAGCTAGGGCCTGCTCTGTAGAAACATAGGTCTAGGTTGCCTTGTCTGGTAGAGGTTGGGCTATGGATTTGAACTTTCAGGAACATAAGGGATTTCCATACATTTAGAGAAGCTAACAGGGGAAAATAGCACTGGCCAGAGGGAGATGCAGAATTAATTATTGCTTGCACCTGACACAACCATAATTCCACGTTATTGCTTGAAGATATAGAAAATTTTGCCTAAAACAGTAATACAGAGCATTAATCAGGATTAGGCTCTTCTTGTTCTCATTAATAGGAGTGGTTGTGCTTCATAGTTCCATCTTTCTGCTGATTCCCCTCTGTTCTTACAGTTAAGTATATGATGCAGCAGGAAAAAAGGAATTAAAAAGAAGTAAGAGATCAGGCTCAAGTTTGACATTAAAAGTCTTCAAACAGCCAGATGCACATTCTGCACCTTAGGAGCTATTAGACAATAATTAAGAGAGGTCCTGTTGGTTGTAGGCAAAAGATGTCATGATTCAGGACTGCAGCAGGTAGGCAGTGTGGCTAGCTATCATGAGTGGTTAAGAGATGTTCCCATTCATTTTACCTGATTCCAAGACACGAGTTCTGCAGAGTATCTGTGGTCCTAAAATAAATGACTTGCACATCACAGATTTTGGTGGGGATGGTAGGGGAGGTGGAGGGCAACAGCTAAGCGTACACACGCTTCCAACAGTGTCAACAAACTTTGAGGAGTATGTTTGAAGAATACCAGTTGACTTTATTAATTATCCAAAAATGTGTGTAGTGAAAGCCTTGTGAATACCAGAGGTCAGATTGTAAGTAACACATATTGGGGATGAGGGTGGGAACAAAGGACTGCCAGATCTTGATGTAACCTGTAACTGTAAGATGTTCTTTCCCAGCCTTTCACCATAGATTTAAACTTTTCACTTTAAACTTGTAACAGGTTTTAACAGCTGCAAACAGGTGCAAGAAAGGCTTTGCATTGAGTTTCTTAACTCAATATTATTTTATTTCATGTTAAAGCTCAAAGAAGACTTTGGGGGTATAAATTAACATACAGCAGTCTCTGATGCCCTGCTTTCCACACCAATGCTTTTCCCAAACCCATCTGTCTTGAAAT
>JAOBAS010000008.1:12432991-12443614 GCA_025311575.1 Elanoides forficatus | reverse complement strand
CAGCCCAGGGAGGACCCCACGCCGGAGCAGGGGGATGCCTGTAGGAGGCTGTGACCCCGTGGGAAGCCCATGCTGGAGCAGGAGAGGAATGTGGAGTCCTCCTCCTGAGGAGGAAGGGGCGGCAGAGACAACTTCTGAGGGACTGGCCCCAACCCCCATTCCCCGTCCCCCTGCGCCACCGGGGGGAGAAGGGAGAGAGAACCAGGAGTGGGGTTGAGCTTGTGAAGATGGGAGCGGTGGGGGGAAGGTGTTTTAAGATTTGGTTTTATTTCTTATTATCCTGCTCTGATTTAATTAGCAATAATTTAATTTCCCCAAGTTGCATCTGTTTTGCCCGTGATGGCAATTGGTGAGCGATCTCTTCCTGTCTTCATCTCAATCCACGAACCTTTCATTATATTTTCTCTCACCTGTCCAGCTGAGAAGGGGCAGTGACAGAACAGCTTTATTGGGCACCTGGTGTCTAGCCAGGGTCAAGTCAACACACTGGGAAAAAAAAAAAAAAATTCTTTTTAAACCATTGTAATTTAAGTATTTAAATATTTGTTCACTGAGAACCGATTATGCTCACTGCCTTGTACTTCACGTCTTAACTTTTTAACATTAAAATGAATGTAAATGCTACCAGGTCAGAGTATGACTGGGTAGCCCAGTCTTTATGCCACAGCAGAATTAGAAATACTCAAATTAGGCCAAATGAACATCTCAAGGAGATTAATTTAGCCAAATTCATACCTTCGTGATTCTTTGACTAGGCCATTTGCAGCAGATTGGAGCCAACTCTAGCAATTCTATACTTCAAGTATAATTTCACAGATATTTTGCAATGACCTGAAAGACAAAGCTATTGAAAATCAAGGCATATGTATTAAAAAGACTAGACAGATTCAGTATATGCAGTTTTAAGCACATTCAAAGCTCTTATTCTGTGTTAAGAAAGACCTGTGTCTCTACTTATCAGAGATGAACTTAAAATCATCAAAAGATTTGCATTAGTTCAATAATTCAGCACTAAAAGGAGAGAAGAACTTTTGGACGTACATGATTAAATAAATCTGAAAAGGTCTGAAATCTCATTAATTTGGGCACAGGATTATAGAATCATAGAATGGTTTGGATTGGAAAGGGCCTTTAAAGATTTTCTAGTCCAATCCCCTGCCATAGACAGGGACATCTTCCACTAGATCAGGTTTCTCAAAGCCCCATCCCACCTGAGTTTGAACGCTTCCAGCGAGGGGACATCCACAACTTCCTTGGGTAACCTGTCCAAGTGTCTCATCATCCTCATTCTTCCTTATGTCCAATATGAATCTACCCTCTTTCAGTCTAAAAACATTTCCCCTTGTCCTGTCACTACAGGCCCTGGCAAAAAGACTTTCACCAGTTTTCTTATAAGCCCTCTTTAAGTATTGAAGGGCCACAATAAGGTGTCCCTGGAGTCTTCTTTTCTCCATGCTGAACAGACCCAGCTCTCTCAGCCTTTTTTCATAGGAAGGTGTTCCAGCCCACTGTCCATTTTTGTGGACCTCCTCTGTACCCACTCTAAAATGTCCATGTCTTTCTTGTACTGCGGGCCCCTGAACTGGATGCAGTACTCCAGGTGGGTTCACAGGAGAGGAGTAGGAGAGAATCAACTCAATTGCCCTGCTGGCCACACTGCTTTTGATGCAACCCAGGATATGACTGGCTCTCTGGGCTGCACATTGCCAGCTCCTGTCCAATATTTTATCCACTAGTACTCGCAAATCCTTCTCTGCAGGGCTGCTCTCAACCCATTCACCTCCCAGTTTGTACTGATGTTAGGGATTGCACTTGGCCTTGTTGAATTTCATGACCTTCACATGGGCCTTCAAGCCTGTCAAGGTCCCTCTATATGGCATCCCTTCCTCCAAGTGTATCAACCGCACCACTCAGCTTGGTGTTATCAGTAAATTTTCTAAGGGTGCACTCAATCCCACTGTTTATATCATTGATGAAGGTATTAAATAGTAGTGGTCCCAGTACGAACCCCTGAGCATGATTTCCCTTTGCACACTGAGCTGTTGAATGCAACTCTTTCAATACAGCCATCCAGCCAATTCCTTATTCATCAAACAGTCCACCTATCAAACCCATATCTCTCTAATTTAGAGATGAGGACATTTTGTGAGACCATGTCAATGGCCTTACACTCGTCAAGGTGGATGACGACAGTAGCTTTTCCATTGTCCATCAACCCAGTCACTCCACTGTAGAAAGCCAGCAGCTTAGTCGGGCACAGTTTGCCCTTGGTGAAGCCATCTTGGCTTTCTCTAATCACGTCCTGTCTTCCATATGCTTTGAGAGCTTCCAGGAGGCTGACTTGTCAGAAGTTCCCAGGGTCTTCCTTTTTACCCTTTTTAAAAATGGGCGTGATGTTTCCCTTTTCTTCAGCCACATGCCTGACTGCCACGACTTTTAAAATATGATGGAGACTGGCTTGGCAACTGTATCAGCCAATTGTCTCAGGACCCTGGAATGCATCTCGTCGGGCCCCATGGGCTCGTGTATGCATCTCATGTACAAAACTCATCTGATTTAGTTGTCCAATATGCTCATGCTATTACTAAATATGCCATAATTAATGTTAACAAACTTTTTTAACTATGGAGTCCAAACCTTTCAGAAGAATTCTTCATACGGAGACTCATCTCACACAGATAATGACTAGGGTGCCTACATCTAATATTAACTCATGCTGCCTTTACAGTCATTGAAGGATTTTGTAGGCAACAGAGACACTTTTGTACATTTGTACAGAGACACTCTGTATATTTAATCTGTAATTTGGACACTTACTTTCTAATGAGATGAATCATAACCAGTAGGTGAATATTGTTCATTAATTAATATGAGGAGCCTAATTTACTAGTTCAGAAACTGGGATTCAGTTGTCCACACATAGTTCTCTATTGCCATCAGAGATGCTTTACCATACCCTACCATATCCTTATGGCTGGCAGGTATAACACAGTGCTTGTGGTTGCCCTGTGTCATTTTGGTGCAACAGCTGGAAGCTGAGAGAGATACCATAGGGCATGCCAAATGACATGTTCGTGTAGGCAACTGAATTGAGCTCTGAATGTCAGCAATGGGGCAGGGTCCCAACTACCTGGACACCAACACCTAACACTGCAAATGGCTGAAAGTCTCATGCATATCCTTTTAATTTTTTTCCTGCCTTCCTCACAAGGATATTTCAGACACCATACAGTGTGTCAAGTAACACAGGACACCTAGGTATAGGCTGAATCAAGCCTTTGGAATGAGATTAGCCTGCTTCATTTGAGATATTTGCAACAGAGTTACCTACAGGGGTGAAGGGTATACTTCCATTATAGAGAGAGGTATTCACCTGGCAAAATGTAGATGTCAGCTTACAGAGAGCTGAATACTTCTCTGAATTCCTGACTAATGCCTCCATTAACCAGAACTCCAAAGTGTATTTTGCAAGGACCAGAATATACCATGTTGCTATTGTTATCAACAGGCCAGAGGTTTTGTATTAACTTTACTCAGACTTCTGGCCTCAGTCAGGAATTGTCCTTAGTGGCTGCAGGTCTGTTTTAGCTGAAACTGTAAAATTTGATAGGGGTTACAAAAGGATCAAGAAGGCTGTTTCCTGTAGCCAGAAGATGACTCTGTGGTGATTTATTTCCTATACCTTAAGCTAGCAGGCTTATTTTGCTAAGGCTTAGTGTTGATTCTGCAATAATATGGTTTAATCATACATGGTAAAAATCTAACAAAATGGAGTAATTGTGTAACCAAATTGTTGGCCAATAAGAAGAGAAAGACATTCTGAACAGACTGCTTAAGAACAAGTAAAAACAGCCTCAGGTGATCCCAGGTCCAAGAAAGAACCCTCCACCACAAATATCTTGTTCCTGTCAGCAAAGTGTGCTGATGGCAAATCTCCCCATTCTTCATGAAGAAGACTTGCACGGTCAACTCTAGGACCCAAAGGGACATTGAAAGGGTGACCATAACACCAGAGGAAAAGGTATTAATTGTCCTTTAGTTAGTTATCCAGGGAAAAGGATAATAAATGGTATCAGTAATGAGGCTTTTTAATTTCATAGTTTGGAATATAATTGTTAGCATTACTGTAAATGGACTGCATGTGAATTCTGCATTCAGATTTTATTGAAACTAAAAATAAATTGTTGGCTTTATTTGCAACCTTCTTTTGTTTGACACATACTGCATGAGAGTTACGCAACATATGGAGGCTTAGATATTTTGTTTACATTTAGTTACTTATATAGTAAACATCTAAATCAGGATGAGCAGAACACCATACCTAAAGTTCAAGGAGATTAAGTATATTCCTAATAAAAAGGTGATATGCCATATCATCAGTTAATAAAGGGCCAACATCTGTCCTGAGTTCCAGCAACACAAAAAGTAGTGGTCACTCATACTAACACTATGCAAGGCAGAAGCAGATAAATTAGATCTTTTTTTTTTTTTTTTTGAGGGACTGGATTTTTTCACAAGGGAAGAGATACAAATAAAAATAAGAGGTATAAACAAAAACTGGGAAGAAAATAACAAGTATTCTGCATTTACTGCACATAACTGAATAAGAAGGTGCAAGGGAAATAACTCTGTTCTACAGTTAAAATTCTCAGAACTAATGCAGACCAGAAAATTAACAGTAGTGGGCATACATATATGATTTGAAAGCAGGAAATATCTAATAATAATTTTTTATATGATGGAACAATATGGTGTGTGCAAATAATTTTTTAAATAAAAGTTTTAGATTGTTGACAGAACTTACACATAGCACCAAAAATTAATGTCACTTATGTTGATGTCCCTTTATAAGAAAGATCAATAATGTACAAGTTCATTCAGACACCAAAACCAGTGTAAAATGTTAATGCCCAAACACCCTTACATCAGGTTATTAATTAAATCCCACAGACATCTCCAAAAGCTTTCCTTTTCTTCACTTTGTATTCACCATCAGATTATCCCTACTGAAATGTAACAAAATCATGCAGAAAAAAAATCTCTGAAACAAAAGAATACTGAGACCTCCATTTTTTTGTCAAACATTTTTTCTATTCACAGCTCAATTAACATGTATACTAAATGCTAGTTTCACAGAAGTATTATTACTCCTTTAAAGAAAAGATGTATTTAAAACATACTAATTCAGTAAGAATACTGTATAAAATTAATTTAATAATGTCTTACTCTGTTTTTATTGTATATTCCTAGATATTTTAGGGCAACAGCATTCTAGTAACATTTTTGAACCTGCACCTTTCACAATCTTTAAAAGGCTTAAGAGAATATCTATACTTTTAATGCAAGAGTAAGTTAATGGAAGTGTTAGAAAATCTGGAAGCCAGCAGCCATTCCTTTACATACATTAAGAGCATGGAAGCAGATACTCACTTCAGTGAGGCTATGATTGCCCTAAAATGTGTGATATACAAAGCTTCTAAAGAACTTGGGCTAACAATCTTGCCATAAGGCTTGAATCCTATGAGCTAGAACTTACATGTTAGTAACTCTGAGGAACACAAACCTATGAGGATGGAAAGCTTCTATTTCTAGAAATGCCTTGTAGGGTGGGCAAGACCACAGGAAGCTACAGCATTGGCTGTGTCTTATCATACTGCATGTGCTGTATGACTACTTAGAAATGCATGCTCCTGCACCCACAGAGGCACTGTCACTTTAACATCACACACTGTTGAATGCTCTTTGCAGCACTAGGTACATCAGCTATGAATAGAGGGATAAATCCTGCCTTTGATAGTGTGCAAATCCCTGAAGCGATAGCCTTTGATAGTAATCCCTAATGAAGTAAGTTTGCCTGCTGAGAAACAAGGGCAGAGTTTAGCTGAATGTTAGAGCTTTAATTCTAAAGATGGATGTTTTCACTGACATAAATTAAACTATTTATTATATGCAAACACAACTTGATATGTTCAGTATTATTTGGTTTATTTTTAAAAGAAACTTATTACTCAGCACAAGTGTTTCATTCTCTAATGTAAGGTATTATATTTTTTTCTAAAATTATACCTGATCGAGACAAAACTTGATTTAATTATAACAACAGCTTCAAGTCTACTCAGAATAAACTGAATTTCAGTAGCATCATTACAGTCCTACCAGAGACTGCATAGAAACTTTGAACAAGCTAATATGAGTATGCATATGTGGGAGAAGAATGAATGGAACACTCTTCATTACAGAGTCCTTGGGGAGTCCTTGATCTGTCAGATTACAGGCATGATACTCTGTTACTGCTTCATTGGAGCCCTGATGCCCTGTCATATCAATATATACAAGGGAGATGAATTTCACAAATGCATCTGGGCATAAACAGAAACAGAGCAGTGAGAACAGGTTTTCCATTAGGAAATAGCAATTTGATGTATTTTCCTATCTGATTGTCTAACAAGTACCAGGGACAAAGGGCTGGAAGGTTTCTAAAGTTCCTTTCCCAAAATGCTCAGGTAGCAGCCTAGCAGGACCTTGTAGATTATGTCCAGATGTGATTTGGTCTGTCTCCTAGTTGTAGATCTAGTTGTTCTAGCCTCAGAGCCTCTGAACTTTATGGGGTGAAAGGAGAGAGAAGTACATCATTTTGAAAAGCTCTGAAATGTCAGTTCACTTCTCTCCAAAGAAAATTTAGGGAATCCTGCTTAACTTGATCCCATTAAAAAAAAAAAAGTTGGTTTGTTTTAATCCAGAACTGTTCATGTGAATATTCATGCAGATATTTATGCAAATATACAAGAATGCTCACACTTGCCAATATTCTTCAGAATTCCTCATAACAGAGAATCTCCCAGTTGTCACTGAGAAATGATAAAGTTTGAGGAAATTAGGTATCATAAAATCATGTAAATGTAATACAGGCAACCAAGAGTTATGTCTAAAGTAACAATATCATTCTAACAGGAGCAAATCTGAAAAACAAAACAACTGTGAGGATATAGTGCCTGCCTTACTTATTTCAGGGATTTTCATTCAAAATATTGCTAGTCTGGTCCCCTAGACTAAATGCCCATTAGTGCCTAGGATGTATACAGTGCTCCCTGAAACATATCTTCTCATTTAGTTTCATCCAGTTACTGTACTTCACTACCACAGATATTCACTTCAAAACCATATTCTGTTCTAAACTAAAACAAACAAACAAACAAACAAACATTGTAGACATAACTGAAGTCTCTGTAAACATATTGCTGAAATTATAAACACTTTGGGCTACACTATATTCAACCTGAGTTAATCCAAAAGATCAAAGTAAAGGGCAATACTCTGATCTTTATAGTGACTTCTTGAGGTTAGTGCTGCTGATAGCATTAGTAATCTTAAAGTGAGTTGGAAGCAAACTGTAGTGAGACTACACTCAGTAGTGTAGGCGTTGTCTCACAATAATTTAAAAAATTATGCATAACTTTATCTCCCAGAGTCACAGAGCTCAAAAGAAGGTTTTAGGAAGGGATTTTCTAAGACTAATCAGAGTTTGGTGAGGGGTTGACTTTTACCTGAAAATTTCTAGAATAGGAAAACTGAGTTTTAGGAAGGAAGCTGTCACAGAAGCCAAAAGTCACTTTGGAGAGAAGTCTATTTCATAGGTAAATAGGATAACAAAATTTGATACAGAAAGATCACTAAAACTTACTACTATTTTGAAAATAACATCTTCAAAACTGGTAAACTGGTTAAGTGGAAAATAAATTACAAATACTGAGCACTAAAATATCAAAAGTTTGTGAAATTGATCCTGAGATAGAAGAATGTGTTACTATGTAGGAAGCTAAATCAAGTTAAACAGAAAACCAACAAACAGAAATATCATATATAACAAAAATCCATCACAAACATAACTATATAGAAGCTTTTACTGCATTTGCACTCCTCATCTACTGTAGCCATTGTGCTATTGAAATTTAATCCTGTGGGGTGTAGTCTGTAAATGACATACTGTGAATCCCGAAAGTGATTCATTGGGATTCATGGGTGTCAGTGTGTAGAGGTGACAGGTAGGTTTTCATCAAATTGAGAGAGAATCAATGACAGACCCCAGATCAAAAATGTACCTCAGTATGGTCTAGCCAAAACAGTGATAGCAGAGTGTGGGACAGATTAAATAGCCATGAATATTCTTACCCAGGACCGGGAAAATCAGATAAAAACATCAAAACATTAGATGACGAGCCCAGCCCATTGTAACACTCTATTTCTTGATATTGGTTGTGCAATATGTATAATTGGTCTATACTCTCAGTGAATGTCCAGAGAAGACACAGTTTTCAGCAGGACGATGATGTAAACATCGTTTGTATTATGGAAATCTGAGATCCTTCACAAGATATGTGATAGCATTGTGGCTGTTCTGAGTTATCCACTGTTAGCATACACATGTGAAGACACTTGAAGAAGCAAGTTCACTTACCTGTAAGTGCTGTCCTGTATGAATTTATATTGACAGGTACATTTGCGTTCCACTAGACCTTTCTTTTATTCTCAGTCTCTTTTAGGTTTGACTCTGCCGTAAGAGGGAGTGTGATGGATGTGTTCCTTCCTACAGGTTCCACACTGAGCAAGATACGTAAGGAGTGGGAAAGGAGGCCAGGGCTCACCATCTACAAATAATGGATTCTTGTCTTACATGTTAAAGTAAGACTTACTGACTCTTAGAGACTGGGACTGTTGACTACATATCTGAAAAAACATGTGTTGCTTGTAAGCAGCCTTTCTTTTCAGATTTTGAAGCTTTCAATGCCATTTCTGAGAACCACTAGTTCTAATTCTCAACCTAAAGTTAAAAATTGCTATTTTGACAACAAGTCATAAGTGAAAAATAAAAAAACTGTTTAGAAATTGTTTTACACTATCCAGATTTCCAGTATTTGGAATGTGTAGATATAATTAGGGATTTAGAGACCACTGTGATGGGCATGTTTAGAAGACTGATAAATAGGACAAGTCTTAAGCTTCAAAACAAAACTTTACTAGACAGGCATTCATTAACACATAATACTAATGGATAATTCAATCCATTGTCATATATTATCAATCATTATCACTACATATTCAAAGCAATCACTCTTTAATAATCATAGCTTACATTAGCTGTGAGCCTGCTGTACCACAAACCTGATGGTACATTGTTATTCTTGATTGGTACAGTTCTTAATGGTTTCAGTCACTGACATTCATATATTCCATTACATCTGTCTAGGTATCACACCTACATATTCTGTAAAAATATTGGTAATACTATGTATATTAACATTTTCTTATACCTGTCATTAGATTCCCATCAGTTACCTGATATCATCTTCCTGTAACTTATTAGAATCACTTATTAGTGTTCTGCATTTCAGGGTAATCATAACTCCCATCTGCTTTTTACACTTCTCAAGATTTTTAAATAAACATGGTACAGTCTCAATATTTGGTATTTCAGATTTCTGAAAAGGAAAGAGATTTTCCTTTTCAATAAAACAAACAAAAAAACCATAAAGCAAACAAAAATCCCCACACAAAACAATCCCCCCTACTGCCCCCATAATCCTTTGCAAGGTACTTACAGTTCTTCAAAACGAATAAAGAAGTGCTTTTCATCTCACTCTGTATAGATCTCCATCCCATAATCTTAAGGTGGCCATACCACATTTTTAGTGATATGGTGGTATTTAGACCATAGTAGGGGTATTTAGACTGTGTGATCTTTGAACCGCAGCTTTTCAGGTCAAGCCCACAGTGCAAAAATACCCTAATTATTTGCTTATTTTAAGCATATCTCCCTGAAGTTGTTTTCTGTGGCCACTTCCGTTATCCTTTGCTTCAGTCTTGATACATCACTTATGCAAAGTATTTTAAGATCAGTTACCAAGGTTATCATCAGCTTGTTTTCCCTTATCTTGTCTTGCTTCAGTAAAAGATGTCTCATCAGGTTTCTCTTCTGTAAATCATCATGCAGAAAGGAAATTATTTGCTATCCTTCCTTCTATCTTTAGTATAAATTTTTAATTTTCCCAAACAATATCCACATGTAATGCTGAATAAGGATTTAGGAACCTCTAGTTCTGTAGATACTCCAATCTTTGTTGCAATCTGAAAGCAATAGAAGACAATTTAGAATTTCTTTTGAAGTTATCAGAGAGATGAAATAAAATTAAAACTTGAAAAAATGCAATTTTGTTTGAAAATAAAAAGCAAAACAAATTATGAAATTAAATAAATGTGAAACTACAAACCATGTTATGGTCTAAGTTATGGATATATGTAATACTGAGAAACACCTTCCAGAATTCTATTTATACTAGGGTTTATCATTTTGATAAAAATGAAATTAATTGCTGTTAACCATTTTATGAAAGAAAACAGGCTCTGCCATACTCTCAATTGGAATAAAAAACTAATATACTGACACAAATAAGATACTTCATTGATTTGACTGTGTCCTGGTTTCAGCTGGGATAGAGTTAAGCGTCTTCCTAGTAGCTGGTACGGTGCTATGTTTTGAGTTCAGTATGCGAAGAATGATGATAACACACTGATGTTTTCAGTTGTTGCTAAGTAGTGTTTAGTCTAAAATCAAGGACTTTTCAGCTT
>JAOBAS010000008.1:12364360-12377303 GCA_025311575.1 Elanoides forficatus | reverse complement strand
TCTCCTGGCTCATATTCAACTTGTCCACCAGGACCCCAGGTCCCTTTCAGCAAGGCTGCTCTCCAGCCGCACAGATCCTAGTCAGTACTGGGCTCTTTGGTTACATTATCCCAGGTGTCAAACCTTGCACTTCTCTTTGTTAAACTTCACACTGTTCTTGCTTGCCCACTCTTCTGGCCTGTCCAAGTCTCTCTGTAAGATGACTCTCCCTTCTGACATCTCCACTGTACCAGCCAGTTTAATTTTGTCTGCAAACATGGTGAGGGTGCTTTCAATCCCGTTGTCTGAACTATCCGTGACATCCATGTCATCAGTAAAATTTCCAATGCCTATATATTGATAGTTAAATTCTTCTTATCTTTCTGGTCCCTGAAAGCCTGATGAGTCTCCCTTATCTTGGTTAAGTTTAGTAACTTAAATAAGTTACTAAAACATTGGACGTTCTCGTTACAACTTTCTTATTCTTGACTGTGATTATTGAAAACTATAGGCTGACTATGAGGAAACCACCACAAAATTTTCTGAAGAGTTGCAGGGTATTTTCCCTGAGAATTGAAGAATACTAAAGACATGAAAACAATAATAAAGACATGCTGCAGACTGCTGTAAAACTGGGAGATGTGTCCAGCAGCAAATATCTGTATCTGCCAAGTAATGTTTTATATCAAATTATGTTCCAGAACATTACAGCAAAATAGGGAAAACTCATGGAAATCCTGTTCTTGCTTTTGGATATGCACTTTAATAGCAGTTGCACATTGTCACGACTGCATTTTTGACACCAGGTGCCAAAAATTTGTAGTTCTGCCTACAATTGTGTGCCATATGATCAATCTAAATTCTTGGGTAGCTGTTAAGCATAATACTCTTGTGACAGTTTTCACCTTGCCACTGATGTTACCCCTCCAGATTAAGCAAGCCCTTCAAGTAATCCCTCCTTCACATTGATCTTATTGAAAATGAAAGCTGTAAACTAGCTTTCAATGTCTTTTTCTTCAATGCTGTGATTAAAAAAAATCCATAACTATTATCAGCATCTGCCTCTTCTCAGTCAGATTGGCAAATTCCATTAACTTTACTGGATGTCACTGACATCAATCTATTTGGATTGAAGTACTGAATAAAAATGGCTGTTTATCACATCTTGATACTACTGTGCACAGATGCATATCCAGGACTCAGGCATATTGGTTCATTTGACTCAGCTCTAGTTTCTTCTCAAGAAATAGGATCAGTATGACAGAAAAAAAAAAACCCCAACATTTTAAGGTTAGCTTGGAATGAAGTGAATAGGTGTTTTGGTTTTTTGTCGGCTTTTTTGGTTTTGTGGGGTTTTTTTCCCCACAATGACAAACTGACATTCACTTTGATAGGACTCTTTTAAAGTTTATAAATAGCATAGACAAAACTCACTCACTGACTGAATAAATAAATACATAGCTTTCTCCTGGATATTTTTATATTTTTGGTGTGAGTGGCTGTCTCAACTTTTTTGCATGAATACTAGAGGACTGTGAGTTAAATTTCTTGCAGAATTTTCTACTTCAACAGCTTCTCAAGAGTTGGATGTTCTTTTTTGCTATTCTGTCCCCCATACACATTGCTGTTTTCTGGAAAAAAAACTTAACAAAAAAACCCCCCAAACCAACAACAAACAAACAAATAAACACACACCCACATACCCACACCTTTTACGTCAGTTTAATGAAATGTAGCGTTTGGATCCTGCTCACAAAGAATGACTGCCAGAAGACTGGCAAGAACAGAATGTGCAAAGCAGGTGGCTGATGTTACATCAAATATTATTGATCAACTCCACAGTAATCCTGATGTCAACTAATATTTACATCGGTCTGTCACACCTGTGATTGATTATGGCTCACCTATAGCCAAATACAAACATTTATGAAAATAAACAAAATAAAGCTACAGCTAATGTGGTACAAAACACACACGCACAGAGACCCCCAAAACCAAAACAACCACCCTAAGACATAGTACCTAAAACCAGGATGATTTCAGGCAGCAAATATAATTATTTTTGTTCAGAAATTAAAGATCTGGGATCACTGCCAGTGCACAAAATATGCTATATAATGCAATGAAGTTGGAATGTCTTTATCCCAGTTGTACCAGCAAAAAAAGTAGCCATAGCTATACATTCAATTCCCTTTCCCTCATTCTTCCACTGAGCACTGTTACACTTGATATATTTTAACAATCCATCATGGTTTAACCCCAGCCAGCAACCAAGCACCACTCACTCACTCCTCCCCCACCCTGGTGGGATGGGAAAGAGAATTGAAAAACAAGTAAAACTCCTGGGTTGAGATAAGAACAGTTTAATAATTGAAATTAAAAAATGAAGAGCAAGATTCATTAGGAAGAGAGTGAAATATAACCCCAGAAAGACAAGTGTTGCACAATGCAACTCTTCACCACCTGCTGACCAATGCTCAGCCAGTTCCCAAACAGCAATCTGCCCCTTCCAGCCAACTCCCTCCAGTTTATATACTGGGCATGACATCACATGGTATGGAATACCCCTTTGGCCACTTTGGGTCAGCTGCCCTGGCTGTGTCCCCTCCCAGCCTCTTGTGCCCCTCCAGTCTTCTCGCTGGCTGGGCATGAGAAGCTGAAAAATCCTTGACTTAGTCTAAACACTACTTAGCAACTACTGAAAACATCAGTGTTATCAACATTCTTCTTATATTAAATCCAAACCACAACATTATACCAGCTACTAGGAAGAAAATTAACTCTACCCCAGACAAAACCAGGACACAACCTAAACTTCTTCAACCCTAGCTCCAAACCTTGTCCAGATTAGTTGTTTTTTCATCCCTATCCACATGTTTCAGAAAAATGAACATCAGGTAATGAGTTGTGCAATCAGACAATTCAAAAATAAATAGAGCTATTTTAAAATTTTTGTTTTGGTGACGTGAAATAATTCCTATTCATTTCAGTGTCTCAGAAAATAGTAGCCATTTATTGTTATAATAAGTGGATATGGAAGTGATTTACAATCCTAGTTTGCCAAGATAATTTCATCTTTTAATATATGCTTCTGCCAACCTGTTGGCTTTAAGTTAGTACCATTTCTGTCAGAATTTTAAGGCTCAGATCTGAATTGGAACAAGCCATAACATTTTTATCTCATAAAGTTTTAATATTCATCCTACACTGAAAACATAAAACATATATAGAAAAGGAGGAGGGACCTTTTCCACAAAATAATTAATAATAATGATGATGATAATAATTATAATAACAACAACAACAACAACAACAACAATAATAATAATAATAGTAATAGCAGCTACAGTTCCAATCAAAGAGATGAAAACATTTGTGCAGTTAGGTAATGCCTGTGAGCTTGGGACCTATTTTTATGAATCACCATATGTAGGAAATATTTACCTGTAAAAATATTACAGAGCTATGCTTCAGGAACTGTCACTCCAAATGAGTGATGAAACATGTCATGATCTGGTACATGACCAGGTTCTAGTTCTCCCTCAAGCCAACAGAAAGCCTTCCTCTGATTTCTTTCATCTGTAAGTTGTCATTGTAATATCAAAAAGTAGTCTATAAATCTGAAAATTAACTTGAAATTGGGGAAAAATAAACTAGTGGGAATGAACAAGATATGTAGAGTTCACTGATAAGACAGCTGCAAATTTCTTTTTTGCATTAAAAATTTTGCTAATAGATTGAATTTTGTTCACGTAAAGATTTCCCTGCTATTTTATCTTTCAGGTCAAATCCTAATAATTTTAGTCTAGTAGTTATCTCATTGACTTAATTGACATAAATACAACTCTGCTTCTAACTCTATGCTGAGTTTAATGTGGAATTTATACACAGAGTTTATCAGTTCAAAGGTGCTTGCCTTGAAGGAAACATGCTGCTCTGGCTTGTCTTTTGTTTTCTGTTCTGTCACAAGCAGGTCAATTAACCATTGTTTTCAAGGTTCCCTGAAACTGTGATTTTAGGACCAGATTTCAGATGCTTATGATTTATTCAGACTTTATCTAATTAAATTAAGAGTTACTTCAAGCTGAAATTTTTATGATGCTGGGGCTATTTTTAACATCTAGCAAAAATACTTCAGCTACTACATGAACCTAAGGAATTTTTTTTTTTTTAATGCTAATAGAAATTCTGGCAATCTGTTCTTTGGAATGCTGTTATAGCACCAAGCCATAGGATAGGGACTTAAAATTTGGCAGAGAACTGACTTTTGCATAATACATTTTTCTTTTGCCATTCTTGTGAAAAATCTGTCCTTGTTTGACCTAGTTATAAGATAAAGAAACACTGTAGTTTGCATATTCTTAGTAGACACTTGCTAGAGGTTAAGTGTTAAAACCTCTGTAAGTTTCAGTAACTACTCTAAAACTTCCTACAGCTATTAGAAATATCTAAGGTGCCACTTGACATCTGGCCAAGCATTACAGGTGCAAATCCATTACTTTTTCTCTAGTGGCCATTACGGGTGAATCTGAAACCAGGCAACAGAAGAGAAATCAGGAGAGAAATCAAAGGCTTGTCTTTTGTGTGTGTTCAGTAATTCCCTGTCAGAGAAGGACAATGCTAACTTAGAACATACAAATGCTTAAATAAAAATATGCAATTCTACAAGTCTACTTCCAGCTGCTACTCAGCTCTGGAGAGCTTTAACTGAGGCTTAGTGTCTCTCAGACCTTTGGGGTTTATTCAGTTGTTTTAACTTCAGTTTCCATTGCCGTTTGAGACGTAGAATCTGGACATCTGCACAAGGGAAGCAGATATGTCTGAAGACAACCAAGAGAACTGTGCCTTTCCAGCCTGGCAGCTGGAAACCATATGGATACCTTATGACTTTTAAGGCTAGACATTTATATTTAGGGAATGAAATCAACCTGTTACAGTTGAGAACGTTCAAGAGACTCCTCAAATGGATAGACCTAAGTTGTTCTTTGCTCATACCTTGCCTAGACCAGGATCCTTCTACCTAGACTTATAGATGGGGGTAATCCAATAAGCATCCTCACAGCAAACTTTAGAAAGAGATGAGTAAGCCCTTTATAGATTGTCTTTTTTTCAAAAGGCAAATTATGAAAGAAACCATTGCATCTAAAACATTTGCAAAAATATGGAATCCCTGAAAGTGAATCTTTTAAGGTGTGTGGGTGGGATTTGGCCTGTACACTTTCTTGGAATAACTGCTACTCCATGTTGTGGCTTTTGTGTATGTTGGAGAAGGTGTATTATTCATTTACCTACGTAGAAACCATGCAGAAACTGTGATGCTGGTTTTTCCTTGTTAAGGATTTTACTTGGGAGGAAACAGTGCTCTTAAGATTATTTAATTCAATCAACTGTTGTTTAAAAAGTAATATATCTCAAAGAACTGCAAAAAAAAAGAAGTTAACAGTGATAACAACCAATATCTGCCTTATTGCACTATTTTAGCAGGACAAATTGAAGGATTTAGACCCTTCTAATCTGATTCATCTGACTGAAATCGACTGACATGTAAGCTAGCACAAGATTTTAAATCATTAGTAATGAGAATGATATTCATACTTAAATATTTAATGATAATAACAATAATAAAAATAATAATTAAAAGAAACCAAAATAAGAAACAGCTGTTGCATTAAATTCCAAAAAAGAGTATTGAATATAAGCATGAAAAAATCCAAACAATAGTGGAACTCATCATCTTATTTTCATGGGTTTAAAAAAAATGTTGCAGAAAAAGCAAAAATTCATAGTAGCCCTGACCTTTGCAGTCTACTTATTACTCATCATCAATATTTCAAACAGGATTTAACACATTTTATCTATGGTAAAACTAGTTTCACAGTCCAATGAAAATTTTGCATGCATAATAGTTTCACTTCAATGTATTATGACCATTGCCTTTACATTTTGCAATGATGTACATTAAAGAGTTCAAAACACATACACCCAAAACCCCAAACCCATTATATTTAGGGAACTTAGCAACATTAGAAGTGAGCTGGAAAATCATAAAGTCATAAAATGGTTTGGGTTGGAAGGGACCTTCAAAGATCATCTAGTCCAATCCCCTGGCCTTGGTCAGTGACATCTTCCACTAGACCAGGCTGCTCAAAGCCCCATCCAACCTGGCCTTGAACACTGCCAGGGATGGGGCAGCCACAACTTCTCTGGGCATCCTGTTCCAGTGCATCACCATCGTCAACATAAAAAAAATTCTTCCTTTTATCCAATCTAAATGTGGCCTCTTTCACTTGAAAACCATTGCCTTGCCTTGTCATTATAGGCCCTTGTAAAAAGTCTCTCTCCATCTTTATTATAGTCCCCTTTAAGTATTGAAAGGCTTATCTCTGGGGAGACTGTATTCAGTCTCCCCAGAGCCTCAGCTCTCTCAACCCTTCTTAATAGGAAAGATTTTCCAGCCCTCTGACTATTTTTGTGCCTGTCCTCTGAACCTGTACGAGCAGGTTCATGTCTTTCTTGTAATTGGGACCCTGAACTGGATACAATACTCCAAGTGGGGTCTCATGAGAGTACAGTAAAGGGGAAGAATCAACTCCTTCAACCTGGTGGTTATGCTCCTTTTGATGTAGCCCAGGATACAGTTGGCTTTCCAGGTTGCAAGCACAAATTGGCAGCTGAAGTCCAATTTTCATGCACCAGTATCCCCACGTCCTTCTCCACAGGGCTGCTCTCTACCCATTCATCCCCCAGTCTGTACTGATAATGGGGATTGCTGTGACCCATGTGCAGGACCTTGTACTTGGCCTTATTCAAGTTGATGATGTTCGCATGGGTCAACTCCTCAGGCCTATCAAGGTCCCTCTGGATGGCATGTCATTCCTCTAACAAATCAGCTACACCATTCAGCTTGGTGTCATCCACAAACTTGCTGAGGGTGCACTCATTCCTATTGTCTATGTCATTAATAAAGATATCAAACAGTACTGGTCCCAGTATGGACCCTTGAGAGACATCACTTGTTATTGGTTTCCATTTGGACATTGAGATGTTGACTGAAACTCTTTAGATACAGTCATCCAGCCAATTCCTTAGCCATCTAACAGTCCACCTATGAAATGCATATCTCCAATTTAGAGAGATGTTGTGTGGAATGCTGTCAAAGGCCTTACAGACCTCAATGAGGATGACATCAGTAGCTCTTCCTTTATCCACCAACAAAGTCACACCATCATAGAAGGCCACCAGATTAGTCAGGCACAATTTGCCCCTGGTGAAGCCATGTTGGCCATCTCCAATAACCTCCCTGTCTTCCATATGCTTTGACATAGCCTCCAGGAGGATCTGTTCCATGATCTTACCGGGCACAGAGGTGAGGCTGACTGGTTGCTAGTTCTCAAGGTCCTCCTTTTTAGCCTTTTTAAAAAAGAGGCTTGAGATGTGGGAAGAGATATTGGCATTGGAAACTGAGGCAAAAAAAACTGTTGAGTACCTCAGCCTTCTGCATGTCAGTTGTCACTAGTTCTCCTGTCTTATTTATTGGAGGGATGCATTTTCTATACTCTTCCTTTTCTGACCAATGTAACTGCAAGTCCTTATTATTCTTGGCATCCCTTCCCAAATTCATCTCCAGTTGTGCCTCAGCTTTCCTCATCCCATCTCTACCTACCTGGGCAAGCCATCCCTACACATTCTTTCCAGGATACTTGCCCCTGATTCTACTGCCTGGGTATTTCCTACTTACACCTTAGTGTGACCAAGAGGTCCTCAGTCAGTCATGCTGGTCTCCTGCCTTTCTTGCCCAATTTCTTATACGTGGGAATTGAGAACTCTTGTGCTCTGAGAAAAATGTCCTTAAACAGTTGCCAGCTCTGTTCAGCTCCTTTGCCACTGAGAGCAGTTTTTCAGGGAGTCCCATCCACTAATTCTTTAAACAGCCAAAAGTTTGCTTTCCTAAAATTCAGGGTGCTGACTTTACCTGGACTATATCCCTGAAGATTATGAATTCCACCAGGCCATGATCATGGCAGGCCAGGTTGCCACCAGTCTTGACCTCTTTAATTAGTTGGTGAGCAACAGGTCCAGTAATGCTTCTCCTCTGGTCAGGCTGTCTATCGCCTGGATTAAGAAGTTATCCTTAATGCACTCCAAGAGCCCCCTGGATCACTTACAGCTTGCTGTGCTGCTTTTCCAGAAGATGTCAGGGTGATTGAAGTCCCCCAGAAGGATCACAGCATGATGCATGATGCTTCCTGTAGTTGAAATAAGAACATTTCATCTACAGGCTCCTCTTGATTGGGTGGCCTGTAGTAAATGCCAGCCATGAGGTTTCCTTTGTTGACTTGGCCCCTAATTTTTACCCAAAGGTCTCAACTTGTTCATTGCTGTTTTTCAAAGACAGTTCTGTGCAGTCAATCCATTTTTTTTATGTAGAGGGCAACCCCACCATGCCTCCCTCCTTGTCTGTCCCTTCTGAACATCTTACAACCATCGATTGCTGTGCTCCAGTTGTGTGATTCATCCCACCACATTTCAGCAATAGTGATTAGATCGTAGCTTTCTAGCAGCGCAGTTGCTTCCAGCTCCTCCTGTTTGTGACCCATGCTGTGTGCAGTGGTACAGAGGCACTTCAGCTGGGCTATGGACTGTGTCACCTTTTGAGTTATGTTTTTAAGACATGTTCTCCTTGAAATTCCATTGCTTGGAGTTGAAAAGACATACAACTCCAGTACATACTCAAGTTTATTTTTGCTTTTGTCATCACACAAAATGTATGAAACTTTGCATCTACGGGACTTATATTTAGGAGCAGTCTGAAACAAATTTTGAATTTCTCATTGTATTAGTCTGTTGAAAGCCAGAGTCTGTGAAAGACTAGATCTAATAGACCACTGAAAATCTTGTAATATCAATAATAAAATCAGTCCCATTAAGTACAGGGTATAGCATTTGAACTTTAGAATGAATATAATTTTGTTATATTTTATTATTCTAATGTTTAAAACCTTAGAACCTTAGAACCTTAAAAATCTGGAAGTTAATCCTGTATAGAATTTACTGACAATGAGAAATATAATCAGTAAGAACAAGATATAGGATCACTTTATCAAAAATTTAATTACAATTGGAAATTTGTTTTGCTAATTTATGCAATCAGTATGAAATATCATGAAAAGCTTCTGTCTACATTTAACTGTCTGAAGAGAAAATAAAAGGTATTACATTAAAGTTGATCTGCAATTCAGAAATACCTTCCTGTGGCAAATTCTGAGATGTCAAAATTTGATTCAGTCTTATAGTGTACCAAGAAATTAAATCTTAATTATTTATTTAAAGTGAAAAATCTACAAACTATTTAATTTTTCCATCAACAGTTAAAACATACTTTAAAATGTCTTTATAGAAATAACACCATTGCATTCATAGTATTTTAGTCATAAAAGGAGTCATGAAAATTATGATAGTGATATGTTTCCACTGAACATTCAAGAATAGAAGAAACCCTGTTTTCTGAAGGAAAGATGTTCTACACACAAAAAAAAAATTAAAAATCGCCATATCTATACCTTCCTGAGAAAGAGTTTCACTGTATTATTAATTTATGCTTATTACTGAGTGAATATTTTTCCTTCTGTGGGACTTCAATTTTGTGTTGTTATAATTTCATTAGGGCTCATAGAAAGATCGGTTTGAAGAAAATCCCTGTCAACACACTTGGCTGAACCAGAACGCAGCAGATTTTGTCTCCCCTATATGCAGTAAAGAAAAAGATACTATTTAGAATTCCAATAGGTTTCAGTGAGATTTCCTGAAGCAGAGACCCTGTATCTGCAAAAAGTTAAGGATTTTTCTTACTTCTACAAACTGTCCATATAGTCATTGACTCAAAGATTATTCCATTTGCCTGAGCTCATTTACTTTCTTTTCAGAGACTGTCTTAAAATGATCAGTACAGTAGTGGACTTTTCCCCTTCTCTGGCCTTTGTATTTTTTCATGATGGTAGCCATTTAATAGTTTTAGTGGATAACAGGGGGAGACAATAGATTTGGTGTATTATGTAGTGGAAAAAGTAGGGGGGAAATTTGAGTAATAATAATAATAATAATAATAATAATAATAATAATAATAATAATAATAATAATAATAATTATTATTAAGAATGTATTATTAAATACTAATACTACTAATAATGTACTTATTCATAAGGACTTTCATAGAAGTCTCCAAGAGTTCATTTGTCCAAAAACATTGCCTCTGGTAAAAGTATCTAGTAAAAGATATTTAGGCAAGGTGTGTAACTGTAGGACATATTCTAGATGCTTAGGTCACTTGGCAAGATGATGAAAGGGTCTGAGTCCTGCTCATAGCCATGTTTATGCATGCTACTTTAAAAACAAAAGCAAAATTGGGATAAACCAGGGAAAAGATCGTTACTCTGTCTTTTCCCAGCTGATGGAGCTGCTAGATAGCGGAGTCATGCTGATTTTCACTTGTTTTACTTCAGCTCCTGCCACTCCAGATTCTTAGCTGCAGCCAGTCATCTGACTACTCAGCAGTAAAGGTGGAGAAAAAGGACTCCACCTAGAATATTTTAAGGCCAGATATAGTACTAGAAGTGAAAAGATTGTTTTGGCTGAAAAATCACTGAACCTGACGCCCTACTTTGAAGGTAAAAGGTCCAATCAATAGGATAATTCATTTCCCGCATCTGGGCTTTTAAATGAAAATGGCTGTGATTGTACCACTTTATGCTTGACACAAGGCTACCTGAACATGTGCTGAAGGTCTGTTCCATTAAGCCCACTGGCTAAATCCCCTGAAAGAAGGACAGACAGGCAGGTCTGTGGATAAGAACTGATTTTATACAGGAAATTCCTCCCTAGATTTTGTCTTCTGTATCTGTGGACACACTCCTATCGTAGGTACCATAAGTACCACAGGGAAGAAGACAGAAATACTGTGTGAATTTATATGTGCTGTCATTGCTTCTTACTCAAAATAACAAGGTAAACCAAGTAAATTAATCCATGCGGAACTCAACTAATTGGTTTCTGCTATTAGCTCTAGCTCTTTGATACATTGATACTTGGCATTAATGAACTGTAATCATACCTTAAGGATCTGCTGATTTTGGTGTGAGAAGGGTATAGTTCAAGAAACTAGATGTATTCCTTCCTTCTCCCTTCCCTAGTAAGAAAGCAGGTCTTAGAAGCTAAACACAGCCTCAGAAATCATGCACAATTATATTTTGATCTTCAGCACACTCACCCAAAGCTGAAATAGGATTCAGCTCCAGATTGTAAATACCTAAATTTAGTTGTCTACAATCTGGAGCTGTATCCCATCATTAAATATAGATTTGTGCAATCTGGAATCCCACCCCGTGTTACAGAAAAGTAAAATTCATACTACCAACCAACAAAAATTATTAAGACACTAGAAGGAAGGATTGATGAGCTAAGGTTAAAGCACCCACATTGCATAATTTAACAAGTTAGTGATTGAAAGGATGACACAAAAGCAAAATGACAATATATTTAGAGGATTTAAGTGAACACTAGAGAAAATTACTTCAGCACATATATTTTTATATATAAATAGAAATTATGGAACCAACACTGAAGTTATCCATAAAGAAAAATTCACATCATGTAATAAAGAGAAGAAAATTAAGAAAAGGACACTTGAGAATGATGATGAGGAAAAAATCTTGGAAAAAAAATTCAATATGGGAGAAAATCAACCTAGGGGTATACTCACTTCAAGCAGCTTTTCATTGGATCCTGCCATATGCTCTACCACAATAAGATGATTGATATGTTTATTTTAAATTCCTGTATGCATAGTAATTTCCAAGTGTAAAAATAAATACTCCTTTCATCTTTTTCAAAATACAAAAAACGGTGGGAAAATCATATTCTAAAAGGATTTAGTGGGGTTAGGTACCCATGTGGATTTAAGCATAAGGTAGATATCTCCCTCCTCTGGCACTAATGTATCTTTGTGCACATTCTTAAATCTAGAACTGTTTTGTCAAATGCAATGTAGGAACTGAAGGTGAAACTGAACTGTATGATTTTGGTAAATAAATTTGAATTTTGTCATTACTAATGAAAGGCCATACACTTTTCATTTACTTACTGAAAAAGGCATTAGGACTTGTCTGCTCTTGTCTTGGCTGAAGATGATTTTAGCTTGGTTTAGAAATAATAGCAATTGCCTAACAGTGAAGCAAATATATCCTAAATTTCTTTTGGCTTAGCACTAGTTTATGGCAATACCAAATGTGGCATGAAATGTCTGTGGTCTCAGATTGAGATGTGGTGTGGAAGGGTACAGACACAGGGTGATAAGAGAAATCATAAACTGCAAAGACAATTCACAACCATCCTCTTTTTACAAGTAACAGGATCCCAAATATAAAATAATATGCAAAACTATGACTTAGACGTTGACCCAAAATGTATTAAAGAGAAATTAATTAGAAACATGATCAATTATAGATATAAGTGTTGCAATTGAGTGTGTGTATATGTATGTCAGAGAATTAGAGATTGTTGTAACTGATTGATGCTTGGTGGGGTGAGATGGAGGTTGCTTTGCCAGTCCCAGAAGGTGCCCTATCCTGTTCCTTCACTCGTTGGCTTTTTTTATTTCTTTTCTTTTTTCCCTTACTTAGCTACTGCTCCTTTCCTTAAAGCAAAAGCTGTTTTTTCCCATCTCTTTAAATTAAGCTTCTTTAATGACCAGCACTTGACCATAACTGAGCTGTTTATGGTTCTGGAGCCCCTGCTTTTGACCTGTGTCATTGTCATGGTTTAACCCCAGCCAGCAACCAAGCACCACACAGCCACTCACTCACTTCCCCCACCCAGCAGGATGGGGGAGGAAGTCAGGAAAAGAAGTAAAACTCGTGGGTTGAGATAAGAACAGTTTAATAGAACAGAAAAGAAGAAACTAGTAATGATA
>JAOBAS010000008.1:12353898-12364130 GCA_025311575.1 Elanoides forficatus | reverse complement strand
TGTGTCCCCTCCCAACTTCTTGTGCCCCTCCAGCCTTCTTGCTGGCTGGGCACGAGAAGCTGAAAAATCCTTGACTTCGTCTAAACACTACTGAGCAACAACTGAAAACATCAGTGTGTTATCAACACTCTTCTCATACTGAATCCAGGACATAACACTATACCAGCTACTAGGACGAAATTTAACTCTATCTCAGCCACAACCAGGACAGTCGTATTTTCAAGGTCTTTGCCATTTTCTGACTCTTAAACTGCCCATTATAGCAAGAGACACCCAGTACCAAGCTCACACAGCCAGTTCCTGTATTAAATTGAAAAGAGCTGGCCAGGACTGGGGCCTTGCAGAGTCAGCCTAAGGCACAGTCAGTATAAAGCCTGTGTTCCTTTATTCGCAATGGCAATCCTGTTTTTTATGGGGCCACTGGCTACAAAAATGCTACTTGAGTTATACTATATTGGTGGGCTTATCTTGAGGATCACAAGAAGCTTCTATTAGATTTTGCTTGGTACACTTCTAATTTAGGAGTGCAGAAGGCTTCTGCTTTACCTACAAACCGTAGAATATCCTGACTAATATTCCCTCAGTTATAAAAAGAACTTAATTTAAACATCGTCTTTATGCTTCAGGTCTGAAACTCTCTCTTGCACTTTGACATAAAAAGGAATGAGGAAGATTCTTCTGAAGGTGAGGATTTGACATTATCTTTTTTTTTTTTTTTTTCTGTTCCAATGATTTACCTAAAAATAAGGACATGTCGGGTCATAAAAATGAGATATGGTTACTTAATGAAATACAGAAAGCTTCCATATCTGAATTTGTGTACAGTTCAGTTTACTTCAACAAAAGACATTTAAGCAAATGTATTTTTCTTTGGAGTGGCAAGGAACTTCAATATTGTCATTAATATGTGTGTCTTACAGGCTGTGCCTCATTAAGCCATTCTAACCATCTCATATTTAATTGTCTTTTTAAACTTTTAAGTCAAATTTCCATGAGACAATAACACCCTTCCTAGGACATGACCAAAAATTCTGTGTCTGTATTATACACAGAACAAGTACCCATTCACCTTTATCATTCAAATTTGTTACCACATGTTCAAAGGGATCATCACAGGCTGGTGGATGCCAGATCAGTTACTATCAATCTACACCACCATAATTTTATGCCAGATCAGGAGTGGTTTTTTCCACACAACACATATAATTTTCTTTGGTTTCTTCAGAAAAAATGTCATCCTATGTTTAAATACGGTTCATGTTAATTTTATACTGATAGGTGGTCTGACACTATACATATCCAACATATATTATCATGGAACTCCATCATGAATTTATTTTCTACTCTGATTTTTAAAGGCCATTGTTTTTCCCTAGTAACATATCCATGTGTGAGTTTTAATGGGCTCCCTACAAAATGTGCATAATTTTTTTTTACACTGGTTTGATGTGATTTGTTCTTTCAGTAGGTAAATAATCATACTGCTTTGTTGTGGGTTTTTTATATGTGGACATATGACCTTAATAGAATATTCACCATCACATTTCAATGACTTGAAAGCAGTTACTGAAAATGCTGAACATTAATGTGCAGCATTTTTTATGATCAATGTCATATCTGCCTTGTTCTTGTTATCTTGCATTATAAAAATTTATGTGTAATAACAAGGAAAAGGTAAAACTAAGACATTATATATAAATGATCTCCAAATTAAAATAAAAAACCAGATTTGCATATAATAATTTATAAATTTCCCCTACTTTTTATTCTTTCAAATTCTATGCCTAGGTAAAAAACCAACCAAACAAACAATCTTTATGTTGTTAACACATATTTTGGACTGAAAACTGAGGTGGATGATAATTTCACATTTGTTTTAGAAACAAAATTATTTGAAGTTTTTGCGAGTGCTTATTGAATTTTTTACTTAAATTCAAAACACGCATGTAATTTTAGTTAAGTCAACAGTATACTATACTTATTTTATATTTTTCACTTTTGGACTGAAGTAGACAATGATGTTCAGAATATGTTTAAATTTTAATGATTAGGCCCTTTGAAAGGGTTAATTTGGTTATATTTAAATTTTCTTATTTAAAAAGGTCAACCATTCCTAGAGAGAATAAATCATGTTTCCTGGGGGAAAAGAAAATATTTGCTCTAGTATGTACTTTATTTACTGTAAAGTGGATTAGTCCATAATTAATTTTGATAATTAATTGACAAATCTTATAGTGCAAAATAACACAAAAGCTTAATGATGGAAATACTGAAAAAAAAGACCCAACAAATAAACTATGATCATCAAAATAAAGTCCTTCCCTTTTTCCATTGTTTGAAGATCATGTCTTTAAAGTGATTCAAATAGCTGATGCATTTAAATAATTTTTGAAGGAAAAAGTATTATTTATTTGCACAGCTGCACCTTGCCCTTCTCTTTGCATCACAGGAATCATTCTGATATTTCTGGCTGTCTTCAGCTTTTGAAAGGATCTGAAACAGGCTTTTGTTTTGTTTTGTTTTGTTTTTTTCCCAGAATCTGCTGTCATATATTTGTCACTACAAAAAAAGGTGAAGGTAGAAAGAAAGTGTTTGAGGTTTTCTTTACAAGTATCCTAAAAGATGCTTCGTGTGCTATTTGTTTTCATTCTTTACCATACACTATCCCCAAGTTATATTAGAAAAACAGGAGAATAAATAGAATATAGTCATCAAGCATAATGGAATCATGGAATCATAGAATCATAGAATGGTTTGGGTTGGAAGGGACCTTAAAGATAATCTAGTTCCAACACCCCTGCCACTAGACCAGGCTGCTCAAAGCCCCGTCCAACCTGGCCTTGACCAGTGCCAGGGATGGAGTGTCCACAACTTCTCTAGGCAACCTGTTCCAGTGCCTCATCACCCTCACAAAGAACTGCTGCCTTACATGTAATATAAATCTACCCTCTCAGTTTAAAACCATTACCCCTTGTTCTATCACTACATGCCCTTGTAAAAAGTCCCTCTCCAGATTTCTCATAGGCCCCCTTTAGGTACTGGCAGGCTGCTACAAGGTCTCCCTGGAGCCTTCTCTTCTCCAGACTGAACAACCCCAACTCTCTCAGCCTGTTCTCATAGGAGAGGTGCTCCAGCCCCCTCTGACCATCTTTGTGGCCCTCCTCTGGACTTGCTCCAACAGGTCCATGTCCTTCTTACCTTCTGTTGGGGGCCCCAGAGCTGACCACAGTACACCAGGTGGGGTCTCATGAGAGGAGAGTAGAAGGGGAGAATCACCTCCCTCGACCTGTTGGCCACACTTTTTTTGATGCAGCCCAGGATATGGATTTTATAGGAAGTTCTCTTCTTAGGATACAGAGGAGAAATCCAAAGAATGTCATTGACATTGAACATCCAGAATGGCTCCACAATTTCTCCAAGAAGATAATGTCATCCCTATCTTCACTGTGACATTTCCTATCAATGATGATTATATTGTTTAAGAATTATTAGGAATGTTTAAGATGTTTAAGAAATTGAATTTGAACCAGAGCTTATTTAATATCTGTTTCTTTTCATAATATTTTGTACATTCTTAATTCTTCTGTACTTCAGAAATAAGCACTAACCACTGCTTATTTTCCCATATACTTTATTACAGTTTTAAATTTGTGTTCTGAGTTTTGAGTATCTGGCAAAGGGAGGATAAATATGAAATCCTTATTCTTTATATTTATGTTCCAGTGTCATGCTTATCACAGTAATATTTTAATAACTTGTATTACAAACCAGAAGCTCAGGGGTGTTCAGATTTAGGAATCTGAGCCCTATCTCTGTAAAATGCCTATTTTCTCAGCACTAGGAAAATAAAAAAAGTTGCAAAAAACAGATGTGCAGTACCTTCACCTGATATAAGTTTATCTACAGTATAATATAGAGTATTGTGGTATTTAAGTCTCTCTTTCACTAGTCAACTTGTAAGAAATGAATAATAATTAATTAAATAATGCCTTTTAGAACTAAAAATCAAAGATGGTAAATCTGTCATCTTTTCCCTATCAAAATTGTGAATAAGGAGTGGCACTTGTAACTAATTATAACACCAAAGTCTCAGTTGTTGCTGTTGCAAAGGCATCTTTTACACTTACGAATTATAAATGCATTCATTTTTAAAAGGAAGCACTGATATGGATTTTTTTTATCTTTTTATCCTTAGAAATCATTAAACTTTTTACAGTATAGGATCTGATCTTCAAAGCATTACTCATCTGAGCAATCCTTGCTATGCAAATAATTACATTCACTTGTAAAGTCACTGGCTGCATGAGTAAAATGTATATGATTGACCTTTTCTATAACGTTATTGCTTATTTCACAAAATGCAGCAAGAATCTTAGAGCTTAAGGCTGCATCGTGTCAATTGGGATTTTTCCATTGATTTCAGCAGAAGCCAAGCAGGGTCTCAAAGATGCCAAAAGAATATTAACCTTAATCTATATTACTGGCTTACAGCAAAATTTGACCCCCCCCTCAGTCTGGAACTTTGCCTCTTGAAAGTGTACCAATTTGATCTCTATTGAACATGGTGAACTTTGCTGTCACATCTCACCTGGAAGATAGGAGCTTCTACTGTTCAAAGAGAACACAGCAGGTTAAGCACAAAACTAATTTCAGTCTGTTGAGCAAAAATTTAATATTTATTGTCCCTTGTTAAATTTCACAATATGAATCAAGAGCAAGCTCAAGGCTCTGAAAAAAAGGCAGTTATACATGCTCATATCCAGACTTCTTGTTCTTTTCAGCAGCTGTTGATCCTTTGTACATTTCTACACTTAAGAACATGCAGTTGACAGTGTATTTTCACGATATGTGTGATAAAGAAGGGAAAAAAAAAATCATTCTGGTTTAACTCATGCAGAAGCTTGAGGCACTACACTAGCATCTAACATTACATAGTGCTTTAATTGTACCATTTTTAATAATCTCAGAAAGGAACTTTCATTCAGTCTTAAGACTTTTAAACTGTAATGCTGAGAATATTGTTTAATCTTACAAATCTTCGAGTCTCATAATAATCATTGTCAAGGCCGAATTGTTTCAAACTTCATTAAACTGTAGGTTCCCTTTGAGATAACCTAGGCAAACTGAATATTGGTTTCCTTATCAGTATTCTGTTTTCCTTCACAGCAAAGAATTCATGAGTTACAGTCTGTCAAGGACAGAATTCCTGCTCTGCACAAAATAGGAGTTTTGAATTATGTAATTTAGAAGATCGCCAAAAGTGCTTTGCTTGATACCATGTGGAGAGGACTCCATACATTATTTACTATAGAAGAGGAAAAAATTTATTTTTCTTTTAAGATTTCTTCTTGATTAATGTTCCTAATATTACATTGATCAGATTATGCTGAAGGTTGTAGAAGCTACACATCACTTTACTTGACATATCTAAAAAAATCTTAACAGTGCTGGAAACACTAAATAAAGGACAACTTATATTTTCTGCTTTACGCATCCTTCTGTGGAGAAGTTACAAGTGTTTGTGTGTTTACAGTGTATAAACCCTATGTTTATGCCAAATAAAACATATACAACATGTATTCTTTTAAATTAAATAATGGCTAAATAAATAAATAAAGTCTGCATTTCATGTTATGTAGGGTCTTCCTAGGGAAACAGGAGACCCCATCCAAAACCACACTGAATAGAGATTTTTTGTTTGCTTTTTTATTTGCTTTTTTGTTTAAAGCAGCAAAGTATTCTCAGCAACTTTTCTGGAAATATACAATTTAAAACATGTTTCAGCATTGTTCTGTATCAAGGTTAAAAACCAGAAGAATCCAGCTATGGAGTAGAAAACAAAATTCCATGAATGTAAAATTCAGTCCTCCAGTCAAATTTCTGAATGATGTGGCAGCTATCTGGCTTCCTCCATACTCCTTGGATTTATTTAAGAATTTTTTTCGTTCTCCTTTTTTGTCTCTGGACGTTAGTAGGGGAAGCAGAAAGACCACTAAAAAAACCCCCAAACTTCCTGACTTAAATGGTCCAGTCAGAATGGATTTAAGGAAAATTTTCATCGCTGCTTGAATTATCGGGACAGCAAGTGCTAAGCCACTCTCAAAGAAAGGTATATGCACAGTTCTGTCAAAAAATAGCAAGTGTCCAATGCAGTTGACAATTTCAGAATTTAGCTGTAGAATTCTAAAAAATGTCTGAATATATAGAAAAAGATTTTTCTAATTCTTATACTTTGATGGTATTAACTGAGCAATAAAAAACATGTTTAGGATTTCAAGGTGACCAACTTGGGAAATTAAAAAGGAACACATCCATGCCTTTTGTGTTGGCAACCTACTATTTCCCCCACACACACACTATATTCTGAAGAAGCGTTTGAGGAGTTTGATTGAAACTGTCTCAAGTATTCAGGAGGAGATAGCATACATGGACTATTTCATCCCAAGTGTTTGAGACTTGGCAAAATTCTAAGCAGTGGAAAACAGAATCATAACATTTGAGATTCCAGGAAAATTAAAAATATACATTCCTACTTACCTCACCAATGATTAACAAGAACAATAATTAATTCACCAGGAAATTGTTTGCTGGCAGGAAGATTTATTTTAGTCATCATTTGAAACTGTGCCAAAATAATCCTATAAAACTGATGGAGGAAAAAAGCTCCCTTGAAGCCCTCAAATCTCTTTTCTATGTCCTTTAAAATATTCAGTACTTCTGATTTTAGGAAGTGCACATCTGACCCCTGATGTTTTTTGTCTAATTAGTCGTTATTAACATTTTTGTGATCATGGTATTTTAGTTATAAATAACAATATGCTCAACTATTTCCGAAGTTAGATAAGGCACTGGTAAAAATAGGTGATCAAGAAAATTCTCAAGTTAGTTGTATTACAAAGTGCATAAAACCCAGGAGACTGATCCCTCTGTGTTCATATTCTCTGTGATTGTTTGCTAAACAACTGCCTGCTGATGAGCGAGTGACCTACTCTTCCCTTGCAGTGGGGACACTTACCTAGCGAGTGAGTGGGACCACAGTGCCCAGCAAGCAGGGCGAGCTATCGGGGATCTGGCTGTTCGCAGGGCACTTGGCTTGGCAGTGGGTGCAAAAGGGATCCCAAAACTCTACTGCGGACGGGGTGGGACTGCACAGCAATGGTGATGTCCTCACCAGGGTCAGTGCCCAGCCTTGGCTGGAGGAAGCACCCTGGCACACCGGAGGCCATGGGTCAGACAGAGTGTCAGAGGGAGGATGCTGCCTCCCAGGGCTCATGTCTGTTGCTTTACCTGGGGCAGGGTGGAGTGAGAGTGATGGTGGCCTCACCTGCGAGGGGAGGCAATCAGACTGCGTAGCATCAGTGCAGATGAGTAGTAGGGGGTTTGTGTGATCTTCCTGGAGACTGCAGAGGCAAGAGGCTGAGCTACAGATTGCAAAGAAGGAGGAACAATGAAAGATTGCACTTGAATGAATGTGGCTGGACACTCCCAAGATCGAGATGGATGGGAACTTGTGTTCTCTGGCAGCAAGAGAAATGCTCCTCGGCCTTCAGATCTGAATTTACAGAATTGGTACATTGCACTAATAGCCAAGGAAAGGGAACAGACTAAGTAGATTTCAGAGCCAGCTGGACCTGAACCAAGCATTAGCGCCAAGAGGAAGCAGCAGGCAACAGTGTTCTGAGACTGTTCTTCTGCAGGAGATGAAAGCCACCTGCCAACCAGAACTGCTGCCACAGGTTTGTTCTTTGCTGGAGTTTGGATTCAGAATGCTGCATAGAGGCTGACGAGGCTTCTGTGGCCTTCAGACTTTTGCTCATCCATGTGTGCATCAATAATACTCCCAAGGGAGACCTGAAGCAATCAAGAGTGAGTTACAGAGCAGTGAAGGCACAGGTGGTTTTCTCCTTGTTCCTATGGATGATGGGAAAGGCTCAGGTAGGAGTGGATTCATTCTGAGAGATAACAAGTAGATGTGTGGCTGTTGTCACAAGCAGTGCTTTGATTTTTATGACAGGGATTTCTGAGGAATAAGAACTGCTAGTGAGACATGAGATCTACTTGACAAAGTGTGTGGTATGAGCATTCTTGCCAACCGGACTTGCCAGATTGGTGATGAAGGATTTAAACTATTCATATCAGCAGATGGTGATAAGAACTTGCAGTTAAGTGACGAAAGGGTACATGTGGCAGGGTGATGGGTGTAAGTGAGGTCTTGTGAAGGATAAAGCAGGTTAGAAGGTGGCCCAACTGTAGTGCAGGTGCACAAATGCACACAGCCTGGGAAATTAACAGGAGGAGCTGAAGTTCCATGTGTGGATGAAGAACTGTGACAATGCTGGCCTTGGAGGTTTTCAAGACTCAGCTGGATAAAGCCCTAAGCAACCTGGTCTGAATTCAGTGTTGACCTTTCTTTGAGTGGAAGTTGGATTAGAAACCTCCTGACATCCCTTCCAACCTGGATGATTCTGTAGTTCTCTTGTTCTGATAATCTACAGTAGTCTAACTGCTGAAATGGCAAGGCCTTTGCTAAACAGAATACTCAATACAATACCTTCAGTTTCTTTAGGTCAGTGCAGTGAGAAAATAGCATAATATTGTGCAGAAGCATGCAAGCTATCTGCAGAAAGCCAAATAGTTTTGTCAGTGCACGCTTTGCTTCAACTAATAAACTGATTCTTGTACATAGCTTCTTGGGTTTGAGATTAAAATTTTAGTCCAAGCAATAAAGATCTTAAATGAAGTCAAGACTATAGCACAGATGGATGGAAACACTTCTGCATCAGAACTGCATATCAGACAAGATTATTTAGAACTGTGATATAGTCTTTATGCTGGTTACTACCTCTCCTCAAACAAAATAACAGATTGTTTACAATTCCAGTAGAAGTTATTCTTGTATGAGCTTTGCAAGAACAGCTCAAGTGGCTGGTCCCCCAGTGGTATAATCACTTGCAAATGCAATGTAAATTGTGAATTTACAGATTATCTCACTTCAGCTTTCAACATCAGTTAAAACTCCAATATTCAATGTTATTTCTTTGTGAAGCAGTGTTTGTACCACATTAAACCCCTCTCAGTTCAATTTAAGTCTCACATCCAGGATGGACACTCCTGGCTTTCTGCAGATACACGTGAATTGCATTAGTAGACATCAGTGATGATCCTCCACTATTTTAAGCAATAAAAAGTCCTGCCAATGACTTTGGGTGAGCTGAAATAAACTGAGTTCTGTAAAAGTGGGAAGATAACTGAGAAAAGTTTGATCAGAATTAGAAAATTTTACCATTACCAAAACTAAAACATCTGTTCTAAGCTAAGTTGAAACTGACCTTTATAAACTCAATCATCTCTATTGGAATCAGCTTGAATAGACATAGTTTCTGGTTAGACGGTATACTTAAAAACACCTAATACTATGCACGCGAATTGTCACAGATGCTACAGCAAGAACATTCACATCGTGACAGCAAAGCAGATATTTAAGTGCTTTTGGAGTATGGCAGGAGGTTGGTAGAAATGTTGTGTATCTGCTTCTGAAATAAAAGTTGTTAATTTCCTCATACAAGTAGACAGAAAAAAATAAATATTGAGAGGCCAGTGACAGCAGCAAAATTGCTAAATTGCTAAAAAATTCCAAACCCAAAACCAACCTTCCTCTCCCCTCAACTTGCTAATTGTGTAACACGATCAGTTTGGAAACAGAAAACTGTATTTATTGGAAGTACAGAAGTACAGAGATTTGGCTCTACTATCTACATAACTTGTGACAAAAAAATAATTTAATCACTAGAAAAGTAATCAACATACAGGCTTTACTTTCTTGTTGAGCTGAAAATAGGAAGCTATATTGCAGTTTTCTAAGGACAGAAGCCATGCAATTTGAGATCACCCTAAGCTATCCTGCTTCATTTATTTGAGTTAATACAGTCAGTGGAGTATGGAGAACTATTCTGCTGGCCAGATCTGGATTCCAAATTTAAGCAAAACAGAAATGCTCTTCAGCGTCTGACTGAATGAAGGGAGTTGATTCTGCCCCTCTACTCCTCTATTGTGAGACCCCACCTGGAGTACTGTGTTCAGCTCTGGGGACCCCAACAGAAGAAGGACATGGACCTGTTGGAGTGGGTCCAGAGGAGGGCCACAAAGATGGTCAGAGGGGGCTGGAGCACCTCTGCTATGAAGACAGGCTGAGAGAGTTGGGGTTGTTCAGCCTGGAGAAGAGAAGGCTCCAG
>JAOBAS010000008.1:12319913-12353638 GCA_025311575.1 Elanoides forficatus | reverse complement strand
AGTGGAAGGTGTCCCTGCCCATGGCAGGGGGGTTTGGAACCAGATGATCTTTAACGTCCCTTCCAACTCAAACCATTCTATGATTCTAAGACCATAATCACTTCTTCACAAAAAGGCTAACATTTGAGATGCCATAACAGACCTAAGGAAGACATTAGGAAACTCCCTTAAGGAAGCACTTGTCTAGATGGCAGATAGAGGAGGACATCTGGGGGTTTAAAATGAAAGAGACACCTATGTTTAGGCAACTGCATCCCATTCTGGATTTCCATTGCCTATAATAGGAGTTTAACCATGTATCTCGCAGGTTGCCTTGTCCCTTATAAAATGGTAAATTTAGGTGACCATAATCTGCAGCTGAAGAGCACTCAGGCACAAGTATGGTATGAGAAAGGTATCTACTTATGTCCTCAAAAGATAATTAGGTAAACATCTCTGTAATTTGAATAAAGAAGCATTGGACATGTGTTTACACTTACAAGCATTTTGCCAAGGGTAAAGCCTACCTGAAAGCACTGCTCAAATAAATGAGACCTTGAGTACATGTGCCCAACTCTAACTGACTGGATTAAGCTGATATGAGCTGAAAAACAAAGAAGCAGAAGATTTAACTTTGTTATGCAGCTGTTGCTAACATCAAACTTCTTATAACAAGTTTGAGACAGGACACAGAGGGTGACAACCTCTGTTGAAATCATGGTGACAACCATTAAAGTGGCATTAGAGATGAAGAAAAAGAAAATGGGAAAAGAAAAAAAAAAAATTTGGCCCCACAAGTTAAGAAGGGGGTTAAGGTACTTGGATGCATCCAGAGGAGGGCAACAAAGCTGGGTGAAAGCCCTTAATAATATGCTTTATCTTTTGGTCAGCCCTCAACTGGTCAGGCAGTTGGATTAGGTGATCGTTGTATGTCACTTTCAACTGAAAATACTGTATTGTATTGTGTTGTACTGTATTGTACTGTATTCTATTCTATTCTAATTCTATTCAGTGCTACGTTAGTGAGGCCACTGGCAGTGTATGCTGCGATTTAATACAGAAAGCAATAGATTGCCTCCTGGAGGGAACCCATCCACTCACATCTGACTCAAGTCAATGGCTGACTCCTTCTGTGCAGGGGCCAGGCTATCAGGCAATACCTGGACAAGTCAAGCAGTTGGTGCAAGTACTCTGTGGACCTAGAGCAGACTGGAGGGGCTGGACCATGGTCTGTGGGAATGTGAAATGTGTGTGCCATGGAATAGAAGTCTTTACCCATCCTGCTTAATAAATAAATTTAAAATTATATGTCATCGAGTGTTACAGTTCTTTTTTTTGCATCTCCCACCAAAATTCCCCCATGACATTAGAGTGAGCAGGTTACCCTGCCAACAGAGTCAGCATTCACAGCCTTTCAGGGATGCTATTCTGCTTACAAATACATCAGCATTCTACAAAGGCCCTTCTGGAATTTGCATGAAGAAAAACCACACAGCTCCATCTCCTAAACTTAATGCTCAAAGAAGTGTTTAAAGATTGGCTAATGAAGGCCACTGTAGCCTTCTGAAGTAGGTAGCTATTATTAATCACATTTTTCAGATGCTGAAATTGAGATATGAGGTAGTAAACTGGCTGAGGGCCACACAAAAGTCACTGGCAAAGTCAGATAAAAACACAGGTGTTTCTGGCCTCCTTCCCCCCTCCCAAATCCATAAAACCAAGCTCTCTATGAATGGATAATGTTATACCAGCCTGTGAGTATAGAGCTCTTGGAGCTGGTAGAAAAAATAAGAAAAAAAAAAGAAAAAGAAATGTTTGTTATTCTGATGTTGAGATTCTGTAGATGTTCCATTATATATGTTGAAATTCAGTGTTCTACATCTCCTAATAGAAAACTCTTCATTCATTTCCATCTTTTTTTTTTTTGTGTTCTTTTCATCTTTGCCTTTGGAGAGCTTTTCAGCCTAGTAACCAGAAGTTTACAAAGATATTAAAATAGGGGGAAATAAGTCAAGTCAATATTTTTTCAGCCCACTGAGCAAACAGCACAGTGCTCTAATAGCTCCTTAGGGCTCCATCCTGCAATGAAGTATGTGGATGACACGTCTATCAATATTTTAAAACATAGCTGCCATACTTGTGTATATGTACAACAGAAATGTTATCCAACCCTGTAGACAACAAAAACAAGTAACTGCATATAAGCAAATACATAAACTTAAGATTTTTTTCTTTTTCAAAAAATTGCTTATGCATTCTTTAATGAATAAAACCACAATGAGTGGTTCCATTAGAACCAACATTAAAAAACATATTTTTTTTTAAATAATTTTTGTTGGATGCAGAGACATGTATAGATGTGCTGGGATACCTTAATCAAAACCTATTTTTATCTCCATACTTCTATAGAATTTTTAGACCCAAAGTTAAGTGAAAACTATAACAAACTGATAAAACAGATAAAAAATCCACATCATAAAATACAGAAAAGGGTTTAAAGGACATAATTCTTAGTATAGTTCTCTATGTTGCAAAGTAATCTCATTAAAACCCTATATTCAACTGTTCCCTAATGATTTTATGCCTATTAAGTTCCATTAAAAAATTTCAGTGAAGGAAAATGCATGACATCAACTGATTTATATTTAATAATTCTACCTCTTTAGACTATGTACTCCTTTAAGAACTAGTACATATTGTCTGGGATCTGTTATTCCAGCTTAACTGTGGCTTAGTAAGTCATATCTGAATCTTAACATTAAACATTAGACTGGTGTAATTGTAGCAATGAACATCAATTCTATAACCAAAATCCCTTTCATATCAGAAAACTGATAATTTAAACACAACTCTTCATCATTCTGATTAGAGGAGTTAGTTCAAGTAGTTACTTTCTGTGAAGCATATGTGTACCTCACAAAGTAATAAAATACCTGCTTGATCAGTGATTTTCTCTGTCTCTGAAAAGCCTAACACTGAAAAGGTTTGATCCAGAGACATGTAATACAAAATAAGTCTTCACTTCTTAAATAGATTCTTTGGTGGCTATCTGTATGTACAGGATAGAAATCCTCCTTTTAAATAAATAGCCTTTAGTGGAGAAAAGTATATGGCAACTCCATGTTTGTCAGCACTTAATAAAAAAAATCTCATTTTAACAATGAAAAAAAAATAAAACAAGGATTAAATTAAAAGGCAAGGTCTAAGTATGAGATCTAAAATAAGTGTATTTTTCTAAGGAAAAAGGAAAAATTAGACCATAAGTTTTCTTTACCGTCCCTTATTCTTTACTAAACCTTAAGCATTCTTTTCTGGTGGTTACAAGCAAGCTTCCATTACTGTCAAAGAGTTGGTTCCTAGTTTCTCAGCAACCCCTATTGTGTGGCTAATGTATGACTGAGTTTTTTTGCAAAATAACAAGGAGCATAGCGACAGTTATGTACACATTCAGACTGCTATACTGATACTTTTATCCAGGCTACAAGTCTGTCCTTTTTCATATCACTTTTATCCTGTGGATGAAGGCCTAAGTTATTTATTGGATTTTTTTTACTATAAAACTAAATCTTGCATGTATGTCTCCTGTCTTATGGGAGATTTACTGAAATTTAGAATGAGATCCTGCCATCTTTACTGATGTTGCAGTGTTCAGTCAAACTATTCAGACAGCGATACAATTATGGTGAACGGCAGTGAAGAGAACAGACTATTTTATATTTAACTTCATAAGGCTATAATAATATTTTTCCTTATCAAAGTGTCCTCCTTTCACAGCTCATGTGAATTAAACTGCTTTTATGTAGGGGACATTTCAGAAAGGTTCTAAGTCCATTTTATTTACTTATGCTTAAGTTGTCCTTGGGGGATACTCAGGCTCGGTTACACTGACTAAAACATGCTGCTGTTTATACCTTTTTCACATTTTTCTCTAAAGGTTAAAAATACCTGGAGGATAAATACTTAATTACCTTGGAGATTTTTAGATGATCTTACTTTCCAAAACACTTTAAGTCACTGTAACGATCCTGACCAGGAGGCTGCTGTACACTGAGGAATTAGTGATCCACAATACGGTTAACCCGAGCAGGTGCAAGCCTCTCCTGCGCTGTGCTGCATGTCCGGCACGGCCTTCAGGCTGTGTTGGGCTGCACAAATCTCTTGGTCACAGGATAAGCTTAGAACAAGGAGCCTCCAGGCAGCTCCCACTTGGTACTGGTAATTATGCCACCTGTGTGGCCTTGCCTTTACCTAAAAGTGCAGCAAGAAGTTCTCATGAGAATATCCTTTGTTAACAGAGTTGATTTCTTGTAAGAAAATCATGTAATAGCTCAAATGACCAAAAATGAGGAACTTCTCTCCATTGAGGGGTCTGCAGATCTGCGCAGCATGAATTGGGAATATCCACCCAGTGTCCATCTGATGCTGCACAAACACCGCACAAACGGGTTCTCAGCATCAGAAGGTGTGTGAAATTTACTTGTTACTTATATTCCTCTTCTTGTTATGTCTTACTAGACTCACATTTTTATCTTGCCATTTGTTGTTGGACCTTTCTTACTAAAAGCCTGAAAGAAACCTGCAACCTCTCTGCCTCTCTCTCTCTCTCTCAGCCCCCCACCCCTTTCCCTGGTACGGAACAATCACTAAACATTTCCTACATAACTTCTTTTTATTTTCAGGAAAACTGCATTTTAACCCAGTACAGTTTCTATGGACAAGAAAGAACTGAAACTGATATAGAAAAACAGGTCCACAAGTAACATGCTTGAAGCATAACAGAAATTTACTGCAGATTGCTCCTGCACAATAGAGTGTCTTTGGTTTTGTGTTGCTGGTTGGTTTTGTGGGGGTTTTTTGTTTTTGTTTTTGTTTTTTTTTTTTAATTTTGATAAAATGCATTCTCTGTGAATGAAGAATTCTACAATTTATTTTTATACCTTTTTTACATAGAAGAACATTTTTCCCTTCCATTTCAAGGTAAACTGTTATAAAAACTGGCAGAACTCTAGAAAAAAAAAATCTTACAATTCAAAATAATTCTTCCAACTTCATAAAAGCTTCGATGGAATGATGCTTTTCAAACACCACTTACATCACTGATGTGGTGCCTGATCCTTAATTTCTCTTCTGGATTTGTAGAAACCCAGTTTGCACCATTTATGAGGGTATTGTTTTGAAATGTCCACAAAGCTCCATTTGCCTTTCTTCTCAGGAGGTAGAAATGAAACCATTCCAGTCTGAAACAGTAAAATAAAAGAAAAAATATTCTCAAGCATACTTCTAACTTCAAATATTCAACTATGTATGTTGAAAACCCAATCTGCATCGTCCCCTATGTTTTAGCCTACACAGCATGAAATAAACAGAAATCTTAAAATAGGTTTTGAAAAAGTGAGTAGAAATCTTTCCTTAGGTTCACTGGGTAGAATTTTAGTAACTTCTAAATTTCTGTGAACCTAACAGTAGTCAGGACTCAGCAAGAACATACTGTGATGAAAATCCAAGGCTTTATTTTCATTTGCATCCTTTCAGTGTGAAGTAGCCCTAAAAATGTTTCATTTCATTTTAGGTGAATCCACCATGAGTACAATGACATTCTGTATCAGCTGAATGTAAGTGAGAATCAGGTCACTGGCTTGTTAACCCACTATGTCTTCTTACTTCAGGAATATGAGTTAAGAATATTCCTTGCATTTGTAACGTATAAAGTTTGTGGAAAAAGAAACTTACTGACTGTACTAAAGCTTGTTATCCCTGCCGTGGCTTAATAGACAGCAGCAATGACAACAAAATAGATGCTGTAAAGGTTGCAGTATCTAACATGTGCAAGGAAGTCTATTTGAGTTGGTGTGTTACATATAATTAGCACTATTTTTGTGTGATGAGGCCATCATCAAGACCCTTAAGTGTTTTTCCATAGTTAAACATTAAGGGTTCAATTTCCTTGTCTAAATAAGGGTCCATTGCCATTTGAGATCTTTTACAGGTACCTGAAATGTCCACACAGTGAGGCAGGACTACACAGGAACCTTTGATTTTTGGAGGAGCATCTGGAGTTTATCCACAAATATCTTCATGCTGGAAACAGTTAGGTGTAGGCAAAGGAATCAAGCCCTAACTAAAACTAGCAGGAAACAAGATGAACTCTAATGTACATCAAGAAAATTTAAGGGGAAAGAAACCTAAATGGAAAATTTGTATAATGGGAGATGTAAACTATTTGCCACACTCCTACTGACTGTTTGCTTTAGTCACAATAATTGGAATTCGGTTTGTCAAATAATAACACACACCTACATTTCTCTATGTAGATATGTATGCAAGCCACCTACATTTCATAAAATCATAGACTCATAGAATATCTCAAGTTGGAAGGGACCCATAAGGATCACTACATTCAGTGCTAACTTGTCCATAGATAGAAAACCAATACATTTTGAAATGTCTTTAGGTCTTGTGTGAAAGATATGGATTCTCTGCAAGTCTCATCTGCTAGCTCTAAGCATCTGTCTCAGATTCTGTATATCTCAGATGGTACAAAAGCACCTATAGGTGCACACCTAAAGCAAGCCTTTAGTCAGTACGATCAATGTTACCTTGAAAGCTGCTCATGTCACCCTAAATTAGGCACGTTCGTTTCGTCAGCTGAATAGCTCTTAAGCTCCATTACCTATACTGATTAGGGGATTTATTAACTAGTCCATATCTGTATGTTTAGTGACATCTGACTAGTGCACAAGACTGGCAGATATGGCACAAGACTGCAGGACACTTGTCCCCTCTGGAAAGGCAGATGAATATACGAGGTAAAGAAGGTGGCACTGGACTCTTATGTTTAGGCAGCTGATCTGAATGTGCATGTACAGATTCATATTACAGTTAAACGGCCTAATCTTTAATCCCATCTAACATAAGCGTCTAAATTATTCACAGACATATAAACAAACCATTCATCAACATATGTTTGTATCATTCACTTCCTCAGAATGCAGGTCACTAAGAACCTTACTTAAAATTAAAGGTAGGAATGTTTCTGTTCTTATCTTCGCTAGAGAACATGACTTCCATAGATCACTTTTCTCACAGTTTATTTCTTTCTTTGATTATTTTCCTTTCCTGCCTTTAAAATTGTGGATATTTTCAGCCCTGTTTCAATTAACTTCATGAAGAAAGTTTATGCAACTATCCTCAGTTGATTTACTTTTTAATCTCTTCTGGCTGCATACTATTCTATTACTGAGCACAGAGATGCTTATGTGTTCTTGGGTCCAGATGTGTCTCTCATTATGTTCCCAAACCACATCACTCTTACTACCTTGTAGTTAGGTTTCTACATAAAGCAAGCCTGTCAAAGCAAACTGAATAAGAGGTGTGACATGTACACATAGATTCCTGACCTTGATGAATAGGGACTGCCCTGAGATTTTAGCACAGCACTTGCTAGCATGTGAGTTTATTTTCAGCTTCATTTTATAATGAATGGATTGAGATCTGCCTATGGCAACCATAACTGATCCCAATATTGTTACACTGTGAATACTTTGAATTTCTGTAGCATCATTTTTGTGAAATGTATAGAGCTGCTCTGGTCATACTTTGGAAAAAAAGAAAAATTAACAAAACAGTTTTCTGTATATGAAAAACTGAAACTGCGTGCAGAAATAAAAAGTAGTATTAGTATGGTGGTAGTACAATAATATTAATCAGTGAAGAAGTCTACCATCAGGGAAAAGATCAGGCACAGTCTGCTTTCAGATGTGAAGACAGAACTCCTAGATAAATAATATGGAATTTTACCTCAAGAGTTCAAGAATATGTCAAGAGCTTCTGTCTGTTTTCAGAGAAACACACAAAAGCTGAATAAAATAATTTTTCACTTTTTCAGCAAAATCTGATTGCATCGATTTGGAGGGAGGGAGAAACAGATTTTAAAAGAATTATATTTCAGCCTGAGATATGGAGACAGAAAGAAAGCTGTAATATTCAGAGATATTTTCTAACCTTAACCTCAAGCTAAAGCCATCAGGACTTGCTCAATAATGGTGACAGCACATGATTCATTTCACTTATTTCATCTTGCCAAGGACAATTGTACAAAGACGGGGGAGGGGGGGAAAGCAGTCTGTTCCTTTTCTTGTCTATTACATTTCATAGGTGGCTTCAAAGTTAAATCTTTTTCACCAAATTCTGCAGCTGAAAATGCTCAGGGAGCAAAATAAAACTTTATAATAATAATAGTTAATATTATAACTATAGAAGTAGTAAGAATTGGAAAAGTGTGAGAAATCTCATTAAAAGGTTTTGGTTTTATTTAATAACATTAGTCACAGGGTACAGTAATTCAAGGAGATGTTAAATGGTTGCATGTTATTTTATAGTTTTTTGAATCATAGCATAAATAAATGAATCTGCATGAGGGTATTTTTTCAAGCATCATTATACAGACATCTTGCAATACTTGGTACATATCTGAATCCTTTAGCTTACAGCTAGTACAATTATTCATGGCTCGGACTCACCTGTGCCAGCGTTAGATTCTTCTCATTACTGAAGCATTAGAATAACTTTCTGTTCTTATGTATTTGTTCTCATAATGCTGCTGTACTGAAAGATGTAAAATATTATCCCAAGTTTACAACTAGGAAATTGCATTAGAGAAATATCTAAGCCTTAACCTACAATGACTTAGACATTGTAGAACAGAATATTGGAAAGTCTCTTAATGCATAAGAGCCTCCTTGGCCCAAGATTAAGTTTTTCTTAATGTGGTACTTACAGAGAAGGAGTGAAATTGGATTACTTACCTTTTGGAAAATTAGACTCTTTGAATATTCAGTTTTTCATTTGAAAGGGGGGGAAGGAGAAAAAGAAAAAAAACCCAAAAAACCCCACAAAAAAACCACAAAAAAAACCCCAAACCAAGCTTTTCTTAATGCTATTTTGCATCTGTATTAACTTCCAAAACTTTCAGGGATTCAGTAAAATCTACTCACCTTTGATGTTAACAAAAACAATTTCATCATTAGCAGGCATTCTTCAAACCCACAATGTGCATTGCTATAATAGAATGTGAGACAACGGATATAAATAATAGGACTCTTTCAGGTCTCTGAGATACCTACAGCTACTGATCATATCTTCAGCTTAATCTTCTTGGTTCTTTGCAGAATCCACATGGACACATAAAAAGCAATATGTTGTACTAGAAAAACAAACATAGACACTGTTAAAATAGTTTTGTTTGACTGATGCACTCCTGTGCTTTCTGAAAGAGAAGTTCTTCCAACAAACATGACATTGACAATGCATGATTGTACAGTATGACCTTGCATCAAAACATGACTTGCCCTCAAACATTGAGATGATTTCTCAAATGATTTCTGTTTCTTCTAAACTTATGTTTAATTATTTGTCTGTGATAGCTATTAAAGAAGTAGATCATTGGCATGTAAGCAGTGTTATAGGCGAATCAGATGTTTAACAGTCCCCTAATGTGCGTTCAAAATGCATATGGGATTACAGAGGTTCAAGAGCAGCCCTTTTTTGCATATATTTTGAAATGCTCCTTGAAAATTGATCATTCCAGAGCAAGCACAACTATGTGAAGATAAGAAACAAGCTTTCACACATTATGCAAATTCCCACTCAAGTCAGAGAATGTCACTTCACTTCTGGAGCTGAGAGGGTTTGCACAGTTGAACTTCACAGAGTTCAGCTCAGCTCTCTGTCCTTTTTTTTCCTTCTCAGTAATTATTCTTAACTGTGGCATTGTAACTAAGATACATGTCAGCAAATGCATACAAAATCAATCTTCACTCAAGCTTTCTTTGGATTTTTTTTCTCTTTCTATTCCTCCCCCTAATGAATAAGTTATGACATTTAAATGTGCTTACATGTAGGGTTCAACTCAGTAATTTTTAGAGGTTAAGGAATCATTTAAAATACAGGCTGTGGCAAATGAGTCCTGTGACTGAGACAAGCTCGTCTAAATACAGTTTCTGTTCAGTGTCATTCCAATTGTAGAAGAAAGAAACACATCTGTCAAATAAGAAAACTTTCTTTTTACTGAGAGTGGGGCTAGTATTTACAATGCCTGATGCATAGGCATTGTACAAACATAAAATAACTGTTTCATTTTAAAATGTTTTAAAATCCAAACAAATAAGTAAGAGGAGAGTCGAAGTCTAATTTTGATAACAAATTGCAAATACACTTCAGCAAGAGATCACGCTCCATAAAACGTACATGGAAAAGCCTGATAGTGATAGAACACTTGTTTTGACCCACCTTGGTGGAAAAAAAATCACATCGAACTCCACCAAAGATCTGCAGAGAAAACAGGTATTTTTTTGTTCTTTGGCTGGGCTGATTTGTTTTGATTAGTCTCCAGAAAGATCTGTGCCCCTGAATATTCGTTTAGGCCAAATATAGGGTTTTTTCCACTGGAAAGTTGAGAACTGGGGCAGAGGTCGCTTTCTTCTGCTACAGAAAAGGAGCACGTAAGAAAGAGAAGGGGTGACCTCCAAAGAGACAGCTGTGCTGTTCCTGTTGTGGATAAGGGATGGGATTGTCAACTACTACTGAAAAGACTATACATACCTTTCTTGCTCCACCTGTGGCAGCCAGACTGATCTTCTGGGGTACTAACACAAGCAAGGGAGGCATTTAGGGCTATAGTCCACTACAGGTCTTCTGATAAGTGCTAGCCTGAAACCTTCAGTGAAATTGTAACTTCAGTAAAGTCAGTGGGAGCTTTCTCACTGACCTGCAGGGACACAGAATTTCATGCATACTCTGAAGAGCTTGCCTTTGAGATGAAAAGCAAACACTAAAAAAATAGGCAGGTATAAAGTCACTTTTTGTCTGACAATGAATCCTTTGTGTGGAACTGTCTCTACAGTTGAATGGGATGGAATAAAATAAAAAGGAAAAAAAATGAATTATTTTGCTTTTCTCCTGCACCAGTTAACCAGGCTGAACATGTAGAGCTGGAAGAAACTGCACTATCATAAAAACTACACAGTATTTCACTGAGCTGCTCTTTGAAACATTTGCCCTCTGTCAGGACAAAGTTTTTGTGAACATGATTGAGAACTCCAGAGGGACTGGCTGAGCCAACAGTGGGCTTGGAGGCTATGTCAAAGCATGTAATAATCTACTCAGTCTTGAAAGGCTGCTGTTAAAAATGGAGAAAGTAAAATGTAACATCAATATGGCAGATCTGAAGAATTGCCTACCTTTTTTTATAATTTAGTAAAATGTCTAATTTTATTAAGGTAATTACTGTTCACATTTTTTCTTTCTTGAGTGAGAAACATTTCCTCCCTTCAGATTTTTAACAACTAAAATTTCTCCCATATTTTCCTAATTCAGTGAGAATCTACTGAAGTGAAGATTTATACATACTAATTTAGTAACCCTGGAAAATTCCAGGGTCATTCAGTGAGATAAAGTAAAGGGCTATTGGTACCTGATAATTTATTTAAAACAAGTAGAAGTCTTCAATTTCTTCTGTAGGTGACCTGCACAGTAAGGCAGTTAAATGGATAAAATTACAGAAAAGTAAAATCATTTGAACTCACAAGTAAGACATTAAAGCAAAAAAATTTGCAATGAGCAATCAAAAAAAAAATCCATTATTTTTAATCTTCACTCCTATTATTATCATGTTATGCCATGAAATTACAAGCAACGCGTTTAGCACATTAACTTCTATGGAACCTTTATGAAAGTGTTGGGTTTTTTTTCCAGGTTTAACACTGAATGTTAGAATATAATTACAGTATTTTAATGTAATAGCTCAAAATGCTTCAGCACGCCATTCAAGAGATTAGCTTTATGGAAATGAAAACAGAGTTTACTTCAGATTTCAGGATCAAGACATTACAGGTCATTTATCCTTGAAATGTAAAGCCATCGTGGAGTAGTTTGGACAGTACCTTTGGTTAAAATGACCAGTGGGCTTCTGAAATAATAGCTCTGGACCCTTGAACAGATTAAGAAAAATGTTGTCCTGATGGATGGCTGGGTGGCTTTTCTGCATTATTATTTTATAGCTGGCAAGAAGAAACCTCAGACCTGCTGCTGTCAATTAAATGCATAAGACAGATGTGCCATTGTTAGTCCTTTGGTGGAAAGCATAGGTATGAATTTAAAAGAAAGCAGTGTTCACATCTCTTCAAGGAAAATCAAAGGCTTTAAAATTTCAGACGTAGCCACAGTTTGAATAGAAGCATGGATAAAACTAATCCCATGAAGGCACAGGAAAACTCACAGGATCCATGAGAGTCTTTCAAAACTGCTACTCTTGTAAAGTGACAGCGCTGGACATAATAGCTGTATACTGAATGCAGGAAAAGGTGGTAAAAATGCAGAAAGGGAAGACAGAGTTTGGAGTGCTCAGACAATATTGCTGTAATTTACAGAAAGATCCCATTGCATTTGCATTGGGTTAATGAGAAAACCAGTTAAAAAGTGAAAATCATTGACATCCTAATCATAGCACTCAAGGCTGTATATATTAAGAAGAAATATATGGTCAAATGCTGTATCTTTCATATTCAGTGTACAAGGTTTGGGTCCACTTTAGCAAACTTGGAATAGCGTTCATAAACTGCTACTAAAATTACCATTGCATCATTTCCCAAAGTATGTACAAGAGCAAGAGGAATGTAGTCTCAGACAGTTACTTTTCTGGACTGTATAAATGCACTAAATGACACAGATGACAAGCAGGTGAGAGATTTCACACATCACACAAGAACTGTTGAAATATTACCTAAAAAGAATAATTGAAGAACAAAATACCAGAAACAAAGGAAAACAAATCAAAACAGAAGTAGTGAGAACAGTAGGAGCAATATTGTTATGCAAACCATCTGTACTGATGATAACATTGAGATATCACTCAAGTAAATATTGAAATTACAGAACTAAGCATTTCAGGTTTGAAGGACTGCACAATAATGACGAATGAAACATTAGCCATTTCAGTCCTGTCTAAAGTGGATATACTACAACCAGGAGTTATTTCAAGACAGTTGGGATTTCCTTAAAGTTTTCAACATGACAATAAGCAAATACAGGTGTTGAGAAAAATATCTTTTTCATATCCAAAGAAAACCAAACAAATTCTGTCTTCCTTCTTCACTCCCTTTATTATCTCAGTAGTACATATTAATAATTTAAGAAATAGGCTGTCTCAACAGAATTCCATTATGTCAAGCCCCATTCATACTGTGCACTGCACAAACAATAAGGACAAATTTGACCAGCACAATATAATTTGTTGTCTATATAGTATAAGCAAGAGAAATTAGACTATTCTGAATAGAGTGTTATGTAATTGTGGTTAGTCCTCATCCAGAGAGTTATCTCATAGTTTCATAACTCACTGATTATAACAAGGAGATATGCCTTAAAAAGGTATCTGTTCCAATTGCTCTTACAATTTTAAAACAAGTTAAAAGATCATATAATGAAAAAATAATCACACAACCTATACAACATGCCTTTATGACAGCAGCAGTGCTAATCAAGAAATGCTAATCTTCTTTAAAATCCCCAACACTTGAATTTTCATTACTTACTTATGTCCTCCTCAAATTATTCAAGCAATACCTGGAAATCTGTTTGTTCTCTCAACCTTACACAAAAAATATTTTAACTTTTTTCTTTCTGTCTTTGATACAGTGAATTCATAAAACCAGAAGAATAGTGTGAAAAAACATTCTTAGCTAAATACCATCATTACAGAAATTGTGGACTATGAAAACAAAAAAAAGAGAATGTCCTTGTAGAAAATCACAAAAATCGATACAGTAAGACATGAGGTTGTAGAACATTCTTGACTGAGTAGCAAAAAGAAGTTGGACTGAAAAATTTTAAGACACTGAAATTTCTATTTCACTGAGAAATGTCTCTCTCACACACAAAATCTTCAGATTGTCTTTGAATATCAGAGGAGCGTTTTGATTTCTGTTGTTTGTGGTTCCTATACATTTTTTAAAAAGAACAGAATCATAAAATGAGTTTGGGATTTTCTTTTTGAAATCCTCAACATTTTTGCCTGTCTACAAGAAGAGAGAAAAGGGGGAAAGCTAATTTTTAAAAGGAAAATAATTAGTGTCTGTAGTTGCTCTCATATTAATTCTCTGACAGTATATGATCTTGAGCATATCTAATACAATTATACAACATTTGTGAAGCAGAAAGCGGAAAATACTTTACTTTTAAAAATCCCGAAAATAAAAAGGTAAACGATAAGTGATCTGCAAGTTAGCGAGAGGTTCAGCCACCTTTTTCACGGGGAGTATGAGCTCATTTCATTTGTCCAGATGATTTAATTGCAGATTATTTGCTGAGGTATGAAACTGTGCTGGACCAGAAACTTGCTGTTTATTTTTCCAACAGAAACACAGGTGTATTGGAAGAAAATAAGGTACCAAAAATGTACACATTTCCTAGAAAACTTTAATAAAGCACACATCAATATGAAAGGAAATGGAAAAATATATTAGAATACAGAATTTAAACAAAGTCATACACACATGCTTATAAAATGGAAGCAGAATCTGAATACATAAGAACTGAGATACTGAGTAAGGTAAGCTTTTTTTAGCACTAGCCACCATGTTATTTTAGGAAAGAAAATCATCAACAACCATGAGAAATGTTAATCTACTGGTGTTGATGTCTGCCCCATCCAAGGTACTTTTGACATCTCAGTGATTGATTCTATGATGTTATGAATTAATCTGCAGTGTCACTTGTCTATTCCAATTTTTCTCTGTTATGATGACATTCCTCTTTCTACAGCGTCCACTTACTTCCCAATGAATTTCTGCTTGCTCTTTTTCTAACAGGGGCTCAGCATTTTGTACTAGTGCTAAGAAACATTTTTTGAGACTGGGTGCTTAGGACCACAGTTCAAAAAAAAAATAAACAGTGTATCACTGCCACAAATACAGAATTTAGAAATCCACACACAAAGTTAGTCTACAATCTGGGCTTTCTAGCAAAAAGAAAAAATAGGGAAAGGATTAAAAAATGGTCTGTTAGAGAACTACCTAGTACATATTACACAAATCTATAGCAGTGTAGATGTCAAATATATGTGACAGGGTCCTGAGGCCTGGCTGTCCCTATCCAGCCCCTCCAGGGCTCCCCCCACCCTACCCACAGCCCAGGACCCCATTTCAGCCCCCGGGGCCCTCAGCCCCTGCCCCAGCCGTGCCACAGCAGGGCCAGTCTCCAGCTCCCACAGCCCTGCCCTGCCCGGCCACGCGCCCCGTCAAGCCACTGCAGGCCCACGTCCCAGCACAGCCTCGGCCTGTCCCTGTCCCTTTCCTCGGGGAGGTGCCTGATGCCTGGGGCTGCCCCAGTCCCCTTTGGCTGCCTTGCTGCTGGCCGAGTTGGTGGGATGGGCCCTGGCTGCCAGGCTCTGCCCTGCCTGTTCCGCTGGAAGCCCTGCTGCACCTCGGCCCCCCAGCCCCAGGGCACCTCCAGACCACCGTGTGCCCTGACAGTCAGATCCTGCCATATCCAGCCCTGAGCATGGAGCACCATGGAGCGTGACCCACAGCTGTTTAGGGCCTTGCCCCTCTAACGCCTCCTGAGGGACCAGCCTGGTACTGGCCTTCGAGTGCCTCGCCCCCAGTGCTGACTCCTTGCCCGCCCCAGTGAGCCTGCCTGGCATCCTGAACTCATCGTAGGCAACCTCATACCACCACCTCCGAGTCCAGCATCACGTGCCCCTGCCATGTCCCTTTCCCGGTTTGTTCTCCTTGCCTTGGCTCCATGTCCCCTGGGAGAGCCCTGTGATAACCCACAGCAATTAAATTTCCCTTCTGAGCCAAATCTGTGTGCCCTGACAACACGCTCAGATCCTTGCACATTCCAACTTTCAAACCGTGTAGGATGGAAATCATCAGACATCTCTAGGACTCCCTTCATAAATGTACACTAACAAATTTAACACTGGTGGTGACTGGCCTCATCCATATTATTACATTCCTAAGACTCCAGATTAAGGTTATCTAACGCACACACCATGTTGTTAACAGTATTTGACTCATGTTAGTTTCCAAAACCTGTGTCAGGGACCAGTGACGTTGGGCAGGGCAGAGAGCCAGAAACCAAGGTTGAGGGAGGCTGGCAGGGCAACAACTCACTGAGGGCACAGTCCCCACAGTACTCAACGAGGAGAGCAGGTCCAGGATGGGGACAGAGACGTGCCAGCCAGGAGCCTAGCAATGGCCAGGCAAGTCCACAATGACCAGGCAGGCCCAAGTTCAAGCTGGTACGTCAAGGCTGGCATCAACAAAGGGGGTGACCTTGCTGACGTTCAGTTCAGGCAGAGACTGGGTAGGAGTGTTTGAGTTCCTGAGCAGAGAGGAAAGACCCTGACCACCCTGCTCTTTCTCAGTAGCCTGATCCCAGGTGACCCAGCTTCTCCAAATCAGCGCTGGGCTGATGTGCCCAGCAAACCCCTGGAGTAGGGAGAGAGTGTGTCCAGGGCTATGATACACTGCTTGGAAATTGCATTATAACAACTGAACAGCAGAGAGCGCCATGCCCCAAAGTTAGGGCCATCCCCTGGCATCATTCAATGTTAGTACAGACAGACGCCTTAATTCTACAGATCCCCTCATCTCAAGCTGTGTCACAGCAGAAAAATATTTAATGCTCCTACACTAGCGAAGAAAAACAAAATTCTCATACTTTCTTCCTCTTTGCAGTAAAATCCATGTAGCCACAGTAGGTCTTCTGCAATGTGGGTATAGAGGAAACTCCCTGGAAGTAATACGGATACCACTTACTCGGCCAATAAAGGTGGGCAATCAGCTTCATCTTTCTCTATATTTGTAGCTCTCTTTGTAGCTTTTCCTATATTTGTAGCAGCTTGGTTACACAATAATTCTATTCTTGCTCCACAGATAGGTTCCTGCTTTTATGTGAAACCTGAATTATAAAATAGGACCATAACTGAGCTAGGTGATCCTATTCATGGATGACTATTTCAGTTAATGGAAGTCAGTTAAGATACCAGCTCAGACATAAATTGTCAATTTGTTTTCCCAAATTTTCCCCATAAAGAATTTCTTCTAGTTTTGTCTTCCATGTCCTCAATGTTCTTGCCTATAGAAGTGTTCCTCACTCTCATCCATGATGCTCTGAAAAAGAAAGATCTCTAAGGTTTTTAATGTGGAGATTATCTTTCAATACAGTCCATAACATGTAGTGTTCAGGACCCAAGTCTTTAAATCCAGGAGTTTTGCAATTAATATCTTTAGGTTTAAAAGCAAAAATAAATGTTGTGATGACTGATCTGTCTTAGGAGGGATTCACAAAAAACAAATGTTCACTACTGGTTTAATGCAGAAACCAAGACATGTTTTGGAGTCATTCAAGCCAAGAAAATGAATGGAGAGGCAGAATTTGTAGTTGCACATACATGGACAGATGAATAATTGATCTGTGTTTGTACTGAACTCTCCTTAGATTTTAATAATACTTGGCTCCAGGAACAAGTAATTTTTCTGCCTACATTAAAGTCAGCTTTATGAAAAAAAAAGCACTTATAGTGCTGGTTTGAAGTTCTCATATAACTGAGCAACATGGGTCAGACTCCACATCACATAACATTTTGACTTAATAAAGATGAAATTATTAGTATTATGGAATAAGTTTTGTTAGGCAGCATTTGTACAGTGAAGAGGAAATTATCCTTACCCCTTTTGTGCAGTGAGTGTGAAGGCAAGATGTGCCAATGGGTCAGCATTCAGTGAAAGACAGGGACTGTTCTCTCTGAAATAGCTTTTACTACAGCTAAGGGCTAGGAAGTTCAGTATGACACTGTGAGGCCCATGCTTTATTATACTTGTCTGTATTTGAAAGAAGAAAAGCTTAGAATATATGGTTTGTCTGAAAAAAAAGAAAACTGAGGTGTAGACAGGACAAAAAAACTTAATGAGAAAAAAGACTGTCACAAAGGGGTAAGCCTTCCCCTTCACTCGGAACAGAAAAATAAGTAATTGAACTGAGGCACAGAACTGTTAGTGTACATAGTAGTTGAGAAAAAAATCCACATTTTTGATGAGACATAATTAAATCACTAAACAAAAATTTTAATAGTTGTGGATGTTATAAAGGTAGCAATAGAAATCTTTTAAGAAATGGATAGGAAGATACCTGCAAGAAAAAATTCACTTACTTAAACCTACTTGGCTCTGCTTTCAGCAAGACATAGTCTAGATATCTTAAGGTCCTTTCCAATTCTGTATTTAACAACAATTCTATCACAAATGGGGGGGGGGGATGTTGTTTAGGGTTTGGGGATTTTTTTTCAGAGCATGTTCAAGAAACACTTTTGGGTTTCATTTTGGTTTTGTGTTTATTCTTTTTTTAAAAGCTGCCTTTACTCCTTGTTCTAGTTTAGCTAAGATATTTTCTTCCCATCTCAATACAGAACTTTGACTCAGTTGATCTAAGCATAATCTCTTCCAACTATTTCCATAGAATTGATCGAATAGCAGTTTGAGTCACAAAATGTTTGATGGGCCTGTGCATTTGGTTTCTTGGAAGAGTTGTGTGTGGGACCAGCATCTTCAAGATCTTAAGTCAGTGTTCATAGTTTTCATGGCATAGCGCGGTTTTATCTCTACAAAGTGCCTCTAAGCTAACATCTGCATGAATCTCTTGTCACAGTCCTTGCATGTTTAAGTAGAAAAATAAACGGGAAAATAAATTCTACTGTGTATGACTTAATAAGGACTCAACTAAGGACAAAGTGCTTCTTGTTCCTCTAGTCAGAAGGAACAAGAAGGAAGAAGTGGGAAGGAAGACAGAGTCTCTACTCCTTATATTGTTTATAGGTTTTTTGCATTTGACAATGCCTGGGAAAAAAATAAAACTAATTCTGTAGCTGGGCACAGAAACATTGTACTTTTTTGCCTATGTAAATAGGCTTTTATTTCCATAATTAATTTCCTTCCTTCCAAGGAAAGGCTGGTCACAGAGTTGCTGTTCAGTACTGTCAAATAACACTATATTCATCAAAAGCAGTAATTTGCTGTATGCTTGGAGTTCATTCCTGACAGAGGGTGAATTGGGTACTGCCATTCCCATGGGCAATGCTCAAATGCAGTATTCTATGCATCAACATTAATTTTTGCCCACTAACAAAGTTCTGTATTTATATTAACTTGAGTATAAATTTCCATCCAAGGTTTTAACCTCACAAAAGAGCTAATGTCAGAAATACACATTTCTCTATGTCTTCTTTACTACACACATTTTCATTTTCCTTAATAGAGCAAGCATAGGCCACCACCAGAGGCATTGTATCAGCTAAGAGTAGCTATAACTCTATTCCAACATGGCAACTCTTCTATTGCTGTGTCATCCATGTAAAAAATTATAACCTCAACTGAAAATAAAAATCCCTGTTCCATGCAGAGGGCACCATTATAAAATTAAATTAGTAGGAAAAGACAGTGCTAAAGGTAGAATGTTAGTTTTTCCTTCCTTTTTGATTCCAAAAGTGATATATCAAAATGTGAGAGTAAGATTTTGCTGAAGAAATAGATGATAAAGAGTTCTAATTTAAGTGCCTATGAGAGTGCCACCACTGCAGTCACAGAAAATACAACCACGGCATTGGCAAAAGCTTGTAATTTACTTTAAAAAAACCATAAAATGGAACTGTTATTGCATTAAGTTTAACTTGAAATCTCTCTGTGCACTAATTTAAATTCCTAAAGGAAAGCACGTAGTCTGCAGAACTAAAAAAGGTGTATTGTAACTGGAATCTGCATTTAAAAGTAGTTTGGGTTGGGTTTTTTTGTTTTGGTAACACAGTCAGAGCTGTTCCACTTCACTGAAATAATTCAATATGCACTCCACAATAGAAAAAGTATTTCCTAATACAAATAACCTTCCCAATGCAAATCTACACGATCTCATAAAATATTAAATTGTATTCTTCAAAGCTGTGCAAGATAAGTGATGTTCAAATTTGAGTCTTGTTCTCCACCATATTCCTTTACTAAAGCAAATTTGTCTAACTTTCTGAATCTGAAAGAGTTTTCTTGCATGATACACTTGTTGCTTTTTTGCTGGAAGAAGTCCACTTCATAACTTGCCTGTATCTCCTAAAAAATTCAATGGTAACTATACCAAAATAAAGCATGGTACCAAATGTCTGGTTTTTTTCCCTGTTATGCTGCTGTTATTGGTCTATATGGAACTGGCTGAGAGGGTAGCAATATTAGCCAGGCCCTTACAAAAAAGGTCTCTAGGATGATGTGGTAAGGAGCATGTATATGATCAGACAGACATATTGCAGTCTGTTAAAAGTTTTGAAAGAAATCACTAGAGAGCACTTAGCAGAAGCTACAAACATCCTTAGTATTGAACAGATAAGGCTATCCAAACCGTTTAGTGCCACCTCCGGAGACAAGCCTGAGAAAGCTTGATCGAGTTCAGAATATTTTAGCTTTTATGTTGACAAACTGATGCTACCAGAACTGTAAAAATGAAGCTTAGCTGACAAAGTTGGCAACAACAGCATTTTTCACAGCAAAGGAAGCATTACCTGCTTGCTATAACTAAAAGAATAAGGAACAAATTGGATATAAAGTAAATCTCAAGCTGCCAAAAATTTAAAAGAACATTTAAATCACACAGTCTGTTCATTCTCACTTGTTCTGAGCAACACTTTTTGTATTAGTTGCACCTGACTTTCTGAGGTTTTTGTTTTGTTTGCATTAACCCCAAATGAAAACATGACAATACGAACAGTGGAACAGAAAACAACATATGGAAATTGGCTTAAGACTCTCAAGCATTAGTTTTTATTTTATATTACCATAAGCTCTGCTAGGATGTCTAAGATTGTTTTTCACTTTTCTTCTGCCTGAGTCAATAACTAACTATTCTCCCAAAGAGCACCCACCAGTGGCATAAAACCAAAACATTACTTTTGGTATACTATACAGCTCTCTCCCCTCCATAGCTGACACTTCAGTATCAAATCATTGCATCAATGGGCTGAAGGGAAAATTTTTTAACACACAAACTCACTCTAAGTCAGATATATGATACATTTTATCATATATATAGTCTTTCTTGGATAGAAAAACAATTTATTTTTTCCAGTAGCCCCCTGCATCATCACAGGAAAATTTGATAACTGTTTTACGAAACTGGAAAAAATATGTCTTTCATTACTTTTTTTAATCAGTATATTTCTATGTATGTGTGCACAATATGCCTCAGGAATTGATTCTATGACTAGGCCGTGAAGACATTTGGGAATCCAGTAAACATGTGAAAGAACATCTGCCTTCATATCTGTCTTTTTACCTTAAGGTAAAAATTTCAAAAATTTATCCATTTGTGATGGATTTCAAGAACAATTATAATGAAATGACAGAAAACTTCTAATTTCTTCCCAAGAGAGAAAAATTACAAATAACACCTTGTAGCTGTGTAGCTATTTATAGAAATATGTCAAGTACCATTATTTTAAATACATCTCTGCCATCTGCTTCAGTCCCAGAATTCAAAATGGAAAGATTCTGCAGTTATGATACACGAGTCTAAGATAAAATGTGTCTATAATCAAAACATTCCAGTCCAGCCTAGTCTAAAAAAATTATGTTCTTATTAGTCATATGCCTTACGTTTGCATCATAGATAGGAAGATTGTTGTACCTTTCAAATGTCAACAGGAGCTTTATAAAAATGAAATTTAAATGCACAACACTATTAGAGAGTGGGGAAATAACTTTTATGCAAGGTTCCTACCAAGAATGAATCTCCAGTGTTATGGAGTCTGGAAAATACACAGGCGGATTATTTCCTGCAAGAGGTTACATTCTAATTTGAGAAAACTTTCATCGGTTGCAGCTCATCTTAAAAAAAAAGGAGCCAGTTTATGCAAGAAATTAATTAACTTGAACTTGGTATTTTATTTTGGAACTAGTCACCTCATGCAGCTAATTACACATGTGTGTTCTGAGCTAGAGATGCAATGTCCACTCCTGCAATGGCATCATGAGCCACAGGAAATTTGCTGCTTTCCTTGCAAGCCTCAATGCTTAGATCCACACTGAATACATAAGACTCATTTTTCATTACAAAAGAAACATGTTTCTTGTTCCCTCACTTGCAGAGAAAAGCTTCAGAAAGTTACTTGTCTAGATCTGTAGGGTCCCCTGCCCCAAAGAAGAACAGCATATGAAAAGCACTCAAAATTTGTACTACAAGTGCCTTCTTGTGAATTGCAAATAGGTTCATGTTTATGACATAGAAATACTGGCATAAGACTTTAAATAAGATACAGTCAAAACAAGATAACTTCTAAAAAAACCCCACAAAACCAAAAGGAACTTTACTCTCCAGAATCTGAAAAAAATAGGGTAGGTTGATCCTTTTGATAAAATCTGAGGTTTATTTGGTGAAGTTACATAATTTGACATTTACAGTGATGTCTGTAAAAAGAAAGATACTGGAAGAAAAGCAGAAATAAATTGTGATATGTAGTTTACATTCATATAGATTTAACTTTTGTTTTAATTTATGGTGTTATGCTCTTTTCCTAAAACTTAATATTATTTATTCTTATGAGATTAATCCTTTTTGCTGATGCTATAATTTCCATAGTTTGTACTGGGGGGGTGTTTTTTTTTTTAATTATTCCCATACTGCTTTAACATGAGAAAGACTGATCTCCACAAATCTGAACAGAAAAAAACTGACATAGTTCCCACAAATAAATATACCTGTATGTCTATATGTGTATGTGGTTAAAACAACTTCACTGTCATTCCCTAGGAACAAAGTTGTGATTCTGAAAATGTTTGCTTATAAGTCACTTATTCTGCTAATTCCTAAATTCCATTGTGCTTTCCATATACACATATATTACTGCCAAGCATCACCAGATTTTATAATAGCATCACCTTTTTAACCCCAAATTTCCTTATTCTTATTGTTGAAGAGCAACTCAGCATCTAATTCATATCTCAGTCTGTTTATAACACCTGAAAGCTGTAATTCTTAGGGTATGCCTCACAGTATAGTGGCATGATGGGGGTTCTTGGTAGTGGGCTTATTCCTTTCATAGAGTAATAGCTTATGAACAGTTGCTTATTTCTCTATGTCAAAATGAAGAAATGTTTACGCAAGAACAGTATTTATTATTGTACATACTATACCTACTGTGCTCCCTTGCCCCTTCTTGATATGTTGTGTGAGATCTCAACGCCCTATTTCAATGCTCCTCTCAGTGTGAAGAACTCGCCTCCATTATCCCCATGAAAGGGCTCTAGCTGTTTTCAAAGAAAATGGCTGCAACTGCATTTCACTAGGAAGTCAATCTTTCTGTGTTTTAAATATTTCAGCTGTGAGAACACCTACAGGTCCTCTAGTTACATTGTCAGAAAAACACCAGTCACTGATTACTGAGAAGGTAATCCCTGTAACACTCAGATTTGGGCAATTCTTAATGTGTAAGTACTCAGAAACTTTGAAGCTGAACATGAAAGCAACTGCCAAGTTACTGGCAGGGTTAAGCAACAGTACAGCAGGTTTTTTCCCTCCTTGTGATTTTGGATCTGCACACTGAAATACCCAGGAGGTTAATTTTAAGTGCTTAAGTCCCTTGGTGGATTTAGTACATAAGAGTCACAGACCAGAGCAAACTCGATGTTGTAACAGCACCTTTACTGTTGTTATTACTGTGATTCTTCACTTGACTAGCATATTCAGTTAGGAAAGAGTCTGTTTTTTTCCATATTACATTCTCTTCCTATGTAAAGATTCTGTAGCAAATAAAAACCAATCTCTTTTGTTATCAGCTGGGTTATTTTAGAAAGCTTTGCAGAGGCATGTAACAAACTGCATATGAACATGGCTCCCTCTAGTGACTGCCTTTAGAGACTCCAAGAGTTTATTTTTCCCTGGCTTATCGGGAAAAGAGCAGGTGTGGTTTGTGCCTCCAAGTTTCAATGCATTTGTATACAGGAGAACTTGATATTTCATGCAATAAGTACAAAATCCACAGAGCAAGTAGAATTTCTGAAGTTTCTCCTATTCTGCAAAGCAAGGATTTTCTTTTCAAATTTTGCTACTTTTTTTTTTTTTTTTTTTAGTATTACAAGCTGCTTGGCCCAACCATTTCTCTAAATCCAAAATTTCAATCTGCTGTTAGGGCACTCCTGCCAGTTCATAACAAGCTTTAAAGAGCCTCAGAAGGGTATCTAACAAGCTCATTGGCAGGAGACAGACATTTGCTACACAGTGTCTGCAGTCCTATTTATTTAAAAATGTAGAACTACAAAGAACATCAAAGGTCAAAAACTAACAAACAAAAAGATGACTGAGGAAAGTCAGTAACTGACAGAGTTCTCCTGGCATAGGTCATTAGTTAATACAAGCTCACAAAAAACCAAACCAAACCAAACATTCAGCAAGCATGAGAGAATATCACCTTTCATTTCACACTTAAAAGATCATAGGTAGTTAGCAACAGTCACTTGAGGAGAGGTTTGTCTCATTCAAAAGCATCTTTACTGTAGACACACACATTTGAGGGATAGTCTACATTTCCTTTATAGTCATTCAAGGGAAAGGGTCAGCGTGGCAAGAATGGGCCTCTGACGTATTTTAGATGTCTTCCTCATAGTAGGAGGAATCACCCAAGGTTTCCTATAGCTTTTCATTGACTAACTCACTGACCAGGTTAGCTACCTCAAATGTAAACATTTATACTATAGAAATCTAAAATTAGATGAGATTAAGTTCACCTTCAATCTGTGATTTTAAAAAAAAAAATTCTGCACCCAAACAGTTGAACGTGTCCTGTGGGTATATTATACTGTCATCTGATAAAACATAGAAAGTGTCTAGGCAGCTTGTGTTAGAAAACCCCAGTGCCTTTTAACCTTAGCTGTTTGTCAACCCCATATTAGAAAATGTCATGCAGTGCAGTTTTTCATGCAGACAACATATCATCTATACACCACTTTGCAAATAGAATACCGTCTGGTTAGCTAAGTATTGTTTTGGTTTTAAATGAAGATGGAAGAATACTGAAAGCAGTATTTTCAGAATGATATCTTTTCCAGAAAGCAAAGAAAAACAATATGAATTTTTGATTTGTAGCAAAGAGAAGGCCTCTTAAGTCATTAACTCCATTTCATTTGAACTTGTGTACAAAGACACAAGCTCTATTTTTAAACTGTCAAAAGATGAACTCTTATCATGGCTTCTAGTAGAAGATTGTTTCAAAACCTCACTCATCTGAGGAACAGAAAATTTAAGAAATTAGAAATAATTTATGTTTTATATTAGTTATTGATTATTCTCATAAAATTAAAAAAAAAATAAAATCAGTCACCCAGTTCTTGCCAAACTCCCATTACATATCAGCTTTCTTCTTCCTGTTTTTATTGCAGATCTGGGAAATTTTGTGCATATATATACATATGTGTGTATGTGGGTATATGAGAAGGGAATTTTAGAACATGGCTGTAATAACTTGAAAATCAGAATCCCTTCACAGTGCAAACTACTCATAATTAACATTATGAATTTAGATGTAAATACAATTCATTTGGCTTCAATTTGTTGGGTTGTTGAAGAGAAGGAAGACAGAGGAAGAAGAAAGGAAATATGAAAAAGAATTAAAAATATTTTGGTTTTTTGATATTTTGAATTACATTAATAAAATTATTATATAAGCAAATTTTATCAACTTCACAGCAATCTGACAGTTCCATTCTGTTTCTGCCTTGGCATTACACTAAGATGAAAGGCTGTATTTTCCTTTGTATCCTTTGTTTCAGAAAAATCTTGATACATTCTATGGACATTTCTTATTATGATTCTTGTTCAAAATGCTAATATACATAATCTCTTTTTAAAATTCATAGACTGTCTTGTGTGACCCACAAAATTATAAAAAAATAACTCTATGGGCCCAAAACATCACAGATATTTTCCAATCTTTGTATTCAGTTATGTAAGCCCAAAACTATATTGATTTTTCATCTTTGATTTTTTTTTTTTTTTAAATTATCAATCAAATAGTCCATGGACTTGTATAAAATTTGACTATACTTTTGTAAGTACTTTATCTTTTTTTGCAAGTGCATTTCAGGTAGCTATTATGCAACCCAATGCTACAATAACAGGTCTTAACTTTCTAATCAATATTATCCCTTAATTACTGAATTTTCCAAATTGTTCCAAATCTTTCCAAAATCTTTGGTGTAGAAGCAGTAATTTAGCAGCTGCAAACCTTAAATTACATGATAAAGCTACATGCTATCTCCAGGCAGAATAGAGAATTTGCTGTGGCCACTGTATACAATAGTATTACTCATATACTGTTCATTGTATTTTGCTTTTGTATTCTTCAATGCCTCTACATCTATTGCTATTATACTGGTTTTAGGGTGTCTGTTACCATAGTGATATGCAATGTGTGCCTAGCTGTCTCTTTCTCTATCAGTTAGTACTCATTTTGTAATATAGATACTGAAAAATTCTCTGCTTAAAGTGCTTCCAAATTTTCTCTGCATTACATAAAAGCCTTGATTCAGGTGATAGCTTAAAATTGCTGATCTTTGGCTTCCCCATTCCTTGGGTAATGTGTCTGAGTTTTCTCTAGGCAATGGGTTTACTTGAAGCACTAGCCTCTATACTGAAGGTGCTGCCAAGTCCTCCTTGCAGTGCTGTCAATTCCAGATGTTCTTTATACCTGTAGGTCTTTGTGCAGAAAGGAAATCTTAATACCCATCAGATTATTTTGCATCCATGACAGATGCAGAAAATACAGAACTCACCTGTTACAATGTTAATACATAGCACTATTCAATGTGCCAAACTTAGCTCTAGCAAAAGTAACATAAACTCTATCCAAGACTAGATTTTCATGAAGGCTTCATTCTTCTTTATAGTTATAGCTAGATAAATCCTTACATAACGATGCAATTACCCCTTCAACAGAATAAGATTTTCTGTAAGTTTGAGGAATGAAGAAGCTAGCTCATTTTAGACTAATGGAGAACACTTTTGAAAAGTAAAAGTGACATGTATTAAGGGTAAGAAATATCCAGGAGGAAAAACTTGTAATATACAGGATTTTTTCAAACCAAAAATTTGCAAATTAATAAAAATGAAAACCTCATTCACCTGATGTGTATCCTAGTATTATCATAGAATCTAATTTCCTTAAGTATAATATATATCTTTTTGACATGTATTTTATAGATTCAGAGATTATTAGTCACTATTAGCAGACTGATTCAGAATTAATAACTTGGATAATAGGACAGAAACTACAGAATCATGCTTATCTGAGATTCATAACTAAACTCAAGCAAAAAAAGAATGCCATATGAGTTCCGTCCACAACTGATACAGGATAATCACATTTTCTTTGTAGAAATCTAGCTCTCAACAACATAAAATGTTCTTGCAAATTGTGAAAGCTTGGGTCTGATAAAGGTGTTAGTATCTGAAATGATATGGCATATGCAGAGGAGGCACAGCACTTCATTTGGCAAGCAGGATCTAGATTTTTAGCAGATGTTAGTAAATTCTTTTCTACTTTCAATCTTAGAGGAAAGAAGGGAAAGTTAAATTTATCTTACAACTGAAATTGTAACTATACATGCAGGCTTACCCAAAATAGCACAAATGTAGCTGCCTTGATTAGAAGCAACAGTGAAAATACAGGAACATGTTCAATAGGGAGAAGACTGGGAGAATAAGCTGAGAAAATGTAATTATAAAAACAATATTAAAAGTACCTAAACAAACTTCTCAGTCTCAGGAATGACAATTGAACTAAGGTTGCTTGCTTTTTGCTTCTTGTCAAGTGGTGAAGAACATACTACAAGACCAACTATACTTACGAATAGAATACCATATAAGCACACTTGTAAAATAATACACTACTCTTAAATTATCTTTCAGAGAAAGTGATCATTTTTACAGAGCTATGTTAGGTAACTGCATAACTGAAAACAAAAATAAAGTCCTTCAGGTAATATGTTTAAAAGAGTAATGGAAGAGAAGAGATTTTCATAGGAGATCTTCAAATGGATGGAAGAGTCACGATGCAGAAATAATACAACATTCACTCAGAAGTGACATATAGTCTGGACAAACCTATTTACTTTGCATAGATGCACAAGGTAAATCTGAGCTTAAGCATCTGAACTAGAACTAAAAGTGGGCAGTGCTAAAATCCAAAAGTGTATTTCAAAATGCTCGTTTTACTGTACCCACATAAACTCATAGTCTCATGACTTAAATTTTTTTAAGCTGTTATACCAAGTAAGGTTTTATAGACAAACTGATGAAGTTCAGACTACCTGGACAGTGAGATGGACTGAAAACTGGCTGACATCAGTCACCAACAGCATGTGTCAGAGGTTGGTACTAGGGAAAATACTGTTAAACATCTTCATTAATGACCTGGATGCACAGCGTGCAGATCCTCAGCAAGTTTCCAGATTATATAAAACTAAGAGCAGTGGCTAATAAGCCACATGGATGTGGGGACATACAGAGGAGCCTGTACCAGCTGGAAAACTGGTCCAACAAGAATCTCATGAAGGAAAAAGCCCATGCAGCGTTACACATTGTGGTGCAACTGGCTGGAAAGTAGCTTGGCAGAAGAGGACCTGTGGATCCTGGTGGACACCAAGCTGACCATGAGTCAGCAATGTACACTTGCAGCAAGGGCTGTGTTAGGAAGAACACAGCCAGCCAGTAAAGGGATGTAATCCTTCCTCTCTACTCAGCCCTGGTGAGGCCGCTTTTGGAGTGCTGTGTCCAGGTCTGGGGTCCCACTACAAAAGAGATATGGAAATACTGGAGTGAGTCCAGTGAAGAGCCATGTGAAGGGCTATGAAGATGATTAAAGACTTGGAGAATCTGTCATATGAGGAGAGGCTGAGAGAGATGGGACTGTTCAGCCTAGAGAAGAGCCTTGGGGGGAACCTATCAATGTGTATAAATACCTGATGGGAGGGAGTAAGGAAGACAAAGAGTTAGATGCTTCTCAGTGGCATCCAGTGATGGGACAAGAGGGAATGAATACAAATTAAAATACAGAAAATTCTATTTAAACACACACACACACACACACACAATCATTTTAGTGTGTGAGTGATCAAGTATTTGGACAGGTTGATCAGAGAGGTTCTGTGGTCTCCATCCTTGGAGAAATTCAAAACTTGGCTGGACATGGTCCTGAGCAACATGCTTTAGTTGACCCTGCTATGAGCAGGGGGGCTGGCCTAGATGATCTCTAGAGGTAACTTCCTAGATCAATGAATCTGCTATTCTGTGACATGTATTCACAGAATCAGAGAATTGTTTAGACTGGAGGAGACCTCTTGAAAGAGAGAGTTGGCCTTTCTGACCAGCCAGTCCAAATACTTGAGCACCCTCACAGTAAAAAGTTTTTTCTTTTGCACAGATTAAATTTCACAGTCAGTCAGTATCCACTAGCTATTTCTTCCTAAGTGTACACAAAAGACTGCTTGTAGTCTGCTTTGTTATGTACTGTTTTCAAGATGGATGATGTGTTTTTTAAACTATTTTCAAACTAAGTATGACATTCCAAGCAAATGAGTTAATTGCAAGGCTTATAATTGCACACACATGAAAGTATTAGTTGCTTTGCATTGTGTTTTAAAAGAAAGAGATGATATGGTCCATCTTCCAAAGAGAAAATGGGACTGACTGTAGAGGCTTGCTCTTGCCTATGAATTGTGATTATGCATAGGTGTCTCTTTGAGGCTGAGAGATAATTACTGCATCCCCAAAAAAATTTATATTAGGCCCACATTCATAAGGGAATTGTCTGAAGTGGAACTTAGAAAAAATGTCAATGTCTAATTCCAAGGGGGCTATTCACATAGCATTGGGCTATATGAATCCAGCTAAGAGCATCCAAAACTCAAAGTTTACTTTTACTTCAGTAGGTTGCTTTCTGTTCAGGGAGTTGACTGTTTTGAACCACATCTGAGATATGTTTTACCATACCTTGTAGGTGATGGCTAAAGATGTAGATTCTCCTCTGGGGACCAGGAATGAGATTAACTAGGTCTAACTTTATGTAATTTTAGCATTAAACATCCACATCTGGGCTGTTCCCTCTAGGTTTCTTTTGCATTAATTGAAACACAAATATTTCTTCAGAAATCACACATTGTAGGTGCCTATTTTGATCCATGGATAAAGGGAGACTTGGGTGACCATCTCAGATGACATCTGCATTGTAGATAACTAGAAAAATGTGAGAAAAATGTTTAAAAAATAATGGGTTTGATGTTTATAATGACAAAATGTGTACAAATGTATACATATGTTCTTTGTTTTTATTCCATGTAAGGGAAAACTGTAAATGTTTCTCATTTCAAAATTTTTAAGTGAAGGTTCAGTATAAACATAGCTGGCAGAAGGGCACATTACTATTACTGATTTTTCGTGCCAGGTGTACTACATTTTAAAAAGCCAAAAACCCAAATTAATTTCTCAGTATTTCAGAAGTTATCATTATGTCTCAGTTTACATTCAACACTTACAAAGACCAACAGAGATGGGATATTTGTAATTAACTTGTCATTAAGTCAGAATAGTAATTTCTCAGACTCTTATCCAGTTCTCTTTTCAGTATCCCTGTATTGTCCTACAAAACTTATAAAAAAAAAGAAGGAAAGAAAAGAGTCACCTTGCTTCATGAAGTGTCATCTCTGATGCTATCAGTCACTGTATTGTGTTAAGCAAGTTGATTTTATGAGCTGGAGAAAACCCATGGCTCATAAACTCAGCAGAGGTGAGTGAGTTATGACAGTCTTTCAAATACGTTAATGAAATTCCTAAAACATCAGTATGGTACGTTAGTCTTCCTAACATTTAGCTTTATTAAGCACACAGATCGATGAGAAGCTGTCTTGTATGCCAATTGTTTAGCTTGTTTAAACTGGCATAAATTTTTAAACTGCTTTTTCCCCTGTAGCTGAAAAGAAACTTTAATAGTCAAATTTCAAATTTTGGATGAATTCAAGAATTTTGTAGGTGTACATTGGAGCTAAGCCCAATCTGTTGATTTTAAGAAGTTGTGAATGCGAAGACATTTGTTCACTAATGCTAGTGCTAACATTATCTCCATATATTGTTTATCTATAGCTCTTAACTTCCATTAAATTTGGAAGTGCTCATGTGTTCCAGAATCAGTTTTGGAACTGTCTACACATATTTTTCATTTCTACCCTTGTGAAAGTGAAATGTGATGTCATGATACATATTGCCAATGCACTGACACTTCTTTGATCAAAAAGTAACAATAAGTTTTCAGAGATAGAAGAAGGATGATTTTTTGAGTGAGATGTGAAGTGAATGTGCAGTAAAACACTCAAGAAATTCACCACATTGTAAATAAAATAAACTACATTTCTATTCTGAAAGTATCAAACGACAATTTGAAATATGAATAATCTCTGTCATGGAAATATATTTATGTGGAATACTTATTGACCGCATCAATAAAGAACAATTAGGAAACAGTATAATGCTTTGCATTTGAATTTGGAGAAATTAGTTTAAAAAAAAGTTAAGTAATTTTTCCCATCAGGTAACAAATCAGTTAATAATGAAGAAAATGCTTTCTCCTTATACTGGCTCTAAACAATAGACCACACTGTTCTGTACTTCACAACACAAAAAATACTCTTCAGTTTGATTTTTATGTGCCTTTCTTCTCTTCCTTGCTTTGTTCTTTTTGGTTATTTATTCTGAGTAGAATAAAACCAACAACAGCAACAACAAGAACCCACAGAAGAAAGAAAGAAAACTGCTGTTTCTTGTGGGTATAAATGAAAAGCATGTAAAAATTCTCTGCTTCAGATACCTACATCCTCTGATTTAAATTTGTGTCAGCTGTTTATAAATGATGAATATGAAATACTTCAGTAAAATTCTGGAATGATACAAGATCAGTACATTAAAAAATGACCAAGTGACAAATCTGGAACAATAGACAGTGGTGGGAAATCGTCTGATAATCTTTTTTCTAAAATAGTTGTGAAACAACCAGTATTGGATGTTTCATAGTAATTAATAGAGTCAACCAGTTCTAACAATGGATAAAACAAAGACTGATGAAGCGTAAATAGCCATAATAATATTTATAATAGTAGTAATAAATAATATAAATAGTTGAGCCAGAAAAAATAGTCTGGATCACTTAGTAATTTCAAAGTAAAGGATCACACTTAAAGTGTTCAAATTCAAAGAAATACCTTCAATAGGAATAAACAGACAAATTTGGAAAGCTATGATTCTGAAAAAGACTTAAAGATTACTGCAATTTGCCATGAGTACCTATTGCAATGTTGGCAGAAAAGAATACTGAAAGGCATGAAGAGAGTAGTTAAGGAAAAAAGGGGTGATATTACCACTACTCAGCACAGTGAGACCAATATGCAACGTTAGTGTCCATATTTTTAAAAGAAGAGATATTGTAGAAGGTACAGAAAAGAGACATATCCAAGAGCTGAAAAAAATGGCTTACGGTGGAAGATTTAGAGCACGGTTTGTTTGGTTGATCAAAAAGATTAAGTGCTTTGATTGCAGTCATAAGTACTTATACAGGGGCAAAATGCCCATTGCTAAAGGGCTTCAATCTGGCAGAAAAAGGCCTATCAAGGACCTATGCCTGGAAGCTGAAGCCAGATAAATTCCAATTAGAATTTAGGCACATCTTTTTAACAGCATGGGCAATTAATCACTGAAACAAGCTACCAAAGGAGGAGGTAGATTTCTCTGTCTGTGGAAACCTTTAAGTAAAGAATGGTTTCCTTTCTAGGAGATATGCTTCAGCCAAACACAAGTTATTGTCTACTCAAATAAAAGTTATTGAGCTCAGAAGAGGTATAACTGGGAAAAGTTTAGAGTTTTGTAATTGAAAAAAGGCCAGGACTGATGATTTAATAGTGCTGTTTGACTTTAACCTGGAAGATTTTGTGGTGGTTATCCTTAGCCATTTCTGTGCCTCTTGTAATTTGTTTACACCTAAAAATAGTGGACCATCAAACTCAACTTAGCACCTGAAAAATCACTGTTTGTTTTTCTTCTCTTGCATTTACAGAATAGGTGTACCATCTACTGCTACGCAACTTTGGTTCTTTTAGTGGAGGCATGAAGATGCAACAGAGTTTTGCAATTGTTTTCAAATACATATGTATTAGAAATACATAAATAACCTAAGCCTGTATTCATTTGAGTAAATTCAAATATGGTTCAAATATTAAAAAAAAATAAAAAATAGAAGATGACTGTGGAGTTCAAGGCACTACGGAGATACACATAGTGTCATGTCCCAATTTCTCAGGATGATGACTCACATTCACCCATTCCCAGGTCAGGTTTAAGGTGAAACCACACCGGGGATCCTTTAACTCACAAAACTCAACTCTTATTTGCTCTCAGCAGGAATTGGCGTGAAACCCCCTCAGGAGCCCGCGTAACCCGCCGTAACCGTCCCTCCGCAAACACCCACGACAAACCTTGCTTGTCCGGGGATCGGTTCAGGGAGGAGAATGAGGCGAGCCCTCCCGTCGGGGGAGGAGGTTGCCAGCGGACCCCCTCGCTTTCCAGACTCCCTCTCCGAGAGGATCCGCTCCCCGTCCCACGCTCGGTCGGCGGGTGGTCTCTGA
>JAOBAS010000008.1:12291310-12318248 GCA_025311575.1 Elanoides forficatus | reverse complement strand
CTTCATGCGCATCTCCTCTAGCCCCATGAAGCCCATTGAAATCAAGGCAAAAAAAGCTCTAAGTATGCCATCCTCCCACACGGCCTTTGTTACTGGGTCCCCTACCCCACTGAGCAGCAGGTTCAGGTTTTTCTTAACCTTTTTTTCATCAGCAATATACTTAGAGAAACCTTAGCTGTTGCCCTTTGCATTTGTCGTGGTTTAACCCCAGCCAGCAACTAAGCACCACGCAGCCACTCGCTCACTTCCCCCAACCCAGTGGGATGGGGGAGAAAATTGAAGGAAAAAGGCAAAACTTGTGGGTTGAGATCAGAACAGTTTAATAGAACAGAAAGGAAGAAACTAATAATGATAATAACAACAATAAAATGGCAATACTAATAAAAGGATTGGAATATACAAAACAAGTCATGCACAATGCAATTGCTCACCAACCAACGCCCAGTTAGTCCTCGAGCAGCGATCCTCACCCCAGGCCAACTCCCCCCAGTTTAGATACTGGGCATGTTGTCACATGGTATGGAATATCCCTTTGGCCAGTTGGGGTCAGCTGCCCTGGCTGTGTCCTATCCCAGCTTCTTGTGCCCCTCCAGCCTTCTTGCTGGCTGGGCATGAGAAGCTGAAAAATCCTTGACTTAGTCTAAACACTACTCAACAACAACTGAAACCATCAGTGTGTTATCAACATTCTTCTCATACTGAACCCAAAACATAACACTATACTAGCTACTGGGAAGAAAATTAACTCTATCTCAGCCAAAACTAGGACAGCATTCCTTGCTAATTTCAGCTACATCTGAATTTCGACTTTCCTAACTCCACACCCACACACTCAGGCAAAGCCTCTTTATTCCTACCATCCCTGCTTCCACCTTCTGTGTGCTTCATTTTTGCATTTGAGCTCAGTCAGGCAATCACTGTCCAGACCTTGCTGGCCTTCTGCCATACTTGCTTGACCATCTGCAAGGAACGGATTGCTTTTGCTCTCTGAGGATGTTGTTCCTGAAGATCGGCCAGCTCTCCTGGGCTCCTTTCAGGACAGTTTCCCATGGAATCTTGTCAAGCAGATCCCTTAACAAGTCAAAATCCGCTCTCTTGAAGCATGTTGTCCTAATTCTGCTACTCTGTTATTGCTCAGTCCTCTCAGGATCCTAAACTCTGCCATCTCCAGTTCTCCAGGGTCCACCACAGCCAAATCTGCCATTAACCTACACAACTCTGGCCAGCTTCGGGAGCAGTAAATCTAGCAGTACACATTGTCTCATTGGTCTGTTAATCATGTAAGTCAGAAATCATCTTTTACATTCTTCAGAAATTGCCTGGGTTGCTAGCACCCAGACACGTTGCCTTTGCTGGATGTATTGCAGTGGTTGTTTTTCCCCATGAATACCAGGGCCTACAGCTGTGAGACTTCCTTTGCTGTCTAAACAAGGCTTTATAAATGGACAGTATCCCACTGTTAAATATGAAATCCTGAAATTTAAATCACGTCAACAAAAACGTTCAATTAAATGTTGGGTAAACACTAGTTTTTTCTAGAGGTCATATATCAGACCAAATAGTAAAAGTTGCTGAAAATTATAGAATAATGAGATAATATATGCATTGGAGAATTGGTTTTCAAAAATTTGTTACAGTCTAATTGACAATTATTATTTATCTAAAAGAATCTGAGGTTTTGTTCTAAATGCAAATAACAACACACACCCTTGAAAACAGTAAATTAAAAATGCTTTTTAAGGAACATACAAATTAGGAAGATAACGCTGAGAGGAAAATAATGAGGAACTGTGTGAAGATTTGCTATAACATCAAAAATGTATTTGACACTCCTGCTTTGAGATACATATTTTTTGAGAAAAGTAAAAAAACAGTAAGACCCTTTAAATACACCGTCCAATAATAAAAAAATCCTTGGAACAACTTTACTTCTTTGTTCTGAAAATTTTTGATGCCTTGAACAAAGGCAGGAGAAGGAAAATTTTACTGTATCACTGTACTAATGAACTTTTGCTTGCTTGAAAACTTCAAAATTTTGGTATGTACTAATTAGATAAGAAAAACCTTGAGCTTTGTCAATGGTATGTGTTGGAGGTGTCAACAGAAAAGAAGTCTTGGGCCTTAATGATAAGCTTTGAGTTCTGCTGAGTTTTTGTAATTAAAAATTGCCAAGGCCAGTTAACTAGGAGAAAGAGATGACCCACACTGTGCATGACCAAAGGGCAGATGCTATGTAAATGATAATATGAATATGTATGACTGGAATAATATAAATTTCTGCTTGTTGTAGGTAACCATGTGCACGATAGGTGGAGCAATCCTCTGTGCACCCAATGCTGCAATAAAGAATGCCTCCTTTCTATAACTCCAAAATCGAGTCTTAGAGAGTTTCTTTGACCGGCTTTTTCGGTAACATTTTGACATTGATTTTTATTCTTATTGTGAATGTTGCACAGTGATGTTAGTGCTTACAACATTTACCTCATTTATGTTAATTTCTTCTGGACTTGCTTTGTGACATTTATTCATTTTATTCATTTACTAAGGTAATATTTATGGCAATGTGAGAGCTACATTTCAAAAGAAACTGGGATGTGGAAGTCCTACACATATAAGGGCAAATCTTGCAGTAAAAATATCTTATGAAATCCATGGAGATTTCACTTGTGATCCACATGGCGGGGATTATCTTTCCAGCACTATACAAAGGTACAAGGGAAGGCAGGGGTAATATGACAACAAAATTACCCTTGACGGGGAGGGAAAGAATAGAGGTAGCATCCTCCTTCACAGTAGTCTCAGGGCTGGTTTAAAGTTAGAGAATTTATCCTGTATCCTTCAAATGTCATTTTGTAGATGTCACTGAAGTGGTTTAAGAAATAAAACATTTCATCATTTTATTGGCAAAGAAATATGTCAAACTTCTTTGATATTCAAATTGTTGTAAGACATTTCTAAAAAAAGAATTATGACACAAAGTATGTCAACTGCATTCTGAGGTCATTCCTATAAAATTAAACATATTGTTAAATACTGAAAAATGCATACTGAAGTCTTTAGGGATTTCTAAACCAGTCTGTCCAGTTTCTAATTTAAAGACATGAACACTTAATATGCATCAATAATCCCTTAAATAAAATTGTAGCTTAAATGCTGAACATGATGATAATTCTCTCCATTGGAAAATGGATCCCAAATAGCTAATCTGCTTAAACAGATGCTTTGTAGAAACATCTTTGTAAAAACATCTTTGCAAAACTGATAAGACTGTTTTGAATAATGCATTCCACCTCCAGTTCTAAAAGGAATATGGCATCAGAATGTACACATATCGTCAGTCCTCACATCTGGTTTCAAACCTTCTCTCTATTCATTTTGCAGAAAAGTAGTTTATGTATTAGAAGATGGTACACGTGCGTACACACAGACACAGCTATTTTCTCAGCTGGAATGATGGCTGCTTTGTCATTTTTTACACAGCTTATAAAACACAATGCATAGCTTTATTTCTAGAAGAATTCTGCACATACGTTTTAAAATTAAGATGAATTCAAATTTTTTGTTCAATAATCTATTGGTTTGCATAGCAAATGATGACAGTTATGTTGATGCTGACAATTGTTTCCACAGCTATTAATAAATTCTGTTGAATATTGGAGTTATTAGAGGTAAAATGTTCAAACATAGAAATAACTCAATTTAAAAACTATGGAAGCTGGATGAAATGGTAATTGGTATTATTTATACCACAGGATTGCTGCAGTTTTAATACCACTTCACCATTACAGTAGTTTAAGTATAGCACAACATTATTTCTATATCAAATATTTTAAAGCATATGAGAGAAGACTGTTACTACAGCTGTCAGAAGAAGGCATAGAAAGAATGTAAGACTTAAATGAAATATATTCACAGGATATTTGGAGAATATAGATTTTATGCGCCTGGTTCACCTATGACTGTTTTTGCTGGTTTTGACTATTATAGATTGATTCTTACACATTCCTTGTTAACTCAGAAAGTAAGTATGTGATGATACTATTCAAAACAGTAAAAACTCGAAATAAGGTATTTTACAAAGATTTTTTAAAAATAATTATTCAGATTGTTTGAAATACAAAATGAAAAAAAAAAATTTAGCTAGAAGTATCTTATTGAGACAATGAAATCTGTGAACCAACTTTTCAAAACCTTCTGTTTCAATCTTTTTGCCCTTTTTTTTTTTTCTTTTCTGATCTTGAGAGCATAGCTTTTCCAATCCTTAACAGATCTATTTCTAAGTATTTTTTCTCAAATAATTTACTTGTGGACAATATAGGTTATTGCCAATGAAATCCCTTTGAAATGTTAATAGTTAAATCCTTGGAGATGTCTTTAAAAAAGAGTATGTCAGAAGCCAGTTGATTAGTTATGAATTCTTAAGGAAAGAAATCTCAGATGTTTGTAATGGATTATATGTTTATCCAGATTTTCTGAACATTAGTCATTATTTCTTAATTGGAGCTTTTGTTTTTACAGTGATATTGTTCGGGGAAAACTGAGAACAAACTTATTGTATTTCTGAAGCAATAAAGCTCTTAACCAATATAGAACCATGACTGAAATAAAGTACAAAATAGCTGGTAATTGCTGAATCTTAGCAATTAATCTCAGAACCAGTTGCTCTAAATGACTGAAAAACATTTGAGAAATATTCATGTGTGTACTGTCTGGAGCTGTCTGGGATATCTGGTCATAGACAGTTCAGTTCTTCTGAAAGTGACTGCAGAAGAATTAGACTTTTCATACAGAAAGTCAGTTTAAAAGGAAAAAATAAAGTGAACATCCATGGTCAGTTAAATGTTTGGTGTTTTCCATGTGTGAAAGGTTGGTTTGTAAGGCTGTGGCAGACATATAAAAAGTATTTATATCTAGGTCCAGCCAGAAAATTACATTACGTGTGCATAGGTATTATAAATTTTAGTTTCAGAAAACTGGGAGCTAGGGTAAAGGTATAAATCATTCAATGATTCAATGATAACTGAATTATATTAAAGAAAATATTTTTTGTGGTATCAAAATGAAATGGTTTGGGTATCAAAGTGATTCAAAACCAAAATGAATTTAATATTTCCATTACAATGTCATTAAATCTACATATATCTTCAAAACATGTAATCCCCTTTTTTCAGTAAATTCTCTTCAGACAAAGCAGAAAAGCAGACTCCCAAATAGTGTTATATTTTTGTCCAATGAATCATATATTACTTCAGACAGTCTGAAATGCCTTCTTTTGCAGTTGATAAACAAACACTGACAATATTTTTTCATGTTTTGTCTGACTGATGATTAACTGGAAAGAAATTATTCATTTTGACATGCTTTGGGTTCATGGTTCTGAAGATTTTAAGTGACAAATGTCGCCCTGTTGCTTGAGCATGTCTGCACATGTAGTACTTGAATAACTATTATTTTATGTAATATATCTTATTTATTTTAAAATATTACAAAAGCTTTCACAGTTCCTGATAAATTTCTGTGAAGGATTAGATAATGTAACTGGGTTGTGCTACCCCAAAGGCTGGTAACAACCTTAGCTGTAGAAGGAAGTAAGGGCAACAAAGGTCAATGAGGCCAAATTTTCTGGTTGCCCTGGAATCCAATTTCACGCACAGATCAGTACACAGCACAGCAGGATTGCCGAAGGGTAGCTTTTCCGTAGCCCAGGAAATATGATGTTTTGTCATTACTTGTAAAAAGCCTCAGGCTTTGAATTGACCTGGCAGTGCTGTCTCTCAGGACTCACTTGCGCTTGCCTTGTCCTGAGCTGATGTTAGCTTGCTTTCCTTGTGATAGCAACTGTCTAACAATCGGGTAGGGATCACCTAAATATGATTGAAATTATATAGGAGTAACAGATAGCCATTCTGCGTGAGGGGAACTGCTGGTGACACCAGATTTAAATGTGGTGTGGAAGAGTGTGGATACAGGATGACACCAGAGGTTCCAGTTTGTGAAAACAAATCACAGTGGTCAAAAGCTGATCAATGCAGGAGTACACCTATGTGAGCCAGGTAAAACCAACTTCAGAGAAACAGTAGAGAACAGAAAAATCAAAGACCAAGGCAGAAGAACCTCCCACCATTAACAACGTACCTCTTCTGGCAAAAACCTCAGGATGCTGATGGGCTGTTGTAACCCCCCACTTCTTACTAAGAAAGACTAATGTTCTTGACCTTAGTACCCAGTGGGACAGTGGAGGGGTAAGCATAACATCAGAGAAAGGGATAGGAAGTTAATATATGTTAACTGTTTTTATTGAGTCAGTGTTCTCTCTCTTAACTTTGACTTTTACTGAGTGAGTTTTACTGTCATTGGAATTGTAACTGTTTGTAACTATTTCTTGTATTTTGATTAGATTGCTGAAACATTAATTAGACATAAATTCTTAACCCCATAGATAACCTGTATTACCTTTCATCCTGAATAAGATTTTCATGTGTTTCTCATCTCTATCCTGTGACTGCCTTTTGGATGCCTCCTTCCTAGGACTGTGCTGTGATTCTTATGGCTCTCTGACACCTATTTTTGTATACTGCTGAAGCTTGGCCATCTTAATCTTCTTGACTTAAATTGTTGCGTAACAGCCACTATTAAAAAAACTGTATTGAGTCCAGTAACAGCCAAATAGGCATAAGGAAGTTATTACTACTTTGCAAAGGAGGCCAGCTTTATTTTTGTAAAAAAGAGAGTCCATTTGGAAAGGAAGCGGAACTCTCATTAAAAGTTAATTAAAGACTTTTAGTCGAATGATTAAATAAAAGAAAAGCAACGCAGTTTTGTTTTTTCTTCAGGAAATGCACTCTAGTGATAACCAAGATACACTTTGCTATAAAATTGGTTTAGTAAAGTATATATTGCTTTTTATCTGGTATGATTACAGTCCAGTAGTGACTCGTTTTGTATGGAAGAGAGTAACATGTCCTTTTTTATTGACTGATAAAAAAAATGATAAATGAATCTTAACGTTAATGTCACAGAGTGAGAAGGTTTCTACTTGGTCATATTCTTAACTGCTGTAAATCAAGTTAGTTACAGACTCAGCAAGCTATATCACCAGCCTGTAATCTATCTCTCAAATCATTTTGTAAAGCTGAATATCTGTAAAATAACCGAAACTTTTTCAAACTATGTCTGAGGAATTGTGAAATTTAATAAACAACTACAGATTTATGTGGTTTAAACATAAGTTAAACAGACAGTCCAGTTCATCAGACGGTTATTAGTCACTTCTTTCTGTAATTGTGTAAACTAAAACAAATTTTTAAATAAACCTTTTATTAGTGTTTTCCAAATGAAGGCTTTAAAGGCTGTTTATCTTAGTTACCTTGTCATAATGTTTAAACAGGAAAAGTTAATTTCCACAGACTCAGTCATTTTAATTCTGTGGTTTTAAGAGTAATATTACCTTGCTTATACTGTCAAGTAATGTACTAGTTTGTGTGCCATGAAAGTACATATCCTTATTGGGTACACATGGTAATGCAGCTATTCTGCTCCTGGTTCCCTGCCCGTTGTGCTGTGGACTCAACATTGCTCCAATCTTCTTCTGGAAAAAGTAGAGTTTTTCATTCAAAGGACAATAAAAGCTCAGGATAAATAATATCTTGTCCCAGCTAACTCCCGCATTCAGAATTATACAAAGGTGATGGAGTACAAAAACTCCTCACTGGCCACATTATATTCTTCAATTTAACTATTAAAATTCCAAGATCTTTCCATTCTTTAAGGCTCTATTTACTTGCTTTTTGTTTTTACAGTCTCAACTTGATTTATGAGAAGTCTTCACACAGTCAAGATAGAGAAAGACTCTTTACATTTTTAAAGAAATGAAGTGCAGAAGTCTGCATGTAATCATTAACATATAGAATTGAGTTGGCATTCATCTCACGTACCTGTAACTAACGGAAAGTTCAATGCATAATCTAAATTATTTTGAAGTCCCTTATAAATCAGTGAGAATAAAGAATATTCCTAAGGTAGTACTGTACGTAAGCTATCTGAGAATACAGTGGGGGTGCCTATCCCTTTCTATTGTCTGTAGGGGGAAGGTAAAGACACAGCTTTTAGCTTTCTGATTAGTAGAGCTAGAGGAGACAAATCTTGTGCCTTTTATTTTAACACACACTATCAGATCATGAGATTTGGAGACATTGTAGGCTGAGTAGAAAACACTCTTATAAAAAATGTCATTTTCTCCAAGACAGAATAAAACAAAAATCACCCAGAATTTCTCTCATTAGATGGAGATAAACCTTGCGTCCAAGGAAGATGTTGTAGTGATCCTCGCTGGAAGACCGTTGTACATCAAAGAGTTAGTGATCCACATAACAACTAGCCAGCCCAGGCCTCTGCCATCCTTTGCTGTGCTATGCTGGAGGTACAGCTTGAACTTCAGGACTTTACTGTGCTGAGAAAATCCCTTGTCTGCAGAATAAAATTAGCCAGCTTATTGTAACAGAGGAGCTGCAGGCAGCTCCCACTTCGTACTGGCAATTATGCCACCTGTGTGGCCTTGCCTTTACCTAAAAGTGCATCAAGAAGTTCTCATGAGAACATCCCTTCCGTTTGACAGTAGAAATGATGAATAAAATTGTTTTCTTGGAAAAAAGTCCTGTAACAGCTCGAATAACTAAAATGGGGTAACCCTTTCCACAGATGGGGTCTTCATGGTATGCTGCCTGTGGATTGGAGACCTCTTCAATGCTCCAGATCTCAGGGCTCCCACCATCTAAAGATGAAGTATGTCTGTATTAGTCTCTCTTTCTTTATAGTGTTAGCTCTAAAAAATAGCATTTTAAATGATACTTTACAAAATCTGAGTATCTTCCTGGTGCAAAATAGATAGTCAAAATCTTATTGTATAAGCACAGAGAATAAGATATTTTTTAATAATTTGGAATTACTCAAGAAAGTTCTTATAATCTGTCTCATCATTGTGTTGACAACTTTCCAAGTTGTGCATTAAGTAGCATATATATTAAAACGGTGACATGTAGTTCTTCCTTCTGTGAAAGAAATTGTTCAGGTCTGCAGTTTAATTTTTTCAATATGTACAATTTTATATCTCTGTAAAATGGTTATCTTTATGAAAGCATGCCAAAAGAGCGTTCATATTTGCTGAGGTTTCTGGCAGCTTTTTCATTCCCTACAGGGTCCCTTACTATTGTCATCTGCACAGGGCAGAATTATCCTTCTGGATAAAAGTTCTTTTGACTCAAGGAGCAACACTGACTGCTCTGATTGTCTCTTGAGAGTCTTAGGTTGCTATTTTAGGTAGTGTTTGATCTGTTCATTGAACATAGAGTATTATATTTAAAGCATTTGCATCTCCACTGATGAGAAGTGCATTGCAAAGGTTTTCAAAGATCTGATGACTTCATTCTCAAATGCAGTTAATGGGGTTTATTCATACTGCAGGAATAAAATAGACATGCAGTGAAACAAATACACATACCACCAAAACAAGGACATTGGCCTCTAGAATCTTCTCAGTGAACTGGTGATAGTAGAGTATATATATGGGGGTACTCTGTGTGAGAGGGAAGGTGATATTTTCTGATATACATACCTGGTCTTTTCTGTGGCTCAGCTATGGAACTTTTTAGGGCAAATGAGTAAAGAAAATAGTAGGAGGTATAGTAATAAGTGAAATGAAGTATAAAATTGCTCAGTACGTTGGCTATAAAGGCTTTAATGTTAATCCTATTATTTCTCTGCTCCAGTTGTTAAAAATTTGAGATTTATTTAGCTCATTATCTGACTTTAGAGTTGCTTTTTGCTAAAATTGAAGACATTAGAGTTTTACTAGCACAAATACTGAGTTTTCTGAGGGCTTTCTGTCTATTCAGTGGGCAGAGAATTTCAGTTGATAATTACATAATCACTGTTGAATTTTCAATCTTAATTGCTGAATGAGTCTTCGTTTAGCCTCCTTTATAAGTAGATATTTAGGCACTGATTGTCCCCCAATTTAAAAGCATCAATGTCTGACCTTTTGTATCTTTATTTTCAGGAGGTGCTGTGACTACTGCTGGAGAGAAGCAAAACATAAAGGAATTTATGTCATCTCTTCTTAAACTGCACAATATTCTCAACCTTCTGTCAAAGTCCACTTTTTTGCCTCAGATTCACATAAAACAGCAGCTGATAGAAGAGTATGTACAATCACCACCTCTAAATATTTTATCCAAGGGCATATGGATTTGCATAGTTTTAAACTGGTCTGGGTTAATGCATAGAAGGAACTCAAAGAGGCCTTAGCACCTGGAGAAACCAGATAAACCAGACCTTAGATACTTGCTGAGACCACATGGCAGATATCTCTGATAAGAATAGTAAAAAGCTGAAGAGTAGCACAGAGAATCTAACTTTACTGAAATAGTGGTAACTTCAAAAAAATGAAAATTATTGAAGCCAAGACAGAGTGCTCATCTTCAATATACCTCAGCTCATTCCACCTGAAAACAAGAGATGCTTGAGACTTTTCACTTAAAGCATGCTTAAACATATTCCTACAGTAAAAAGCTCACTCTAATCTAAGTATAAGTCAACAAAACCTTCCCCCTTAGAGCTGTAATGATAAACATATGACCCATCAAAAACTAAATTGAAAACAAACTGAAGTTATATTAAAAAATAAATTTTAATGTTAAATTGTTCAATTGTAACTATAATATTACATTCACAACTGTAACTGTAAATTAAAAATTGTAGCTGTTCAGTTCCACTCAATGATGATGATGATGATGACGATGATGATTACTATTATTATTATTATTATTATTATTATTATTATTATTATTATTATTTCTATTTTATATTTCCTGGTCATATTCAGTTTTCTCTTTCGAAAGAACAAAGACTTCATAGTTTTTACTGACCCTCCCTTCATAACATTCTGAGTTTAAAGCCTTTCAGAATTTGTGGGGTCATTCATTAGAGGACAAAACCTAGGCAGATTCACCTCAAATCTGAGGCAAACTTTGAGTCCTGTCACAAGTGTATACATATTACCAGATATGACTCAGCTATACTTTTATACAAATGCACACAGAAAAAAAATGCACAGTAGAGATCAATTTTATTAATTGGGTTTACAGTCAATGGTCTATCACATTTTAGTCAAAAATCATGTAGGACAGCTTCTTGTAATTTATATTTAGCATAATTATTAAAAGAAGAAGATACTGCCTTAAAACAGCAAAGTAATGAGATTCACTTTGAGGAGCTAGTTAGAGTTTTTTCTAGTATAACTTTTGAGGACTTTATAGCAACCAGTAAAAAGGCAAAATATTATTTTCTTATTGCTGTTATCTCTAAATTAGTTAAATTGCTGCTGAATAAAGTGAAAGATACAAGCTCTGAAGCTGAATGTTCTGAAGTAGACTTTTATGCAGTGTTGAAACTAGGACACTAAAATTAACAAGGCAACTGTTCCTATCCATAAACTTTATGTGAAGATTTGGTACTTTGTTTATTTGCAGTTGATAAAAGTTGATAAACTTTTGAATAGCTTTCTTCAGGACAATTATTAACAGTGGAAAACACTGTATGGAGGGAGAGAGAGAGAGAGAAGTAATTTTCTTTCAGTCAGTATTTAAGTTTCTTGATGTTTTGTTTTGAATATCTAGAAATACTGTGGTGGCATGACCCTAGCGAGCAATTAAGCACCCACCAGCTGCTCACTCAGTCACCACAGCCTTCCCCCAGGAGGATGCTGGAGAGAACTGGAAGAACAAAAGTGAGAAAAATCTCATAGGTCAAGATAAATCCATTTTAATAAGTGAAGGGGAGGGGGGGGCAGGCAGGCAGAGGGAAAACAAAAAAGCAGGTAATACAAAACCAGTCACTCACCACCTCCCACAAGCAGACCAACGCCTGGGCAGTTTCTGAGCAAAGCCTAACTTGGAAAGGCTCCTGCCTACCCCCACCAAGTTTTTGTTGCTGAGCATGACATCATACGGTCTGGAATATCCCTGTGGCCAGTTGGCGTCAGCTGTCCCAGCTGTGTCCCCTCCCAGCAATTTGCCCACCCCCAGCCCACTTGCTGCAGGGTAGAGTGAGAAACCAAGAAGTCCCTGATGTTGTGCTGTGTTCAGCAATAGCTAAAACACCAGTCTGTTATTAACACTGTTTCCAGCACAAACCCCAAACACAGACCCTTATGGGCTGCTTATGACGAAAACTGACTGTCTCTCAGCTGGAACCCACTGCAAATGCTCATGTTAAATAGTTCAGTGGGAGCAGCTTGACATCACATAAGAGTGAAATAAAATGGAGGAATACTGCTGAGATTAGTTGATAAAGGGCAGTTAATAGAAGGTGTGTTACAGAATTTTCAAAAAAGTGAGGTAAAACATTTATTCAGAGCATGGGAAATACAGTAAAGTCTGTTAGTCTCATCAGATAAAGCACTAAAAGAAAAACAGAAAAAATACAAGCCGCAATGCTTAGCTTGTGTGTACAAAGAGACAAATGCTGTAGCTGACTTTCTGCATGGTTTAGTTTAGACTGGATCTTACGAGGTTTTCCTACTTAGTTACATTTTTCAATCCATCCGTTTGTTTTCCTAAATAAATATGTATCTAGGTATCACATGGATTGTTGACAAAGCTACATTTAGAAGGCCCTGCAAGACACTACTGTCTTTGCACCACTGCTTTCTCATACAAGTAACTACAGAATCAGTAGGTGATATCAATTTAGCGTAGCTTTAAAGTAAGATATCAAAACCCAACCTAAGTACTTTATAGTCCTTTTACAGAGAAATGGACACTTCCTGAGGGCGGCTCATCTCATCTTAATTGCATACTTCAAGACACATCAAACGAACCTCTCCCTGGAGGCACAGACTTTAGTTGTTCTTTGCTCTTCTCTAGGTAGAGTGACTGAGACTAAGGCTCCAAACTGTTATGTGTTTACACAAGTTATAGCGCATCCTAATTCATATACAAATTCATATGTCAATCCTATAGTTACCTTGAATACCAAAACTGATCAAAGATAATAAGATCACATACTTGCCACTTGCAAATCAGCATAGCTCTGTTGTCTCTAAAAGGAGCTAGGTTGACTAAATTAAATACACACATCTAAATCTTGGAGATACAAAGTTATGTGAAATGATTTGCATCCCATGCTTTTAATATCAGAAGGATTAATATGGTGTTTGTCATTTTGGGGGCTTCACTGAACAGCTATTGCAGTTACTACACAACTTATTTTCAGGAAACTGTGACTCACATAGAAGAATAACTGCAAAAAATTGAATTCAAGTGTATTCTCACTTGTTGCATATTCCATTTATTTTTTAGCTTATTCATGTAGCAGTTAATTTGCTATTGAAGACTGACAGTCATGCCAAGCTGAGCAAAATTATCATTTACTTCCCCACTATGAAGTTCTCTGTGAGAACAAACAAGTGTCTTTTTTAAGGTTTGTGTGGGGAATAATGTTAATAGATAGGATTTGCCTATTTCTTCAAGAACAGTTACATGGAACAATTTTCCAGGGTCTAGTCAGCAGTTTTTATTAACAACTACAAGAATCTTTTTTGTTTCTTTATTTTTGAAGTTTCAGGTTAAGCATAAAAAATGATGAAGCCAAAACACCAAAAAAATTGTTGACCCTAAAAAAATGCAAAGTACTGTTGTGAAAAAGGGTAGTTTTTCCTTCAGCTCAATAGCCTGGCACTGTGTGAACTGTTTGTACCAACACATTCACAAGTACTTAGGGCCCTTTCAAATATTTTTTTAAAATTCAGAACCAAGAAATGAACTTGTGTGCTGTATGAATTTCTCAAGCAGTTCGATGTGCTTTACTTCAACAAAATGTCACAAAAACCCCACAATGATTCTAAAAGTGAGGATCATGCTGTGTTTGACTATTCTGATTTCACAAGAGATAGGTGAACTTAGAAAGGGTTGCTGGTTTTACAAGTTCTTAACTGACCATTTAAGTTGGAAATTGAGTTATGTAAAGACAAATTAAAACATTGTGACATTTATTTTTCTGTCTTCTGCAGGCTTAAAAATTAAAGCTGTACAAGGAAAAGCTTCATTAAAATGATAAAAGACCCCATAAACTAGGAAGTAGTTTCAGTATGCATTATCTTGGTTTTGTGTATTTTATTTCATTGTAGTATAATATTATGCTATATTCATATACAGAATCTTTATTTTACTATGCGGTGAAGTTACTATGAAAATACAGATACTTTCTGTGAGTGATACAATATATGTAAATACATATTAGTTAATATAAAATTTTTGAATGCTTTTAATGGGAAAAAATTATTTCAGAAATAATGAAGTTATATGTCAATTTTGCCAATAATGTCCATTGAATGTTGAATTCTACCAAAAATATTTATCTATAAATAAAAATAGTTTTGAAGATTTAATCACATATTAACATGCAAACAAGAACATTTTAAAGTCACTTTTGAAGGTGAAAGTTTGATTTCCCATTTTTTCATCTTTCTTTCTCCTTTTCTCTCCCTCTTTTTTGTCTTACTCCTGGTAGCACTGGGAAGAGAAATTATTTCTTTTTTCATGGTGACTTCCTTGGAAAGCATTATTACTCACTGGTGTACACCTGCAGTACATAACTGTCTAAGTGAAAGCATTTCCATCACAGTGTTCTTTCCTTGAGCAGTGACTACCATAGAGTATTATTGATTTGCTTGGTGTATGATGATTCAGAGGTTAGACAGCTCAGAGTACAGCTGTTTTAGAACCTTTATGACAAACAAACTCAAATGTGATTCTGTAGACGACAAACCTCAGGCATTTTCTGCCCTCTAGTGAAATTATATTTTTTAGGTTTTGTATTTTGTTGGTACATAAATTATTTCTTTTTGACCCCAAACCAAAGAAATACAAATCAAGAAAAAAGAAGTAATTTTACAATTGTTACATGTAATATAAAAGCCTCTTTCCAAAAGATATTTGTCAAAAATATTGTTAGCACAGATACAGTCGTCTTGTTTTCCAGGCTTTAAGCAAATTTAAAAATATACCATCAAAAAAATAGAACCTCAAGCCTTATTTTTTTTTATTTAGCTCAGTGCTCAGTAACAGAAGTCAAATGTTTACAGGATTTCAGCATGAACTGTCATTTCCCTTTTGCATTTTTGTAGAAGTGTCCCAGACAGAACTAGTACTTGAAATGGAGAGTGGTTTATTCATCAATATACTCACCTAGGATAGAAGGGAACCCAAGAGTCAATGTAAATTTTTCTGATTCAGAGATGAGGCTTGTTTCACACCGGTTGGGTAAATTTTGTGTAGGCTGTCACCCAGACTTTGCAGGAGTGGTGCTGAATCAGGCGCAGCTGCCATCCATATGGTTATGCTCCCCTACTTCGAGTTTTATCACACAGCAAGAACAAGGCCAATGCAGGAGTTGGCACCTGCAGCTAGGTCCAGGCACTGCAGTTGCTGTGTGCTGTCTCTGTGTGCTCTTGCGTTAGGAGACCATCTTCAAGATTTACTTTCTTGGCAGGCTGGCCAGAAGTATCTGGGATAGAAGCGCCTTGAGAAACTAGAGAAGCTGCAAAACTAGGATTAAAGGAGCTACATACATTCAGTCGATAAATGTTGGGTTTGAGGTTAAAGATGTCAAAAGGCTCTTTAAACTACTGCTAAGTCCTCATCTGGTCTCAAATCTCTCTTCCAAATGATGCAAAAGAGAGACATAGGTCAGTCTCTTCCATAAGCCAGCCGAGTGCTCTAACCCTTGTGATATTAATTGTTCATCATATTGTTTTTTTCAAAGTGCCTTTCTGATGTAGTGCAACCCCAAAATTTTTAATGTAATAATTGTCTTTTTTAAAATGGAATGCTTGTTTTCAAGCCAATCCATACTGAAATGGTGATGTAAACATTAAAATGAAGCGAAAGCAAAATATTCAGAACTTTAGGTTTGGAATGCTTGTTCCTATCTTTCAAAAACTGCTTAACACCAAGATTATTAAAGCCTTTGTTTTTGCAATAGCATTTGGCTTGACTAGGTCACACAATTATAATTATCCCGAAAGAGAGAGGAAAATACATAAAGCTGATAAATCTCTATAAGACTTTACAGGGCAAACAGCTGAGGTCCATAAAACTTCAATTCAAAAAGGTCAGAAAGACAGACAGAGCAATTCAGAGCCACACAAATCACCAGTTCTTCCCATTGTGCTCCATGTCCTGGGAGCAAGTGATTAATATAAATCTGAGCCTTTCTCTTTCGGTGATAAACAATAATAAACTATTCACCTCCTCTCATTAATATTGTAGTGGTGCCAATTTTGATCCCAGAAGAAGCTATAAAAGTGTAGTGAGGACAGATGAGAGTACCCTCCTTGTGCCATTGCAGGAACACTCATAACGGATAGACAAATGTCTGATGACTGCAGAAGGAAGCAGGAGGGAAAGCAGCTGTAACAAGAGATCACAGGTGGAAGATCCAGGTTTTGGAAGAGAAAGACAAACTCTCGTTGACTGTGGAGGGAAAGTCTATTGCACAATTCGGAAAGTTCAAGGATGGCATATTTGCTCTACCTTGCCAGTAATCCTGAGATGAGCTTTCTCTTCCATGTCATACACTACAGAACCTGCCTCACAATATTTCTGACATTCAGTCATCACAGATACCAAACACAAATAAAAGTAAAGAAAAAGATCAGTACCACATAAAACTCAACAGACCTTCCCAAATATAATAAATACACTCTCAGAAATGTAATTCTCATTACCACTCATTATGGTGTCAGTAAAGGGTCATTGGATCATAGCAGTCCCTCACATGGAGAATCAGAAACCTCTGTCAGGTTACAATAAAATGCCTGGACCTTCATGCTGTCCTCATTGAACAGTATGAATACAGTAATTAAAATACTTTTTCTGTAAGTATTTTTAAATTGCTATCGTAGTATTAAAGTGTTAAAAGTATTTAGTAAAATTCCCATGAGCATACTTCTCAGTGAAAAACAGTAAAGACCTCAGAATGGTAATGTAATGGGTTTATGGATTGTGGAGCTGATTTCAGGTTACTAGAAACCAGTAACAGCTAATGTATTTTTACCAGTTATGTTCTTAAATTTCTTTGCAAAATGTACTAAGGGGTTTTTTTCTTCTGCTTCTTCCTGAACGATTTATTTTTTTTAAGAGAAAAGCAAAAGAAAGCCAACTGTAAAGCAGCAGATAATTCTTGTCAATTCTGTTAAGATTGTATCAGCATGTTTGGTTTATAGTACATATTTTCTTTTGCAGTTGCATTTACCCCTAGTGTATACATTCTCAGCAAAGCAGACTCCCTCAATTATTAACTCTCTGACTGTGAGCCTTCTGAATAAAATACATCTTTCCCTAAGCAGTGCCCCAGCAATGAGTATTTTTTTGTGCTACAGAAGAGTCTTGGTGACTTCTAAGTACTTAGGTCAACAAATGCTTTGAAATTCTATGTTTTTGTTCACTCTAGACTTTCTCTTTATTCACAAAAAAAAAAAAAAGTCCAAACAGAATAAAAAGCTTAAGGGGCAGTAGAGGAGGAAAGATAAGGAGATGGAATAATGAGGAAGTCAAGCCTTTATTTTTTTATCTTCACCTTGGAGTGGACTTCTCTGATTTGCTTTTGCATTTTCTCTTGCTAGACATTAGAGCAGGTACTTGCTTCCTCACTGTGTACTACTACTGAAATATTGTTATCTGTTAGCTTTGGACAACATAAAGAATAATATCTAAATACAAATAAAATGATACTGGAAGAAAAAAGAGAACACAATGTAGACCTAAGATGCAAGACCCATTGATTATTCAAAGAGCATATTATTCCCGATATTACTTGGTATTACCTGATATTGGCTTCAAATGTTTTATTTTACTTCACAGTTCCTGTTCTATTTCTGCAGAGTATGTGTCAACCTTCAGTCCTTTAATGGAATATTTTAATTTCTTTCTCAGCAAGACTAAACTCCTCTAGTGTGCAACATCATCTTAAAGGCAGAGAGAATACTGCTAACCAGTGGGAATGTATCAATTTTGTATATAATCTGTAACTGAAGATTAATGAAACACTGTCCATTCATTTCAAATAACAAACTAAAAATACTACATTCAGATAAAGAACCAGTGCAGATGGGAACATCTCTCAATCCACTGTAGAACTGACTCTTCACTCCACTGCATAGCTAAATGCAGAAATTTGAGGTGAGAACAGGAGGGAATGAGATTGAGCTTCAGCGTCTGCCCTCCAGAGACTCTACCTTCATCTACTTCCCAGTCCTTTGCTTTCTAACCAAAAGACTTAACCTTTACCTCCCCATCTCAGTCTTTCCCTTCATAGTCTGTAATAGAATATGTTTCCTGACACAGGGTCATTGCAGAAATACTTCAAAGAAATTAAAATACCCATTGTCACTTTGAGTAGAGTCTACTGCCCTGGCTCTGAAACCTCAAGCCCAAAGCGAATTGAGATTGGATTAACCCTTACTTACTCTCTCAGCAGGACAGTAATAAACCACAAGAAAGATATATTTTTTCAAGGGAATTAAAATCCTGAATTCTGAAAATTATATTGATAAGCTTTCATTTTATGTTGAGGGGGTTTCATGTGTTTAATATGTAGACATTAAATATCTGCTATTGATAAGTTTGCAAAATATAAGGTACCAAAATTTAGAGCTATTAGAAAGTAGGTATGTACAGATATTTGTTTGACCTTTGAAGTATTTGCTTGAGTTGACTGCATGTAAATCATCCTAGACTATCCTATTGCATCATCAAATCCTGCCAGTCTACAACTACAATACATTCCATTTTTTATTTAATACACGATACATAGAAATAAGCAAAGATAGGACCTTCTCATGTATACAAACAGGGATATTTGCTTTCAGGTTACCTTTTCCCTCAGTACCTGTTAACGTTGTGTAAGCTATTATTACAGATTCATATTAAAAATTAAAATTCACTTATTTTGTCTAGTTGCAGTGTCTATGTGACACTCCTTGAAGAATGTTTTCTGATGGGGTAGATTTGTATTAATGAAAAATACAAAAATTTCCATACAAAGTCAAAACAAGATGGCTATGGCCATTCCATCTCTACTTGAACAAAATGGAGATATAGTAATAGTTCTGCAGATGCCCAGAGGATGGCTCCTTGTGGCATCTCTTCCAAAGGAAGAGAAACTGCTTGAGCAGGGCAGGATATTGGGATGTGCGGCTTGCAGACAGGGCAGTGGCCAAGGTGAGAAGCAAGGGTCACAAAATGTGCTTTCAGCCCCTGCAGCAGTTGCAGCTGAATTACCAGCTTAGATGATAAATTCAAAATGGCAGACTTCATATAGCAAAGCTTTATGTCACTTATGATACAGATTACTCAGATTTAAAGTGACAATACAAGATTCAGGAGATAATAAAACTGACAAAACGCATTACTGAAACACACTGAAAGCACCTACTTTAGTGACTTATTTCTCTTCTATGAAATCAATGGGCAAACTCCCACTGAACTAAAGAGCAGAAAGAGCCCTTAATGCTTTAAGTTAAATGTTACTTAGGATGGGGAAATAGGGTGATGAAGTGCCTTTCACACTTCTCCTTCCCTCACAACCAAATTCTGTATCACTCCATTCATCATGCCAGAAAAACAGCTTAGAGAAATAAGTCTTTTGATTAAAACTGAAAAAAGCACAGTGTCTTAAGTAGCCTACTAAATCTCTACTTTTGGGGGAGGAAAAGAAAAAAAAAAAAAAGATTTAGTTGTTATGTGTGACTCAAATGATTCTCGAAATTGGAGAAGTGATTCAAAATATTTCTGGACCATTACTGTTAAAAGACTGCCTGGCTTTGTTAAATGAGGTTTTGCTCTTATTTTTATTCTTATGGAGCAAGTCAAATAATTAAATTCATAATTAAATTCATATTTCCTTCAAAGAATAGCCATTTTCAGGACTGCCATTTCTTCTTGCTGTTTCAGACACAATTAAAGAAAAAAAAAATATCCCTCCCCCTTTCTGCTCTATATTTAACCTTCCTATTTCACAACTGAGGTACTATGCTGATGTACCATGGGGAAAACAAGTTCAGTGTAAGTGGTTGCAGGATTATATGATATCTTTCCCAACTCTGATAATACAGAAACTCCAGCAATCTATTAATTTCTACTTAAATTAAAAAGAAATTAAAACAAAAAAAAAATTAACAGTTCATTTCAATTCTATTTGCCTTTTTTTTTTCCTGAAGGAAGATTTAAAGAAGGCAAAATTAGTGAATGTAATCATTTAGATTTTGAAGATTAGCTTAAATGTATTTGATGTTCCAGTCCTGAAACTAGCATTTGTTATGAAGTTCAGAGAAAAGACATGAACCTCTACAGACTTAATCTAAATCTTTACACATCACTGACATTTGCGGATGCTTTTTCTTAAACTTTAGTGACACTTTTGTCACATTTTCACATACCAAACTCTTCATGGATTATCATTCTACAGAGATTTATTTATTTTGCAGTTGAATAGCCAAAGAGGTAAATACAGCTGGAAAAACGAAAATGGGAAATGTTATTACATAAAGGATTGAGTAAGTATGTAGTTATCTGCCTGGACATGTTTGTCAGCTTTGAACTAACAAAATATTTAGGAACAGTAACTCACTTGGCTTTCCTGTGCCTTCATACAAAGAAAAAGAGCAATTAGAATGGCAGGAAACAAACAAACAAAAATGCTGTTGTTTTTTCTAAAGAAGTCTTGGGTACTAAATATTTTCTCACTGCAATCCTGAGAAAGTAGGAATGGTAAGCATTTGAATGCGATGTGAAAGCTGGGCTTAAAGGAGTGTCAGGAAAATAACAGTTTCTAAGTGGGAGGGATAGCAGGTTAAGGAAGCCACAGGCAAAGCTGATGAATTAGCACCAGGTATGTGCACCAGAATGTTTTTAATTTTTAACTGAAACATGCAAAACCACCTTTATCTGATTGTTTAGATATTTATTAAAAAAAAAAAAAAATAGGTGGATTATTATGATAGTTTTCCCTGGTTTCCACATTCATCAGTGTAGTCAACATGAGAGAACACTTCACTAAATACTGTATTTGTCAGAAATAGGCTGATGAATTAGCCAGAGCCTTAATCCCCATTTGTAAATTTATGTAATTTATGAGACCATACCATATTAACTCTTAAAACCCAGAAACTCAAGCCTGCAGGATGACACAGGCTTGATATTAAAAGGTGTCTGACTGCTGCATCCTCATCCCTGCTCATCTTTTCTGTTCAGCAATTTTAATGGCTTCATATATTGTAATAAATTCCAGATGGGCTCCTTTTTCTCCCTGGGAAAGGCTTCTCTTCATTACTTCTGAAGGTGACTCAGGATCCTCTCCCTAGTACTAAGATATTCTTTTTTTCCTCCCAGAAGCCTGCAAGTCTCTAACAAATTCCCTGATCTACCATTTAATACGAAACTTCTCCCAGTTGAGCATGTTGTTTTGATCTTAGGGAAGTGTAATTTCTCCCAGCCTTGACTCAGTAAAAGGCAGTGAAGGCAAGGCAACCAGGCAGGTTTTTTTCCTTAAGTGTCTTCTTCCTTCTAACAAAGTATGCAATGTACAATATGTGTACATACAACTACGCATACACATAATGGTATATATGTACCTCATAATTGATAGTTGATCAGTTCTACCACTCATCCTTACAAACAATATCTTAAACATCTGGGAGGAAAAAAGAAAAGAAAAGAAAAAAAAAGCTAAAGGGGAAAAAAAATTACTTACAAACATTATGACCTAAAAAATAGTAAACACTTTGGCTGGGTTTTTTAGGATGAATTTTCAAAATAGAAAAATTAGACATTTCAAAATTAAATCTCTTCAACTTCTTTCTAATGCTTTAATATTTGTGCCAAAAATGGGGTCGTTTACCTGGTGTGCGAGACGCCAATACACACGCAGAGCAGATTTATCTTATCCCAATTCTTGTCTGCACAAAGATGGGGTCTAGGTGGTAATTCACAAAGCTAGCACATCTTATACCTAAACAGGCAAGCAATTTACACAGTTTAAATTTACAGATTTAGTTTCCAAAGTTCTTCCCCCAAACTATTACTGGTAGTCGCTTATCTACCACAATTTTTGTTGGTTTTTGCCTCTTCAAATTAAAGGTACAGTCTTTTATACTACAGTGCATGCCCAAGGGAGGGTAAGTCTTTTTGGTCTGGAATTGAGTCAGTGGTCATGATCTCCCTCTGCCGCCTTTACCTTTCCCCACAGTTACCAAAGATCTTTGCTGACTTCATGCCTATGAGCAATTACTGTAACAACTCTGGGGCCTCATGGGGTAGGATGTTCCTTTCTTATCAGTCTTTTAGTTCTTCTTCAGGGGCATGGTCCTTAGCAAGGCATGCATTGGTTATAAGAGGACACCCTGTTTCACAAGACCCTCCCGGGATTTTTAAGGTGGCTTAAGGACATCATAAGGGCTAGCAATATGCTGTTATTCTAGATGAAAGTTGAGTTTCTCACAGTGGACTCAAAAATCTGGAATTCTTACAGAAAAAAACATCAAATTTAGTAAGCCTTCTGAAAAAAAAAAAATCATTAATGTTGGCAAGACATATGACATAATCATTTAGGTCATTATGGGCCTGGCAAAAGGAAAGGGCATTTAGTGCCTGGGCAAAATAGGAGGGACATGGGGGGAAGATGGTTGTAGGATACACCATTATATCTCACTTCTGGAGTCTGAGTAGCACAGCACATGCTCCTGCTCTCTGCAGGAGCACTTCAGTTCACAACAGATGACCTTACACCAAAAAAAAAGTAATTTACAACTCTGCTTCTATGTGCTCTAGAGGCACAGTTAAACCTTAAAGAAAGAGCAGGAAAAAGACTGACGTGTGAAAGTTCTGAATCTGAGTTCAGACAGTAACCTCACATTTATCAACTTTCCCTATGCTGCCAAGGTAGAGGGGGCATGCCAGTGAGAAATGACATGTTTCAAGGGGGGCTCTACATCTTATAAAATGATGGAGCAGGGTTGCAAAATGCCTACGGTAAGTGCTGGCTGAGCACGAGACAGGAATCTGCTGCCAAGGCTCATATCCAGGGATGTGGAAGGAGACGTGGAAAACCTGAGGCATTCTCCTGCAGCATCTCAGAAAAAACGGCCTATGGGACTATTCATGTAAATGAATGCTCCATAAATGTGGACAACGGTCCCAAAATCTGCTCAATTCAAGTAATCACAGCAGAAGGAAATATCTCTTCAAATGTTTTTTTCTGTTGTATCTGAGTTTGATTTCCTATGAACAGTAACATAACTTGGACAAAAAAATCTTAAGGCATTTTTCCTCCTATGGCCAACAAGCTTTTTACAAACAAAGCCAAAATTCACTAATTATTGCCATACAGAAGCATGTAAATTCAGGCTCCCCAAAGGTACAGTCTGTCTTCCCAAAATGTGACAACAAGTACCACGGAAACAGTAGAAGTTATTACAAGATGCATGAGCATTGCTGTTTAATGAGTTTTGGTTTTACTTAAATACAGAGCTTTTGTACCATAACATTTTCTTCATCTTATCCTTAGCTTTCTCTCTCTCTCTAATTCTGTCACTGCTCTATTTTGTTTCCTCTCCAGGGGACATTTACTCTCATCAGAGCATCATTAATTAGAGTTTGTTTGTGGCATCAGCTGTCACTCATTATGAGATTATAAACTCCTGATAAAAGCATTTTTCCTCACTCCCTTCACAGCCATTTTTCAAATCCTTAATGTGCTATCTAGCCCTTGTTTCTGCCTAAGGAAATAAAGGAGTTGTGAAAATAGGGCTACTCTTTTTTCCCTAAAATGTGTTTTTTAAAGAATATATTTTTGGTCCCCCCTTACATAATGAAGCCTATTTTTGCCTAGGTACTGTTTCTCATGGAAGCAGGTGCAGATAGTTCTGCTGAAGAAGAAATATGTTATTTTATATTTGTGAAGCTGGAGAGAGTATCAAGAACACTCATGACACAAAAGTCAATGTAAACCAACAGTGAAAGCTGTAGCATGATTTTTTCCCTAGGTAATACAGTGTGAGACAGACCATGGGTAAGCTGAAAGTCTTCTTCTTACAAATAAAATATAGACATTCTTTTATATTTATATTGGTTTAATTAGTGCTTTTTCTCTGTGCCTAAAAGAAATTTAAATCCCCTTAGAATTAAAAAAAAAAAAATTTGAACAACAGTCCTATTTTAGATCACAACTTGTTTAAGAAATGCAAAAGAAATCATTGCAAATGATGCAAATCTTGTCAGATGTGGTAAGATTACACATTTTATGGCCTAAACTACAATTATCCTAGTCTAAGTACTCCTCATCCTCTAACAAACTTTCAGTATGCTGGGTGTCATATAGGAAATAACTGGTGGGAGCATAAGTTTAAGTATAAAGAACATTAATACTTCTCTTTTTTTCTTTTTTTTTTTTTTTAATCCAGACTTTGTTCTGTCAACTGTTAGCTATAATGAACTCAAGCTCTGAGCCTTGGCATTAACTGTGAGCCTAAATTGAAGATATAATTTGAAAAACAGCTTTTGCAAAATATCTAATGGATATGCAACATGTTGCCAGAGGACATGGGAGTTTGAAACAGAAGGGCAGGGCACAGCTGCCAGCCTGGAGTATTTCCTAATGAGCTGAGACGGGCATGTATTTTAGCACCTGATCTTTTGGCCACAATGACATGCCTTTTTTTTTGAAGTGTAGATAGATCACCCCTCTTTCACAGTTTTGCAATGCTGGGGAACTGTATTTCAGGAGAATAATGTACCAGAGAGGATCAGCTGCTGCACAAAATGTTACAATTACTTTGGAGGAAAAGACATGTAATGGTGATATCCGTTCTCGTATCAGATCTGAAATGCTATATTGATTATTCCTAACCAAAGCAAATAGATTATTCATGATTATCCAAAGCATACCATACAGTGTAGGGGGTTTTTGTTGTTGTTGTTGTTCATTTGTTTGTTTTTCAATCTGGAGAAAGTGTTAACTTACTATATTTCTTAACCCTTTTGGGTCAACAGTGTATGAAAATGTTTCACGGAATTTGTGGGGAAAATTTTAGTAAAAGTTTGAAAGTTTTTAGACTTTTCAAACATATGGTTTCAGGATTTCATAACTGCTGAAAGGGAAAGCCAGAAGAATTTTTATAAGGTTTTTATAAAGCAACAAAACCCATTTATTACAAATTATATTTTAGAGACAAGGGAAAACAAAACTACTTTTAACTTGCAGAATGATCTGGATCTTGTGTCTTTTTGATGTATTCCTTGGACTGTTAGTTCAGGAAACACAGTGGATAGACTGGTGGATTTGATTTTTTTTTTTGAATGCTGGAATAGGTTTCAGAAACTGATAATTAATAAGATCATATAAAATAAAATGCAGAAATTCTCAGACTCAAAGAGGCATGATATAATATAGCACCAAAAAGTAATTTCTTATAAGGGGTTTTGTTTGTTTCTGAATACTTTTCATCCTGAATTGTCTCCTTATAATATTCTATTTTGGATTATGTCTCATCAGAAACTAAAAGTTAAATCTTCCCAGTAGAAGAGTATAAGAAGAGAAGCAAACCTAGTCAACGGCTTTACACCTCAGTCTTGTTCTGCCTTATACCTGTATCTGCTGTATTTCCTCCTCTCTATTACACTGCATTTGTGGAGTGATGAGAATACTTTCCTCACAAAAATATTTATGTAAACATGTAAATAAACTATTATAAAACTGTATGTTAGATGTTTCACAACAATCAGTTTACATTGGAGCTAGGAAGCTGAATATGATGGAAGACTGAACTTCTGCAAACTTCATTTTTGGAATGAGCTTTAAGGCCTATCATTTGTTTCTTGTCAGAACATTTGAATATAAACGTCTTCCTTCTAAGTGTACAATTTGCACTTTTTTTCCTGTTAATTTTTATTCCTAACTGTTCACTAGAAATTGCTGGGTTTTCCTGCTAATTTTTATTCCTAACTGTTCACTAGAAATTGCTATTTTTCTAGATACAGTCTGACAATACTCATCAAAGCAATATGACAAATAGTGACTTAACCCTTTCTTCCCTTACACACAGACACACATGGACACATACTCATTGATACATCACATCTTCAGTCAGTGATTCAGGCTGCAGAAACAGCAGTTTTCATTAAAGTCATTACAAGAAGCCAATGCTCAGCATTTTTGAAAGTCAACGCTGAAAGCCGCCTACACTCTAAATGCTTTGCTGGCCTCAGAACCGTTTCTGCCTCTGACAAGGCAAAATCCGCAGCTCTGGAAGAGAGGCAGTCACACTTTCTCTGTGACATTTTCTGTTGTCTATATAGGGTGGCATCTTTGAATATGCTGGATTTTCTGAATGCCATTCATGTGTGCTCTCTTCCACAAAATATCATTGCCTCAGACATTAGAAATTCTTCATTACGAATATCACTCTTGAAGCTCAGTGTATAACTTTAAATATTGTAGCTCTGTGTGTCACAATACCTAAATCCTTTTTTTGAATTCTTGCCACAGAAGATGAGTTTTACAGGCAAGGTCATAAAGCGAATCATGAAATCAGTCTTAATTCCATTCTTAATTTCACTCTCAGCAGCAGGAAAGATACCGAGTGCATATATACTGATAAATAAAGAGGGCAAAGAAGCAAATTTGAGCAATTGGATACCTGATCCTTAATACTACCAGCTAACTTGGTCCCTGGATTTATGTGGGACCACTCCAGCTAGTTTTCTCCAAGACTAATCTGTCTGTAAGGTATTAATCAGATGATGCCTTCTGGCCTTATTGCCAGAATTCATTTCCATAATCCTTTGTTATTAAGCAGCACAGAGGGATTGGATGGGGTGGGGTGGGG
>JAOBAS010000008.1:12231089-12262886 GCA_025311575.1 Elanoides forficatus | reverse complement strand
AACTAGGTTTGCAGCCACGGTGATTTTGGTGGGGAAATAAATGCTGTAAAAAAGCAAGGTGCTAGGCAGGTGTGAGAAGGGAGAAAAGAGCAGTCAAGAACTTTGATCCCAATAAAAAGACTGTTGGGACAAAAGCTGCTCTGCACCCATTTCTCCCATCCCACCCATAATCTGCACATCTCGGTGATATCCAAATGCTTCCCCTTCCAGCAAGGTGGATCACACTTCTTGTCGCTAGACCTAACTTCCCTCCTGCTGGGTACGCTGCATCCTCAAACGCAGCCTTGGGGTGCTGCCGCCTGGGCTGGGGGGGCGTTAGGGGAGCAGCCCCGGGGTGGGATGAAGCTGCTCGCCATGCTGCCGTGCCGAGCCCATGCCCTGCTCTGAAGTCCTTCGCTTCGCCCGCGGCAGCGGGGAGCTCGCCCGTCCCCATCCGGCAGCACGGTGTGCCGGGGATGCTGGGCCCTGGCGGGCTCTCGCTCCTCGCGTCGTCCCCTGAGGACTTGCAGGGCTCCTGCAGCCCCGTCCCGGCTGTGCGAGCCCGGTGCTGCCCTGGGAGGGGGTCCCGAGTCTCTAAGCCACGAGCCGGTCCGCTGCCCGACAGTGGGTATTGCGGTGAGCCGCAGCTCCGAGCATCCTCGGGACTTTCGGCGCAATCTCCCACTGGTGATTATCAGCGGGTGGTTTGGGAGGAGAAAGCTCCCGAGCTCTCCGGCCTGCTGGGCTGTAAGCAATGCCAGCTCCTGTCATGCACTGTAGCACATTGGCTTGACGCTGGTGGAAACGCTGCGGAGAAGCAACAGAGGGAGGTAGCAGGGGCGAAGAGGGGAGATTGGAAGATACCTTTAAAAATGAAAATTATTCTGGCTTCCAGCACCGGCTCCCAGGGCAGCAGTCTGACCAGCACGTGCCAGGACAGTGTGGGCATCCCAGTAACTCCAGTAGTGATGCTGGGCTGCCATGCTGCTCCCCCCTTTGCTCTGCTTCAGTTACCTTGCCCCCTGGTCTGCATTCAATACCCATCACCGTCCCTGCCTGCTTGCATGATACTGCTTCCCTTTCGCCAGCCCTTAGCAGCATGAAACTTAAGCAACCCGTTGGGAGGGGACCTTAAGCAGAAACGAGAGCAGGTTTAATGTCGCAGTTTAAAGTCAACAATTCTCAAAAGGAAAACAAAAGTCAAACCAGAATCTTAATGGTATTTTTTTGTTTTCTTTTGTTTTGTTGTTTTATTTTTTGTTAGCAACCCAACTACTGGAGCTTTAAGGTCAGTATTTCTGATTTTTCACGCTTCTGTTTGAAATGCATGCACTTTTCCACCCTTGCCTCATCTCTGTGTCTGTGTAGGGGGGGTGGGAGCTCGGGATTTTTCTTGAGGGTTCCTGTGCCAAAGTAGTTTGTTCCCAGCTCAGCAGCAGTTTAAGCTCATGAGAAGGATCTTTTATGCTTTTGGGTCAAGTTGTGCAGCTACAAACCTGATGTCTGAGAGGGATGAATCTGTGTCCTGCCCTCATTTAGACCGCTATCACCCCGCAGTCAAGTCCTGCTGCTTTGGAGTTATTTCATTGCAGCACAGGCCTTAACTCGGGGAAAAGGACAGAAAAGACCCTGTTCCAGATGGGCTCGGAAGTCCACCTGCAGAACTCCATCCAGGTGCCTGCTCCCAGGCAGAGATAGAAGGGTTGATCTGATTTCCAGCCTCCTCCTCCTCCTCCTCGGAGAGCTGCCGAGCAGAGCCTGTCCCTCCAGCCGGTGACCCTGCTGAGCGCTGGGACCTGCCGTGCTTCCCATCGCACGGCGTGGCGGTCGCGTATCTGCACTCGACTGTTTGCCCAGCACCGCTTTCCCCGTCGGGCTCCTCATCTCCCTCTCCCGAGCTCCCGGTTCCCCGGAGATCCCAGGCTGATCCCATGCTGATGGGCAGCAGACGAGCTCGGGGGTCTCGGGATGGTGGGGGGGGGGGGTTGCCGGCGTCCTGCTCCTTAAAGCTGGGCTCTGCCTGCATCTTGCAGGAGGTGGGGTTGGCGGAGAAGGAGAAGGAACAGGCTTTCCAATGCAAATGCCATGCCGGACCCCAGAGACCGGCTTGTGTTTGGCATGTCGAGGGATCTCTAGACCAGACAGCAAAGTTATTTGTTCGGCTGATGGTGTCGAGCCCTGTGGGAGGGGAAGGGGCGGCTCTGTCCCGTGTTGGCCATCGCATCTCTGTCTCCATCCTCTGCTCTGTCGCTTGAGCGTCACGGTACCAGCTCGTTCGTCAGGAGGCTGCTGCAGGAGCGGCAGAATGGAGAAATCGTTAGCATTTGCTTTATTGCACCGGGATCTTTGTGCCTAAACCCACCTCTGCCAGGCTACGCAAAGGGGACCCTGAGGGGAGTCTCCTGGCAGCGCCGAGGGTCTGTGCCTGCCTGGTGATTCCTGCCAGCACCTTGCAAACAGTTGCCCTATTGTCTGGCAGGGTGAAGTACGCATGTCATCGCAACTCCCCTTCCTCCCTCCTCCTCGCCCAGGGATGCGGTGGCAACACTTCAAGGTCAGGCGTGTTGCTGGATGACCTTGGCGTGTTGTCCCTGGTGGGTTTGCTCTTCCTGTGGAAAAAACAGGCGCTTTCCTTGGTTGGCAGCGGAGAGCGGAGGAGTCGTAAAATGCATAATATGTGCACTTGTTCCGAGTTTTCATTCTTGAAGTACTTGCAGCATAAAACGCGTGTGAACAGCGGCTCCCCGAATATTCAGCTGTCTGAGTTCTCACCGGCCGGTTTCAGCCACATGCTCTCGGGGACATTCCTGGGACTGGGGGTGAAGGCACAAAAGCCTCAAATTTTTTTTTTCTTTTTTTTTTTTTCTTCCCCATTTTTTTGTGAGTAAGAAATAAAACGGGGACAAACTTCAGAGGCCCACCCACCCCAGAGGTGTCCTCCCCGGCAGCGGCAGGGGTTTTGCAGCCACAGAGGGTGCGTTTTCCATAACTACATATTTTTCCACCCAAGCCTGAAAGTATTTTGCATTGCAAGCAGAGCATCTTCCCCGGCTGTATCAGCTGTGGAAACCCATTACGGGTTAAATCACCCTCCACTTCCCGGCCAAAGGAGGCCCCCAGCTGCCTGACCCTGCTACCAAGTGGGGCATGAGCCAGAGGCAGCTGGGGATGGCTTGTCACGGGGAGAGCCCTGCGGGGAGGCTGATCCTGGCAAGCAGGTGCTGGGGGCTTCCTCGAGGCCACTGCAGCCACCTGCGTCCCCTGGGGTCTTCTGTAGCTGCAGGCTTGGCCTTCGGCTGGGAAAGCTGCCTCCCACCCCCCCTGCTTTCTCCCCAAAATAAAACTTTTATGACCCTTTAGGTTCCCTGACTGTGTCCAGCTGCCACCCTCCGCTGCTGGGGGTGCAGAGCCAGCCCTTTTCCATCCCTCGGCCAAAAAGGAGGGTGGGCTGCTGCCAGAGACCCAACCGATGAGGGATGGAGGGGATCGGATGGTGGGAATGGCTGTGCCAAATTCCTAGGGACACCCAGGGAGGTGGCTGCTGCTGACGGGCGCCCAGGGCAGGACCTGCTCTCCTCCTGCCCTGGCATGCCCCATCTGCCTGGGGACAGGCAATGGCAGGTGCTGGCAGCGATTTGGGGCTCTCCAGGCGTGGGCTTTGGGGGAAGGGGGGCCCTGCATTGCTGTGTTTGTCAGGCTTGGCGCTGGAGATGAGCAGATGCTCTTGTATGTCGGTGGCGGTGCTGTCATTGCAGAGAGGGGGCCAGGAGATCGCGTTGTCCCCAGCCGTTTCATCCTCCGCATCCCCTCGTGTCTGCGGGTCCTGCCGCTGCCTCTGCCCTCCGCCCTGCTCCGTCCTCCTGCCCCGTGCCCCAGCGCATCCCTGGGATTTCTCCAGTCGCTTCTAGATTGAGCCAGCCCCGCTCAGCTCACGAATGTCCTTTCCTGCCAGCTGGCTCGGGCTGTGTGCTCGCACGGAGCCATCGATCCAGCCGCTCCGTGACCATCGTCACGCTGCTGCCGGTCCCCGAGTCCCCAGGCAGACGCCCGAGTCCCTCGGCCGGGCCAGCCTGGTACCCACTCCTCGCCTTCCCATCACCTAAACCGCATCCCAGCTGGCGGCCACCATCCCTGCCGTTTTGGGGTGACTCAGAACCATGTTCTGGGTATCAGCCTCTCCTGGGCAGGAGCATCTCAGCCCCATGGTCTGCAGGGCTTGGGGGCTCCAGGGACACATCCCTGGATCTGGCCGGGGAGCAAATCCCTCCCCAGGGATGCAGCCGGGAGGGGGCTTCGCTGCGGAGAGCGGGGAGGCAGTACCGAGGGCTGGGGGCTCCCGCTGTGCTAATGCAAGGGGTGGGCTGGCTCCTTGCTGTCACTTGTGAGCTGGAGGAGGAATGGGAAAAACCGAAGGCAGAGCCTCGGAAGAGCTCCCTCGGTGCCAGGACTTTAAAAGAACATCAAAGGGCCTAAAGCAAAAGCTAGTGGGGAAAAAAATGACTAGGATGTGGAAGGGAGAAAGCGCGGGGGGCAGGATGCAGTTGTCTTTAAAACAAGTGTCTGGGGCCGTGTCACCCACGTCGGGCTGTAACTGCACAGCTCCTGCTCCAGCAGCGGTCGATGGCTTGATCGGGGCTTCGGGTTGTGGCGGCACGGCCGGGACACGGGGCTTCCTGGGAGCCCCTCGTCCGCTTAGCAGGAACCATTTCCATCTCACCAGCAGGCCGGGGACTCGAGGCGCTTGCCCAGCCGGTATTATAGGCAGGCAGCAGTATTTACTTGCAGGAGCCGAGCAAATACCAGGCAGGCTTAGCTCCTGTAATCCTGCTGCTCCTGCACCAGCCCTCCTCCCCGCGCCCTCCCTGTGGCCTTGGCGTCCGCCGCGTTCCTCGGGGACCGGCGTTTACTGCGTAATATTTTATCGCTCGAGGGAAGGAGGCATCGGGGTGTACTCGGGAGGAGAGAGCAGCTGCTGAGCGCCTGCTCCCACCTCCTCCTTGCTCCCTGCTTTTGGGGCAGGTGCTGGTTTTCTGACCTGTCCATGCTTTCTGGTGCCCAGTTATCTGTTGATCCTGGGTCCTGTCGCTATTTATTATCGCAGCAGGGATGAGAGTAGCGTCCGTAGTGTAGGAATGGGGAAACTGAGGCGCGGTGGAACTAGGTGACTTGTTTGAGAGTGCCCGGGGGGGGGAGGTGCAGCAGCACGACCTGCAGCAGTGCCTGGGCTGGGGTCCCAGATTTGGGGCTGTTTACCTACAGCTGTTGCTGCTGAAGTTGGTTTTCTTTTTTTGCACTTCAAACCAACCCCTCCGAACCTTTTTCCCAAGAGGCACCCGCACATGTTAACCAGAGCCCGGCCTCCCTGTATACAGCTGCTAAAGCAAATCATGCCTCAGATGCCAAAGAGCTGAGCCTTGTCACCTGTCACTGTGAAGCCCCCGTCACTAATGCTGCTAACCCGAGTGTCCCCGCCGGTTTGCAGCATGTACCGGCTCCCCTCCCGTGGTGGCTGCAGCCCAGCAAGGGCTTGTCCCTTCCCCCCCCATCCCCTTTCTGCTGCTTTCTCACACTCGGCTTTGCTTCCCTTCCGCCAGCATCCCTGAAGGATGCAGTAATTTGCTTATTTTTGGAAGATGCTGTCACACAAGGCAGCATCGCCAGAGAGCAGGCATTGAACGCGGCCGCCGCTCAGCCCCAGCGAGGAAGGGGATGGCTGGGATGAACATCCACGCGGGCTCGAGGTAGCAGGGGTGGAGGCAGGACTGGCACCCTCCCCCCCCAAAATACCTCCTGCTACATACCCCTCCATAATCCATCTCCTGGGACCACCTCAGCCTCAGGGGAGGTGCTGGATCAGGCCTGTTTCTGGACATCCCCCCCCCCCAATTGTCCAGGGTCTCACGGCAGGGATGCTCCTCTCCCCATGGATGCCAGACTGGACGTGCCTGGTTGAGACACGGGGAAAACAACTCCAGGAACAAAAGGCCGGCTGCCTTTGCTGGGAGGTTAATGATTATCCTCCCTGTGCGAGCCAAGGTTTCACCCGGCGCCAGGAGATGAGGATGGGTGGGCACGGCGTGTCCCCTCACCCATGGGGGGTCCCAGCTCCAGCCCTGCCCTGGGTGCCAGGACCTTCTGCTGCTCCACTGCCAGCGGGGAGACTGCTCCACCCCTGCACTTTTGGGAAGAAAGCGAGCGTTTTGAGGACTGAACGCAGAGTCCTCAGCATGGCTGGACTCATGGTGCGGTGCGGCGGGGACAGCCCTTGGAGGTGCCTTCTCCCGTCCAGGCACCCCGATCCCCTCCGCCGGGCAGGCGCTGCCGACAACCCCGCTGATGCCGACCCTGCTGTCCGTGCCCGGAGAGGGATGCAGAGGGACCACCGCCGTGGCGGGCAACCAGCAGCCGTCAATATTCATGAGGCTGCAGAGGATCCAGGCTTTTAAATATTCATCAGGCAGGCGAAGGCGGGAGGCTGTTGGTGCCAGCAGGAAGGGGAAAAAATGCAGAGAGGGGGCAAGCAGCCACCCACGTCCCCCGCAGAGGTGGCTGGGCCACGTCCGAGGACAAAAGTGTTTTCTGCTTGGAAACACAACATCTGAGTGTTGGGCTCCTGCTCATCACCTTCAGAGGGCCGGGCAGCTCATGTGCTTTGCAGGGCAGGAGCGACGGATGCTGGTGTCACGGAGATGCTCGCTGTAAGGGTACCCCGTTTCACCCATGTGTGGGACCCATCGCAGGGTAGCGAGCTCCTGCCCGGCTCCTGCTCACATCTGGCTGCCAGTAGCAGGCTGTGCACATCTGGTGGGGAAGGCCCCTTTCTTTAGTCAAGGGGTCCGGTTTAAAAAACTAATCCGATTTTAACGCTAATCCTGTTAACATTGAGATCAGGATTAATTCTGGGTTAATCGGGATAATCCTGACAAAATGTTGAGCATTAGACACTGGATGAATTATTGCTGCCGTGAGCAGTACGCTTTTAATTTGGCGTCGAGACCCAGGCAGGGTGAGAGGGGTGGGGGACAGTGGAGGGGGATGGAGAAGCCACAACCTCCTTGGATGCGGGAGACTTGTAGTATATGATGCTCCGAGCACCCGAGGCCTCTCATTTCTTCCACCTTTGCTGCTACAGCCCCAGTTACCTCCAGATTTTCCTCCTTCTCTTCCCAGCTGGGCATCTCCTGGCTCCTCCATCACGGGAGGCAGGAGCTGGGCTGCTGGAAGTCCCTCCCTGCATGGAGGCTTTGCTGAAGTTCCCCACTCCCGGCTGGTGGAGCTGGTGTGAAACGCTGCACAAGGATGCGGAGGGGTTCAGTTGCATCTGCTCAGCCCCTGCTCGCTGAGATCAAGCACCTGAGCTGGGACGTGTGGGAGGAGCGTGGCACCACAGCCCTGTGCGTGCAGTACTGGGACAGCTGGGCTACATTCTCCGAAACTGGTTTGAAACTCCAGAGCTGATACCCGGGCTGGGGAGGCCGGTGAGGTGATGCCCAGGTGCCGAGGATGCTGTACCCTGGTCAGGGATGCTGCGTTCTGGTCAGGGATGCTCCCTGGGAGGGATTTGCAGCCAGACTGGAGGAAAGGAGGCGTCTGCTGGGGAAGTGTCCCCTTACCTGGGCTCTACTCCTCTTACAAAACAGCCGGCAGCTCTTCGCTGACTCACTCTCTGGGAGCATCAATAATTAAGGTTGAGTGGAGTTCATTAGGAATGAATGAATGAATGGAGCGGTTTGTGATGCGCTGGCATCGGTTTGTTTGCAGAGGGGTCAGAGCTGCTTCGGGTGGTGACCAGGCTCCTGATGGTGAGAACTGGGTAGGCTGGGGAGTCTCAAAGGAGTTTCCCAGACACCAAGTGGAATTCGTTTTTGCAAAGCTCCGCTGTCCCACACCCCGGGGCACTAACAGCACAGCCCTCCCCACCGCAGGAGCCCCTCCAGCCATTACTGGGGCCCAGGAGGGCACCGAGGTGGTGGGTTCTTATCCCGGCACCTCGGAGGGAGGGAAGGGCAGGCACTACTTTGCTGAGCCCCGGGGTATGAGATTTTCTTTTCTTTCTTTTTTTTTTTTTTTTTTTTTTTAAATCTAAAACTCTCAAAGGATTTAAGCATGTGTTTTGTTTTACAGACTCCACTAAAGACATACCAGTGGATGGGATATTTTAAAGTGAAAACTGGATTAAAAGTCACAGGATGTAAAGTTGGAAGAGACCATAATGATCATATATAAAGAAAGTCAGTACAAAGCAGAGCTTCACTCAGTCATTCATTCCCTGAGTCAACATATGAGAAGACAAATGCCCACCAGGGTAGCAACTCTATTTATATGAAGGTGGACAGGTTTTCATACCATCTTTGGCAACGCTTCTGATGTGTTAAATAAAAATGTGGGATGAACCTTACGAAGCCTGTATCCAAGACTGATGGATATTGCAAAACAGACAGTCCACTTTTCGGTAGTGGCAAAATACACAGCATCACAAAATATCCTGGGAAGATTAACTTTCAATATCTCCCAACCCTTCTGCTGCTCTTTACTTGGCTGTATGGCATCTGAGTCCTAAATTTGCCCTTTTTAAACAGAAATGCCTTCTCCATTCCAATATTCCTCCTCTTTTCCTTCCCCCTGGGTAAGGCTTAACAGGACTTGACTTTAACTGAGCAAGTCAGTAATTAATTAAATAAATTAAAAGCATAACCCCTAAGGTTTGACCTGAGAGCGGAAATTGCTCTGACCGCTCAGTGACACAGAATGTGATTACTGAAAGATTAACAATGGGAAAGACAGCTGAAGAAAGCACCCGAATAGATAGTCACAAGATGCATTTCCACTCTATTAGACCAAGAGCCATCCAGCTGGATCTTAACAGATGGTCTCAGTCTCTTGTAAAATATTAAAGTACTCCTTAATTCTGTCATAGGATTTCTACTGAAGAAAGAGCCTCAATTTATTGTACTTTTACTGCTGACAGCAATAGTCCATTGAAGTGGCAGTGAAAGCGCAGGGAGACACTGGGGTTACTCTGTCTTTCTGGCTAGGTGCCCACAGAGGCAAGGAAGTCACTGCTATTGTAATGCAGATGACAGAAAGCAAGGCACACACTGCAGCTGAATTAATTGAAAGAAATGAACTGCACACCCAAACAGAATTTCAGCTTTAAAAATAAAATTTGGCATAATAATTAGCATCTCATGCTTCTGAGAGATCAACACCCAACTGAATAATTAATCTGTGCTGATCGGAAGTGCTGCATTTTAAAACAATCAGAAAGATTTTTATGCAATAGTCAGAGGTTTGTTGGTTTTTTTTAAGGGGGGAGGGGGAAAGAAAGGGGATGATAGAAGGATTAAATAAGGAAGTATTAGTCTCCTTTTATTTTCTCAACTTCAGTTCCAAACAGAACTCTGTGACCGGAGGACTTTTCAAAGTAAATGGACTGTAATGATTTAGATATGCAATCCACTTAAAGACATGACCTGAGACTCTTAACTGCATGCCAGCTTTATGGAGAATAAGTTTACTGACTTCAGAGGAATTATTCTTTATTTGCATCAGCTTAATAGAAAACAGAATTGCCCCAAAACTATGCTAAAATAAGAAGACTGAGTTTTGAATAATGACCTCTTTTCAGACTTTTGTTCTTACTAGTATACAATCCAACAGTCAAAAATACCCATAATAAGTATCCTTCCAATTCCTGAGGTTTTAATATTGATTAAAAAAAAAAAATTAATCAACAAGATCTTAGGATTCAACTATTTTATCAGATACTCTAACATTTCATTGTAAAAAAGGTTTATTAAAAGAAAGGAAAAGTGGAATTCTTATTGGAAAAGCATAGAGAGAGTATCTCTCTATTCCACTCCCATACAGCTAGCTTTGTCATCTTCAAAACACTGATAGCCCTTAATCTTGGACAGATGACTACCAGACACAGTCAGATCAATCTGTATGTGTATTTTGGTAACAAATATGATGAAATTCCATTTGTCTTTTTCTGTAAGGCACATAATGCCTTATAGAGGCTTTGTGTCACTCTCATTTCCTTATTAGTAAAATCCTGAGTGACCACAGAGACACCAGAAGTTCACGTAGGTATATTGGTTGCAAAGATTCATTTCTGCATATATACTGATAGAAAAGTGAATATAGTACAGAGGTCTGTAGTTCAGAAATATGTATATATTAACAAAGCTGTTACACTTAATCATCCCCTGCATTTTGAATAGAATTTTGGGGAGTCTGGATTTTCTGACATAAACCATAAAAACATCCTCCATATTTTTCCATCAAATAGTATGTCATGGTATTACAAACATTTAAGGCATTAATTACAATAGAGAAATTTATGCAATAATATGTCTTTAACTGAAAAGGATTAACCAAAAAATAAAATAGCGTTTAACCTTCCACATTAACTGAAAGGAATAGATCTGATGCACTGCATCTGAAGTTTGTAGTCTTGGAATTTGAATTTCAGTTGTTCATCCACAGTTGGTTAGAACCAAGGGGTTACAAGATACATTTGTTACAGTTTGATATTACCTCCTGAGGAAAGAAATGTTAGTGTACAAACAGAGAATTAGATTTTCAGATGGTTACTTGCCACAAATAGAGTTTCAGTAATCACACGATAGGTTGGCAGGCACCTCTGGAGATCATCTGGAACAACCTCCTGATCAAAGCAGGGCCAAATAGAGAAGGGTGCTCTAGGCCATATCAAGCTGAGCCCTGATGACCTCCAGGGATGGAGACTCCACAGCCTTTCTGGGCAACCTCTTCCTGTGTTTGACCTCCTCACAGGGAAGTAGTTGTTCTAATGTCTAACTCAAACTTCCTGTTTTTCTAACTTGTGCCTGTTATTTCTTATCCTTCCCCTATGGCCCTGTAAGGCAACAGCGACATTGAGCACCTCTCAAGGGTGAGGAGACAAGTGCTGAGGGTGAGGGCAGGGCAGCGACTCACGAAGGGGTGCAGTCCCATGGTACCTGGCCAGGAGACCCAGGCTGGGATGGCGATGATGACTGGGGTCAGCTCGGAGCCCACTGATGTCCAGGCAAGTCTACAATGACCAGGCAGGCCTGAGGCCAAGCTGGGAAGTCAAGGCTGGCATCAACAAAGCAGATGACCAGGCCCAGCACACTTGGCATGCAGCTCAGGCAGAGACCAGGTGTGAGTGCTTGAGCTCAAATGCAGCTTCCAAGCAGAGTGCGAAAGCCCTGGTGAGTCTTCTTCCAGCCCTCTCTCACCCTGATCTTCCCCACGTCACCCATTCTTGCCATACCAGTGTGGGCCTGGGGGCACCACAGCTGAACCCTGGGGTGGGCGGTCTGCAGAGCCCATCAGCACTCACTGCCTTCACAGGGACCTTCTGTGGCAACCACAAGCTGCTAAATGGGCAATGACTAGGTTTTATGGGAAAAAAGTGCTTAGCTGAGTGCGTATCCTTTTGTTCCAATTAATAAGGAAGGCTTTTTTTTTTCCTTTAAGGCATTTGGAGTCTACAGATGGTAACAGTGCCATATTAGATATCACATTAATTATGCTGCTACGTAGGAGGTCTATTGAATCTACCCAATACTTCCTAATCACAACTCAATAAAAAAAAAAAAAAACCACATTTTAAATACAAATTTTCTCCTCCTGACATTTTTGTGCTTAATATACCTGGGTGTTTTTCCTAATTCTTCAGTCATGTGTATGATAATATTGCTAATAAAAAATGAAGAGCAAATTTTTCATTGTACAAGTGTTTCTGTCATTAGAAATGTTCTAGATACTATCTCAGACTTAAAAACTCTCTCATTATAGTTACTATTTTTAAATATAGGAAAAAACCTACCTCTAAATGTAATTCAATCTTAAGACTTCTTCAGCCTCTGAATACCAAGAAACAAATCCTCGTCCAATGAATGAATGGTCAGTGGCATCATACAATGACTTTTTAGATGAAAGTTTAGCTCCAAGGAGAAAAAAAAAAGAAAAAAAAAGGCAAAAGACATTTTTTCATTTCTTTTCTGAACATCCTCCTTTACATACTTTTCCATGAGTCTATTCACTAGTTTCTCCTTCAGATCCTTCCCTGACATCCCTATTTTCTTGGTACCACCATAGGTAAACAGTGGTTCAGTAGCAGTCAGTATAAATTATTTTATAAGTATTTTGTGAAAATTTTTTACATATTTTATAGAAATTACTTGGAACCCTCAGCTGTATAGCAGCTGACTTTAATAAAATGATTTCCACTATGCTATTTGCCATTTTTATTTATCTTGATTGAAATATGACTGTAAACTCTTCAGGACAAGACAAAAGCTCCATTCCATTGTTAAGCTGGTAATATACAGGTACTATCACACATCAGATTTTCATTATCTTAACTTTATTTATAGTTCTTCTGAAGCCTTGTAACAGTAAGTACAAAATACCATAAAATATCAGGCCAAACCAAAAATTGTGAGAAATATATTATGTATTATGAAGAAACCTGGAAAAAAAGGTTTGATGCAAGCATAAAAAGAACTTACCACATCAGATTTTTAAAAATTAAGAACAAGAAAGACTAAAACCAGTGCAAACACATGATATCTAATAGCCCAATTATATCAGATAAAGTATTTGAGCCAACAACCTAGACGTAAATGCCAGTAAAATAAACCATCAGAAATTCCCATATGATTAATTCTGTCTGGTTCTGCTCTGAATCTAAGTCTCATTCTACTAGTGAATACTGCAATTGCTACTGCATAAGCTTTGTAATTTTGCAAGCCTATGAACAACACAGTTGATTACAGTAAAGACTCCCCAAATAATATTATGTATGGAATTAATTACAGGTTCACTTACCTGTCCAGGAGAACAAGGTATTCATCACTGTGAGAATGAAAAACATATCACAAACACATCAAACCTCATTATTCCCTCAAAATTCTGATTCTGTTCTTCAACATAAATTCATAAACTCCTGTGTACTGAAATAAAAAAACCCACACCCTTGCTTCCATCTCCACCCTTGCTTTGGAGACCTTAGTGTACCCTTTCAATACTTAAAGGGGATTATAAGGGGGACATAAGGAAGAATTTTTTTTATGATGAGAATGATGAGGCACTGGAACAGGTTGCCCAGAGAGGCTATGGATGCCCCCTCCCTGGCAGTGTTCAAGGCCAGGCTGGATGAGGCTTCAAGCAACCTGATATAGTGGAAGATGTCCCTGCCCATAGCAGGGGGATTGGAACTAAATGATCTTTAAAGGCCCCTTCCAAACCAAACCATTCTATGATTCTGTGATATAAATAAAACACTAGATCTCATTCCTTCTTTGGAAAATAGAAGAAAAAAAAAGAATAAAGTAACATGTATTATAAATGTGACCTACATGATTTATTGTATTGTTAGAAAACATTTATTTTACTGTGAAAGGTACAGATTAGAATATATATAAAATGGAGAATTTCAGTCAATATGATCCAAAAACTTCTCTTCACAAATAATAGTTATTACTGAAAGTGAAGTAGACTGCATATTATGTGAAAATTCTGTTGAAGAAAATACGTGATAATCTATGAAATTCTGTAACAATGACAATGAATAAGTAGATACTTGTTTGACATATGTTTTCATTAAATATTTGCCTCATGCTATTTGGCTTTTTTTTGACAAAATTGAATGCCTTGCTAGTCATTTACAAACAAAGAAGTGACCAAAACCATTAAGAAGTCATCTTCTCTAATCCTGTCCATGCTGGGATGATCTACAGTGACATACTTCCGCAAAGTTCTGAGCTTTTCAGAACAGCCCATGAAAAAAATTTGCTTTGCATAATAATGTAAACGTGTCTTAATGGAACCACATTGATACTACAGTCAATCATTTAACTACATTTACATCCCTCCATAATGTTTGGTGCTCAATGTTATTCCAAATCAGCTCCCTTACAATATTATCTGGTTTTTATGAACTTCTATTACTTACTTGAAGTAGTATGAATAAAAATTGTGTAAAATTCTATGTCATTTTCTACAAGGAAAAAATCTGTAGATACCCTCTAAATAATAATTTATTTTTAAGAAGAGTTTGGGATAAAGGGCACAACAGCTAATCACTTCTTGATGAGTTAGAAATAGGATATGAACAGATTAGCTAAGATCATCTCTCTGAAACTGAGAGCTGTAGAAGAGAGAAAAAAAAAATCAATAGTCCTCGCCCATGAAAACTATACAAATATAGTGAGAATGGTCTTTTGCAATGGGAAACTGTGAGAAAGCTATATTACTAAAATTTGCTACCTGGAGTGTAAAAATTTTCGTTCAGGCAAATTTGAAGTTCATACTTTAGAGGGCACTAATTTCTGTTACAGAAACCTTTTAAAATAAAACTTTATTATGTTAAAAAACATTTATTAAAAACAATTATTAAAACCAATCAAATGAAGAGTTATAAGAATCTATGCAATATTTACTTTAAAAAATTCCAACAGAAAAACAAAATGCATACTAAATACTTAACTGATTTCCCAGGAGTTTATTGCAGCTGATAGTTGTAGCCACTTGACTCTTTTAGCTAAGTATTATTTAATCATAACAAACAAATTTTCTTGGGAAAAAAACCCAAAAAAGAATATTAAATACTTGACAATTTCTAGAAAAGTATTTCTTGCATTTGGTCTGCAGATGGCAGCAAATACTCACTGAACAGCAGAGGTTTTTCCAGTAAGATTCATTAAACCACATGTACTACATCATAATTTTGGGAAGCTCAAGTTAACTGTTATACATTTCATTAAGAAAAGGATAATAATATTTAGATGTTTCAAATACACATCCAAAAGGATTAATTTAATTAATTTAATGTGTTTTCCTCTCATGATTAAAACAGAGTGAAATAAGTAGACAGCACGTGGAGGAGCAAATGTATGTAGCTTTGTAGGAGTAAAATAGGTAGGGCTTTACTTGAGGAGAGAAATTGAAAACACAGTACTGAAGCTATTAATCAGCTGATTAAATTTCTTGTGTCATAGGTGCCAGTATTTCTTATCTCTGCCATTTATATTATATTCATATTGAGAAATCCCCTTTGGTCATAAACCCATTCTAAGAGTTACCATGCAAAAAAACCCCAAACAAACAAACAAACAAAAACCACAAAAAAAAAAAAAAAAAAAAAACAAAACCAAAAAATCCTACTGTTAAGGCTCATTCAGGGAAGAAATATATTTGTGAATAAGTTGAGTCACTTCTGCTCTTAACAAAGATTTTTTTCTTCAGTGGAGATTGGATTTTAATACATCTTCCAAAAAGTCAGCATAATTTTTAAGGCAAATTCTGAGGAGTCTAAGACTACACCGAACTACAGTTAGAGTTATCATTTCTCTGTCAGATAAATAATAGAGTTAATTTCTACGGCTATTTTTTTTTCTGTGACTGAGCAGCTTAAGTTCACAAAAGTATTTCGGAAAGAAAATGTATAGTCTGGGTATAATATTAACCTCAGATTTTTGTGGCTATTGCAAAAAAAAAAAAGGAAGATCTTGGACTCTCATATACACAGGAATAATTTTTCTCTTCATAAAGAAGGCACTGTAGGAGATACCATGGTCCTAGCTGCCAGCTAACCACATTGATGCTAAGTGTTTGTAGCTGCTGACATAAATATTGCTATGAAATAGAATGAAATTAATTGATAGGGTGGTTGCTGCTGCTTCAGTAGCTATAGGCGATCTATGAATGATAATGGCAATTGAGGAGCAACATCAACTGAAAACAATCAGTCACTGGAACAACTTTCCCAGGAATGTGGTAGAGTCTTGAGATTTTCAAGACATGACTGGACAGGGAACTAGCTGTTCTATCATTCTGTGCACCTCAATATGTGGAAGTGGAAACTTTTTTTTTTTTTTTTTTTTAGTTTGTGGGCCTCCTCTGTGCTTTAAGTTCTTTCCTGTGTTTTCACACATCTGTCATATCACTATAACTGAGATCTTTGATCCCATTCTGTCACAAAAATGTCAAAGGAATGTACATTAAAACTGGAGTTGGAAAAATCTTCCTCAGCACAGAAATTCTTAACTTGTACTTCCCCATCAATCAGTTGGGTTATTTTAAGAAATATTATTTTAAAATCTTCTTTGTGGGTGAAAAACAGCTAAAACAATTAGTTCTGTTATACTGAAATTCAAGATAATCAATTCTGCTGGTCTGTTGTGGCCTAAACTTCACAGTGAAATATTGCCTTTATGTAGATTACTGTAAAAATCTTTACCTCAGTCACCTTTTCCCCTTTTCATTTAGAATACTTGTTTTCTTGTACCAGCGTTCTTCTACAAAAGCTTAGATTATGTAATCTGATAAAATTAAAGACTTTAAGGAATATTCAAGCAGGCTGTATACCTTTCAATTGCATCCATTCCTTTCAAACCCATTTATTCAGTCTTATTTGTTGATACAAACAAAAAATTGCTTCAACTTAAGTTTCTATAGTTTTCTCTGATTTTTTTTAACATACTCATTCCAGAGTTTTTGAGTTCTTACTAGAAATTAAAAAAACCTAACCCAAAACACAGTAAAAATGAACCCAGATTATACAATATTAATCTACACAATCTTTTCTGCTTTCTCAGTCCTTTGAATAGTGTGTATGCTGAGCCTTAGTTGATATTGCTAGTTCCATTGCAGTAGCAACCAATCAAAAGTTCATACAGTTCCCATGTGGCACTGATTCTGTTTTCAGTTTTAATTTTCTTTTAAAAACTCTTTATTTCTGCTGTGATACTGTACATCTAGTTAATAAACAGCGATGTTTCCCAATAGTTTTTTTGCAACATTGATTTATAATACATTCAGAGGGGAAAAAAATGGCTGGCAGATATTATTGTCTTATAATGAGCACAGTGAAACCAAGTACAGACAATTAGAACATCAATGCCTGAACAGCTATGCATACTCATATTGCAAGTCTAAGCATACAAAAAAATTCCTTTGGGTAGCTGCCAGCTAATCCTGGAAATACTTAGACTTCTACATCTTTCCCTGTTGAATTAGTTCTCTAGTTGTCGAGACAATTCCACCTCTGACCATGTCTGGGTTTGCTCAAGCTTGAGCATCTTGACAACTCTCTCAACTAATTCCAATTTGAATCCAGCAGTTATTATTCCTCTACTTAGATGTCCTAATCTGACTTCAAGAAATTCTTATCTGGAATATTTACACTTGTCAGTAAAACTTCCTTATGTAGCAACTTCTTTTAGATCATTATTATGGGGCTCTTAAAGAGAAGCATGTGCATGTGCAACGGGCAAAGGAATATATTAAGAAGATTTCTTAAGGGATTCTTTGTAAACTAACCTCTGACTAACCATACTGTTATTTATAAGGAGACACTTGTCTAGAAGTCAGCTGGTCAGGTTGATAAATTACCTGATATGAATGATCCAATGAGGGAATGTTTGTCACATATAGAAGGAGGTTAGCTTGCTCAGGCTGAAGTTAGTTTTTGTGCTATCTGCATTATATTTTTCCATAATAAAAGATTTGAGGATGCACAGCCCAAACTGAAAGATCCTACATCTTTTATTGATCTAGCCTTTGGGTAATTAGGGCTCTTTGAAAGGTAACACACTAAAGCATTCCACGCGTCAAATTTAAAAACAATTTAGCTACCTAAATAATAAATAAATACATAAAGAAATACAGTAAACAAAAACCACACAATTTTCAAACTTTTGCTATCTGTGTATGTATAAGCCTTCACACCATTAAAAGTTGGCTCTTACACACATTAAATCACTGATTTAATAAATACATCTTAAATAACAAGAATACTTTAAAGAAAATATTACCCTTCTTGCTAGCGTCCTTAGAATTTATCTTTTTAATTCTAGCAAGAATGTATGAAGCAAATGAACCTTTACTTATGGTGATTGTTTTTTTTTCCTCAATAAAATAACAGAAATCATTAAAGCAAATGCATTTATTCACTTGCCTAGAAGGCTCTTTGAGATTTTTTTTTTCCCCACATGGAGAATTTTCTTTTCAATTTGATTAGTTTTGCAGCTGTGCTGTTTTGTAATTGCTGCACATATATCTAAATACTAGGCACAGCTACTAGAAAATGAAACAAAATTAGTCTGTCATAGGAGCTTCCTGTTACCCTACAATGATCAGCAGAGCCTATATGCCATGCAGGTTGTTGTGAATGCTGGATTCAAACATAATGATTCTGGAATATGGGGAACAAAACCCTTGAAATTCAGCCTTCCTGTGTGTTGTGGTTTAACACCAGCCAGCAAAGAAGCACCACACAGCTGCTTGCTCACTCCCCACGCATCGGGATGGGGGGAAGAGAACTGGAAGGGTAAAAGTGAGAAAACTCATGGGCTGAGATAAGAACAGTTTAATAATGGAAATATAATATTATAATAATAATAGTGATAATAATAAACTGTAATGAAAAGGAAAATAACAAAAAGAGAGAAATAAGAAGAAAGACACATGATAGAAATGAAAACAACTGCTCACCACCAACTGACTGATGCCTAGCCAGTCCCTGAGCAGTGGTCCCCTGGCAACCTTCCCCTTAGTTTTATCGCTGATCATGACATCATATAGTATGGAATACCCTTTTGGTCAGTTGGGGTCAGCTGTCCCAGCTGTGACTCCTCACAACTTTTCGTGCACTCCCAGCCAACTCGCTGGTGGGGTGGGGTGAGGAGCAGAAAAAGCCTTGGCTCTTTGTAAGCACTGCTCAGCAATAGCGAAAACATCTCTCTATTATCAACACTGTTTCCAGCACAAATCCAAAACATAGCCTCATGCTAGCTACTAAGAAGAAAATTAACTCTACCACAGCCCAAACCAGCACACCATATGAATGCAAGAACTTTTTGTCATGTTTGTGTACTTAAACTCTCTCAATGCAGACCAGTCTTTGTAAGATTTATTCATACCATAGAAATGCTTGTTTCATATTGACTTTTCCTATGGATTTTATTATATAGCATTTTATGTTACAGGAGGATTTTGGCATTAAAAAACCACAATATCAGTATCCTGAACTTCTTAAAATAAAATGATGGATAATAAATAGTAAAACTTACAGCGATACAAAGAATATGCGTATGATATGACGAAAATTGTCTAGCATACTTAAAAGTTTGTGTTACAGCAAAATAAAAGAATAGCATTCTCTGTGGCAAAAGTAGCAATACAATGAAGATCCATAAATCAGTTTATTTCAATATTTTTTCATTACCTAGTCCCTATTACAGTGGAGTATAACCCACTACCTGCCAAAAACCTAAAGAAGTTAAGGACTGATAGTTCTCTTTGTTCATGGTAAAACATAATCACAGAGCTTTTTCACAGAAAAAAACCCTATCACAGTCCCCTGAATAAAGGGGTTTATTCATTTGCATATTTTCCAATGGAATGCTGCTTACTTGTGATATCTTACTGTAAAAACTTATGGTCATTTTAAGAATTTATAGAATAAAAGGAAGAAACAGGGATAAATATTGGGGGTTCTTTCCCTTTCCATCACCGATTGTATTCAACAATAAAATTTCCAGTTTTTCATCCACCCTGTTTGATAAAAGCCTCAAACTTTCTTGTATGCTATTCAAACCTCTCTGTCTTCTTTTGTATATGTGTGTGTGTGTGTTGCGTTTTTTTCTTTATTCATTTCCATATCTGCTAACTATGCTTCTATAGCTACACTTATAACCATTTTTATTTTTACATTTATTGATCTGGGGATTTCATAAACTGCTTCAGTTTAGTATAATATATATTTAGTAAGACACATGGTACATTATAGTAGATATTAAGGAAGATTTATATCTGTTCTAAACTCCTTTTCAATTTTTCAATTTACTGAGATTCTCATTTTAACATTTTATCCAGAAAAAAATAGAGACTATACCAAATAAGCTTACCATGGTTGTCTGCCTTGGCACAGAAAGTCTGTGGGCATAGCACTATGTGTTTCAGGTTTCCTGTCATGTATCTTTACAAATTCCTCAACTATGTGAACTTGCAGTGTAAGAATATACACCCATTGTAAAGGTATAACTTTGCCCTGGGACAGGGCCAGAGCAGATCTGAGATTTTGATTCCTGTCAATTTGTCCTTGATTCTCCCTTTGCTTGAGGAAACAGTAATAAAGGAGGGAATGGTGATGGGAGAGATCAGTTCTTGCCCTGGACCCACAGGATACTTTGTGCTTTCCTGCAGTGCTCTCTGATAGGTGGTATTTGCATAGCCATGTGTATTCCCTGCACATCAGCCCATGAAACCTGCTTTCCCTCTAGCAGGAGCTAACAAAGCTGCCTCACTAAAAGGATTCCTCTACAGCATCCAAAGCGGGGGTACAGGTCTGGCATAGACCTTCCCTTTACTGCCTGCTTATTTCCTTCTTCCCTGATAAACCATTGCTCTCCCAGTATGTATGAAGTGTGGAGAAAAACTTGGGTAAAGGGAAACACGTTCATTAGCAATGTAAAGTCTAACAGTAAGAGGAACAGCAAACATTTCTACAGTTTTTTGTATAATCAGATTAATGTTTCGATTCCTCATTGTCTCTAAGAAATTGAAATGTTAATTTTAAAATTTTCATTAATATAGAAACTAGAATAATGTGGATATCCTAGAATTTCCCTGTTTATAAACAAATAATTCAGAATTTATTTTCTTAATTACACTTTAAGCTTATATTGATTACATTTTAAGCATGGGGTTTTTTAGGAAATGTGTATTATGTAATCAACTTACGTTGATTTGAAAACAAGCATTGTAATGATAGTAAATATTTTACTCCTTTTTCACCAAGATAAGCTAAAAACTGAAATATGTAGTAAAAAATTAATATTTTTGTGTTTTATACACTAACTGACATGAAAGTTAAATTGATTTAACTTGATTTCATTAATATAGGAGCATATCTTATACTAACACCTTAAATTGGCAAATAAAACATAAATGTATTTTCTTGTCTTTATATTGTCTATGTATTGCCTGTCCAAGTATTACTTTAAAGGATTTTTAAATATGTTTTGTGTGTAATGATTCTGTTTTCACTGTAAAGAAAAATTGTATTATGATGGCAAGTTGACAGTCAGAACTTCACTGACAATTTGCAATCTGAAGGTACAAAATTGCAAAAAGTTACAATAGATGTCTAACTCATGTAGAGACCATTAGATGGTCTAACTGCTATTTAAATCCTTTTGATCACAAAATTCCAGACACTGAAATGTAAATGCTTTCTATGTTTTTATCCGCCACCTGAGGTTAAAATTCTTAATTTTTTAAAAAATTCTTAAATAACACGATAGCTGACCACAGAAGAGACAGGGTGTCTCAGGAAACAGGCAGGGTTGGGCTGCCGTGCAACAGTCACAGTCACCAGCTATGTGCAGCTAATGGAAATTGTAGATAGGAATAATACTCCACTGTTAAATAAAATAGGATCAGAGATTGATCTGTGAACTTGAATCAGAGTTTTATGGGTCAGTTTATATACCAATTAGGGATAATTTCCCCTGCAGCAGGTCAGCCAAGTCAATACTACCTGGTATTTGTCCTTTCTTTTCTTCTGAAGTCCACTTAGTGCCCTTGTGGCACTAAGGTGCAGTTTGTTAGGTCCTCCCCATTCAAAATATCCAAAATAGTGGAAGGCAGTGTTTCAGTCTAGCAGAGAAGTATATTTATAGCAGGAAACTGAGGATATGTGGCATGGCGTGGAGTACAGTGAGGGGGCATATGAACAAATGCCCTCCCAGGAATTTCCAAGGGAGTACTGAAACAGAATAAATGGTATTGTTCTGGGAAAGTTTGAGTGTTTCGCGTGGGGTTTTCTTTTGTTTGTGTGTTTGTTTTTTCTAGTGGTCTCTTATCACTTGTAAAAGTGATGATGTATTCAGATGGTCAAAAACCTTTTTGTAACTGTATAAGCATTTATGACTTTATGTTATATGCCTCCTGAAATGCCACGAAGCAGTAAGTTTACAGATCCACTGAAATTTTTTTGAAAAAGACTAAGGATGGGATAGATTCCTCCTCTCCCATCCTTCAGAAGATGATACACCACACTAGAAAGAGATCTGTAGTCTTACTTAGTCAGTTGTTTTCATGCCAGAACCTTTAAAAGATCACTGTATTCAGTAGATCCCAACAGCAAAGTGCTGAGGGAGCAACAGGAAATGTTTAACCAGATTCTATCACATACCACCCAAATAATGTAATTCTAGTTTTGAGGCTTCTTGCACTGTTGCCATCTAGACACATCTACTCACAACTAGACTTTGCAATCATGGGAAGGAGATGACAAGTAAACTATAATTTAAGCATACAAGGAAGATGAAATTTCTCTTCTTATTTTTTTCTCAGAAAGACGCTTTTTAAAATTTTGTACTGAAGAATACTGAAACAGTAACATAGTCTCTGAGTAGGGATGATATCCCTAAGTGGAGATATCTTTACCTAGTTACAAAACTTGATCTGCTCTGAGTTTCCAATTCATTCAAAGGAAAGGATGTGTATATTTTATAAATCTCTGCTTTAACCCAGCTTCATCATGAAGGACTGAATCCAGATCATCAATATCAGCCTCTATTTTTGCACCAGAAGCAGAAGTAAAGTAAATCTAATGCTTTGTCCACATAATGCTGGAGAAAAAGAAGGTGTTATGTATGTAACTCAAATCCCCTTAAGGAAAGTTTGCCCCATACATCTCAAAAATAAATGTATCAAAATCTCCATTAAAATTATTTTTTAAGATACTATCTATTACAAATGACTAGTCACAATCAAATTTTTGAGATCAGATGTGCAGTCCTGTAGCACTTAAAGAAAAACTTTTTTCATATTCCTCTGGCTGATTACTTACTAATCACTGTATGGGAACATTTCAAGGTTAATGTAATACCAGAGATGGACAAAACCTCAGACTGAAGGGGAAGGAGAAAGAATCTCTACAATCAAATATTCGCAGTCACACCAAACAATATAGCAAGTGTTCACAACAGAAGATTTTCATATTCCTATAGCTAGACAGTCTCAATTGCACAAATATAGGTGCCTGTGCCCATGTAGAATACATTATGTTTATACTGCTAAATAAAAAAGTGTGAGGGAATGAGCTCAAGCAATGTTCCCTGATGATCCACGCTGCTTAATTATAAGCTTACTCAATCACTCATTTTCTACTGCTCCCCCAGCTCTCTCTAAAACAAATCTGTTATAAAAGTAGCTACCCCTAAACAAAGAGGGGGGAAAAAAAACAACTCGTGTCTGTTGACCCTGGGGCAAGGGAGTACTAGCTGCCCATCTTTGGTATAGCACTGTAGACATAACCAGTGCAGCTGATGCTTGAAGGACATATTAGACCTTCTCCAGACAAAATACTTAGATAGTGGAATATATGCAGCAAATCAGCATGTTCTGAGTGCCTTGGACCTCCTATTCAGTAGGTGTTACTGAGCGCAAAGACCATGCTTTGCAGAACATATGGATCTCAAGAAGACTAATTAAAGCAATCTCAGCAGACCAAATTGCTACTGGCATCCAAAACTCCTTCACAAATATTCTGACCAATTATTGTTTAAAGTGGTGATAGCACTTCTATCCTTGCCTAAAAATCTGCATCTGCTTCTTTTGCAGTTATTTATTCTGTCTGAACCAGACAAGATCAGCTTTTCAGTTCCGTCTTCTAACTGATCCTTCCAACCCAATTTAACTTACATTAACTATTGTTTACTCTTAAAAAAATAGAAAGACATCTCAAAAGCATTGGTGAGAGAGCATAAATAATATATGCATGAAGTTTTGAAAATGCTGCAGTGGAAAAGCACATCAAAATTAATTGCATACAAGCACAAGAAATTAAGATGCTGACAGAAAACAAACAAACAAACAAACCAACCAACCATGCTGAAAAGGAGAGTAAAAATAAAAGGGATAGTGCATGGACTGAATCTATTTGAAACGGAAGAAAGAAGTCCACAAAGCTACTGAAGAATGCAAAGGCTGGGAAATATTATTCAAGGTAGCTAAAAATAGAAATGTCATTCCTTTGTGACAAGCTTATCAGTTAAAAGGCACAGAATAAGTAAGTTATAATAAATAATACATAGCTAATATTCATATGTCCTACTCTGCAGTAATAGTGAGAGGCTTTTTTCTAGAATTTCATCATTATATTTTTTTCTGAAAAATGTGTGCTATTAACATAAGGTCCTGTTTACGTGTTTTAAGTCCTTCGGTATATATCAAACATTTCAACATATAAGCTTACCTCATAAATAAATGAACACCAAATGAGCGAGAACCCAAGAAAGTTTTTACTTGACTTTCATAATCTGTAGGTTAAATAACTGAAATGAAATCTTTATAAGGTCATGCTCAAGGGTTCTTCCTGTAGAAGGTTCACAGTTACTTCCAAAAGCCACTAAAAATGAGTATTAATGCACATTACTGTATTTATTATAAGTTAAGATTTAATGGGTTTTCAGCACAGGGTTGAAATTTGCTGTGTTAGTGTAAATTGTTTAAGAACGGAACTATGTGCTTTATTGTCATTACTGTACCCTGTGAAAATTTCAAAATCTTGATTCTCTTTAACAAATTAACAATGTTTATTTTACTGTGATAATTGTAGACATTCAGCTTAAAATAATTATAATTTTTAAAAAGCATGAAGTTTTAAAGTAATGCATTTTTAAAGCTTGCTTTCTGGTTAATGAAGAAGTCATCAAACATACTTTTACATGAGGATGGAGTGGAATCACGTCCACTTCTACCGTATTGTTTATGGAAATATATCCAAGATTTTTGCTGAGAAGGAAACCCAATATTTTAGGTATCTCCCAATCTGATAATAGGACAATCCTGACAGATAATCTGCTGCAACATGCTCAAATTTGCTCTTAACTCCTGTGCAGCTACTGCGAAGCAACTTCAGTGCTATAACATTTTCTTCAGTGGATTGAAGCAGTACTAATATTAGTGAAAATTATATTTAGCATCTCAAAATATGTCAAGTTTTTATTCATAACTGAAAAAAAAAAAAGAGTACATTTCTGGAATTAACTACCATTCTTTCCATCTTGCCTATCATCCTCTTTTCCTTATTTCTCAAGTGTGCTTATTAAACATTTTCTCATAATTGCATGAATTTTTTTCTTTTTTAAAAATCTGTATGAAAGATCAATCCTTACCCTTTTACATATCTTAGTATGGGAAGTACTAGTCTTTTGGCTCTCTTGAGTCTCTTTTTTTTTCCCAAACAAACATTAAACATTAAAACAATTCAAGGATTTTATGTTAGCAAAAGCCTTAGATCAATTTTAGTTAAAAAATTCTGGTCGTTTATATTTCAATACCCTATACATTTATGTTTAAGTGTCAGGAAAAGTACATAAAAACTGCAAAAGCCACATCAGCTATGTCATAGATTATAAACAATTATTTCATTCGATTATAGACTTCATTTACAAAGCAAAAAATGAGTTCAGTTTTTTCCCTTCCAACACAAAATATGTTCCAAGTTAAGTTTTACTGCTAAGGAGTAATCAAAGATATATGCATTTTACTACATCTTATGGTAATAGCCTGGATGACCCACAGAGGCCTATTGCAACCTGAACTATTCTATAAAAGTGTAGTAGGAGTTTATTGCTGATAAAAAAAAAAATTAAAAATTGACAGTCTGGAAAACTACCACAGGAGTGCATAACTTAGAGTTATATTGACTTTTTCAAGACAAGGACAAAAATATCATAAATAATTTCTTCTGAAATTTCTCCTGAGATACAAGGTATTTCTCATTAAAAACCCCCTCAAACCTATACATATTTACATTTACCCAAGTTAGTACTAAAGAAGACTTAGATACTGATAGTAGTGTAGCTGAACATCTTTCCTGACTTTCTTGTCCAACACTGTCTCAAAAATTACACGTGTTTTACTATATTTAAAGTTATTGCTGACATCCCAACAAAGATTTTCCTTAGTAGAAATTAAATGCATCGCTTGGTTAGTCATTGGGGGCAGGGAATATCATCTCATTTGTTCATTTTTGTCTTTACAATAGTCTTTTAAAAACTTAAACACTTATCAGGCCTCCTTGTCAGTTGTTTTTTCTCCAAATATCTTTACTATTGGATGAATCATTATTAGAGACAATATTACTTAATAATTTAATCCTCAAATCTTATTCTACAGCTCATATATTTAAAACCATGAACATGGGAGATCTCAAAGAAAGGGGACTTATTTTCTCTGGAGAAAATCTATCATGTGTAATAATAAACTACATGAATGAAGAAGCTTTCTTGGACTAGATTATCTTTTTGGGTGAAGGTGACTTTTTCAGCTGCATGTGCTCTAGTCTCCAGAAACAATTTAAAGTCTTCATAGTCTCCCTGTGGGGCTTTCAGGATTGTACCACAAAATCTTTTGTGATCCTTTATTTCAAATATTTAATTATGCGTAGAAGGTCATCCACTTCCTAAAGCCCCAGAACTTCATATTTGTTGCCTTGCCACAGTTCACAAAAACTCCTAAAGAATATAGCTTATCTCAGGCACCAGAGGGGCTTAAAACTAATATTCAGACAAAACTCATGACTTCAGTCATGAAGCTAGAGCAGCATATTTTAATAAGTCCTTATGCTATGGCGCTCCCATAGCTAGCAATTGTCACAAATAGTCTTTGCAAACTACAGAAAAAACCTGCTTTGGGAAACAGCAATGGTAGTGGTGGTGGAAGGAATTTTTATTATTTATTTCTAGACTTTAGACTGTTTAGGGTTGTTTGTCTGTTTGTTTTACATGGAACTACTATAATATGAATGAAGAAGTCATGTAAGGGAGAACTTACCCCAGCTGGACAAGACACAAGAATGTTTTCTGTCCCTCAATATTGTTGTTCTGGCCTTAAGAAATGTATTCTAAAATAACTTGAAAAGTTCACTGTAACCTTTCAGCCAACACTGGAAACAGCAGCCCACTACTTCCTATGCAGATTTTATGTCATGATGGCATTTCAAGACAAAATTGAAAAAATTTAGAGGTCAGAAGCAACTGCATTGCACAGATGCAAACACCTGTCTGCACTGACAAATTTCAAATCAAGCATTTAGGCAATAATATTTTGCAGTGGATAAGACATTGGTTTCGATAGTGTGCATCAGTGTCACATTCTTCTGTACACTGGAAATTATTTTTCCCTAGGTCAGGGTTAAAAAAAAAAAAAAGGGAAACAAAATATGCAGTCCTAGTTTCATCCCCTTTTGCTGATATGCAGCTAACAGAGAAAAGCAGACAGAGAGTTATTAAATAGCTGTAATGTTCTCAATAGACAAAATCTAAAGTGGAATCCAAGTGGCTAAGGAAGAGCAAATTGAGAGATAGTACTTGACCATGTGGCAATCATATCATATATCTAATAATGCATATTTACAGTTTAAAGTAAAACCCTAAGGGGACTCAAGGTCTCTTGCAGTCTACATATATCACAGAGACAGGAGGTCTGAATTAAATGCAATGAACAATAATTCTAAAAGAACCTCAAAACGATGATGTATTTCTTTCCTATATTAGATTAAGTAAAAAAAAAAAAATCAGCTGATCAGTACCTTTTAATATTTATTAAGAAACTGTAGCTGCAGTGAGTGGATGCTTTCCTTTCTTCACTTATTTTTTTTCCTCCTTCCTTTTCCCCTTTCATTTAAACCCATAACTCCTGACATCCAAGAAAATGGTTCTGTGGCCGGCTGAATGACTACAGGACTTAATTGCTCTAAACATACAATTTTAGTCTCTGCGAATATCCAATACTGAGATGTTTGAATTTTTCTTACTCAAGACATGATACCCTGTTTTCACTTAGTTTCACTTGTTTTACGGGTAATATTGGCTGCATTATAGTTGTGTAGACCCAGAATCTCTAATTGTTTTCTGAACATGCCTATTAGATCAAGCTGTGCAGAACAATTAGGCAGAGGAATGCATCATATTTCTAGATGATTCTCAGGCATATTTGGGAGATAGCTGCCAAGATGCTGTCAAAATTGAAGTGCTTCTCATCAGGTGTAAAGACAGCCTTTCAGTGATTGTGTAATTCAGGCAAAAATTAGGACATGTAGAAATTAGGTGCTGCCTGGGTAGACTTGTTTGAAACTAAATTCCACATTAGCCCTGCATTAGACAGCTGTGAACACATGTAAAGTGCAAAACTAAAGTAGTGATGCTTCAGCTAGCTTTAAATAAGCTAGATAGGACATTACACTTAGCCTAGCCATTGTAGCACGTTATTTTACTCTACTTTTGCACAAATGTGCAAGTCTTGCTTTAAACTATCTTTTCTGACTGAGGAAATTCAAACCTGTATCAGCCATCCTCCAACTTATAGGTTCAATGTATTTTACAAAAGAACATTACTATGAAGAATATGAGACAACGTATGTCCATTCACTATATGTCCAAAAGTCCAAGGAAGGGAACAATGCAGCAGAATAGGAAGATCAAAAATTATTTGCAGCATAAAAGAACAAGAAAGTGAGAGCCAGCAAAGCAGTCTGTTGAGTAGGCCATGAGCATGTCTTACATGATACTAGCTGCAAAGAATTCTTTTCCCCCATCTTATTTTTTGCAGCAGATACATCTACTATTCTTTAATGTCTGGATATTACATTTAGTGTAACAGTGACATAAACAAAAGTACTACATAATAATTAATGGAGGATTTCAGAGTATTATATTCATTATATTTAAAAAGAAAAAATGTTGCAGAAATTTCAGACCATTTGTCCTTATGAATAGTATTGGAATCAACATTGGGAAGTTCACAAAATGTGTAAGATCAGCCAAAACTTAAGCTTTATATAATTTTTCTGATGTTGTAAGAATGTTGTATGACATGATTTCAGATACTCATGTCTAGAAGTAAAAGGAGATAACATTTTATGCAGAAAAGCATAAAACCAATACCTAGCATATTTCTTATAAAGTACTATTTAGGTCAGAATTATCTATAGAAATTTTAATAGTGACTGTACCTGTGATGAGTTAACTCTTGTAAGAAACTAATTTTGTAAGGGAAATTACATGCATCTCATTGCATTTTGTTGCATGCTTAACTTCAGGATAGACAAATTTTCTCTTTCCAGTAAAGACACTGGTTCTTACTGTGGGCTTTTTGAATCAGGAATACCTCCGGTTATTCTCTAAGGATAATTTTGTTCTGTATGAATGCTTTCCACTTGCTGCATTCGTAAGTGTTATTAGCATATGCAGCTCTAGTGAAGTAAATGGTAAATATAGAATATTCAATGACAATTAATAATAGGGTATCTGGATTGTTAGAAACAATCTCTCATGAATATATGTAAGTTTTTTTCAGACTAGATATCTGACTTGCTTTGAAACTTTCTGATGAGAGACCCATGTACAAACATTTGTATATTTTCACCATACCTCCAGAAAAGTTAAAGTTGTCAGATGTTTTCTGAATCCAAAGCACGGCCATGGTGTAACTTTTTCCTGTACCCCCACGAAGTAATCGAAGTGTTGCTAATTTCAGGATCTAGACAGCTCTGAGTGTACCAGGTGTTAGAGAATCTGGGGACTCCAAATGCATAATAACATGAGTATGATTTAGGACAGGTCCGACAGAAGCTTTATTAACTATGTTCATAGTGAGAGAACATTTGGACAGCATCTCCACTTCTGCTCCCCTATTGTTTCCCAATGACTGCAGAGACCTAACCTATATACTGTTTCAGAAAAGAGAAAGACATGAGGAAAATCAATCATTTCAATATTAACAAAGTGAAGTCCTTACAAAATGCTCCTTCACTCAAAAAGCACTAAGGCATAGGGACTGCCAGTAATATCTAGAAACTGATTTCTCACCTCTTTCTCACACTCCTTTTCAGTTATATTCAGAATACTCAGTGGCAGCACCAAGTGCACATCCCACTTTCAGAAAGCAAAGCTAACATTATCCCTGAGTTCACCATGATCTCAGAGAACCCTACATAGATAGAAGCAGATCCAGGAAGGAGACAGAAAAAAGGCTGCTAGAATTCCTTGTGATTTCAACTGAAAATCCAGCTCCACAGCTCCTTCTATGTGGTATTTTTCATTGCTATTGACCAGCCTAGCACATTTTACATCATCTTTATATTTCTGTTCCCTTCCCCTCCAATCCCCACCCCCAGCTCCCTTGGACAGTAGGCTCAATATTCTCTTTGCAGAAACAATAATTCTAGAAACTTCAGCATAATGCCAATGCATTGCTACACTACAGACAACTATCTGTGCCTTAATAGTGAGAATCCCTGTGTTTTTCAGGGAACGATTTAGCAACAGCATGTAAGATTATAATTCTTGTGCACTGGTAACAGCAAAACTTTGTCAAATGAGAACTAGGAGCAATACACTTTACTATGAGGAAGGGGATTAACTAGATGACCTCTAATGTAGTTTCCAAATCTATTTTCCGTCATTTATTGCCTCTCCTTGCCTCACTCTCCCCAGGAAACAGCTTGCCTTTCCCCAGGATACATTAATTAAATGCATCAGGCTCCCACAGCACAAACACATCAGCTGCAACACATGCAACATAATCACATTCACCAAGCCACCACTTCATGGAAACCTCAGTTGCAAACAGTATTCAAAAACATAAAAACTTGGATGCAAGTGGCAGGGCATGTCAAGCATCCAAGGTTATAGTTTGAAGGAAGTTAATTTTTTGCTAGAGTTGGTGAATTTGCCATTTTACTTAATGTGCTTCTTCCGTAAAACTGCAGGTTATTTTCTGCTGGAGATCATAGTGACTACTTGATGTTAAATATGAATGATAGCTTTAACAAGTCATAAGAATTAAAATGTGTGAATAAGCATAACAATTTCCTCCATACACCCTGGTCAGCAATGCTCTGTGCATTAGCAGCCTTTACCTATGGGAGATACACTGTATATTGTTTGTGTTTTTTTCCAACTTAGTACCTTCCTCTTCCAGTAAAATGTACTTTTGGCAAATATAGAAAATGGAAAACAAAATCTGTGGTTCACAGTACTGGGTGAAAATTATATAGATGATTTACTGAGATGCTTGTCCCTTCAGTTCAGTCTTCCTAATTTCAGAAAGCCCTTTATCTGTAGTCTCATTCTTAACAACCCAAAAATATATACCCACACAAATAAACCTTTTACTCAATGAGAAAGATATGGAGAAAGAAAACGGTGTTAACACACCTGCTATCATCTTCCCTCCAACACTCAGGAATTCTCAGTAAGAGGAAGTCCCAGCCTCACATTCCTCTTCCTCACTCAATGCCCTGAGTACTCAAACCGCGGCATAGGAGAGAGCTTCTTCAGGTACTAGGTCTCTCAAGCTGTACCAGTCTCTGTTGCAGCTCTAATGATTCAGAAAATGGGACTAGTGAAAGGTACATATTGCTTCATGTTTTACTTTAAAGAGAATAAGGCAAAGAAACAAAAATATAAGAAATTTCTCACAAAATAAAAACCGTTGCATGCCTGTAAATTTGCAAAACCCTAAAAAGCTAGAAAAATTATGTTGGCTTGAGAAACTTTAGCACTTTCCTCGTGTATAAATACAATGCTAAAGCTCTTACTTGTAAATTTACAATTTACTCACACCAACCTACCCTCTCACAAGGACATTCTCTCATTCAGTGCGGTTTTGGGTTTGTGTGGCGGGGTTTTGGTAGCGGGTGAGGGGCCGCAGGGCGGGCTGCTGTGAGAAGCTGCTGGAAGCTTCCCCGGCTGCAGCCGGAGCCGCCTCTGGCCCAGGCCG
>JAOBAS010000008.1:12212490-12228383 GCA_025311575.1 Elanoides forficatus | reverse complement strand
GGTGTTTGTTTCATTGTGAACCTGTAGAGTCTAAAAATGAAAAAGAAAAAAGTTATGTTATCATTCTGTATCTTTTTTATAGTGGTTAACACAACTATGAACTTGTTCTTCATTCAGAATTCTATTAAATGCTACATTATTGCAAAATTCCTGTAGCAACAATGCAAGGAATAAATAATATTATCAGGGATATCTAGCTACCATTGAAACAAAAATCTTCCAAACTCTCTGCTCCACAGGAGAGAAGGGGAAAAAAAAAAGTGAAGGGCAGTGTTGTACTATCCATGGTGCATGAATGTCAGCAAATGCCTACAACTATTAGCTCACATTTTCTCCTATAAATGTTGTCCTTTCATTAGTTGATTCTTGAAATTTGGCTTCTTAAAACAATTTCCTTCCCTAAGTTTTTGGGTCAGGCAGTTAGGTAAATGCACTTGCTGGATCTTTTGTCTTTGCTGCTTTTGGTGTCTCTGAAAGATGAGTGAAATCAAGAGAGAATGAAAATCACTTTGCTTTATAAAATAATCATTTCAGTACTGTGTAAAATTGAGTCCTTGCTGAGTCCTTAGCCTAACTGTTAAATAGTGTTCTCCTGCCACACAAAGCCTTAGGAAAAAAAAAAGTAATTTATTACTACATTCCTGGAACACCACCTCTTTACAAAGTTGTAAGAATCACTCTACCATACAGAAATTAGTTCTTTTTAATGTTCCCTCCCAACTTTGCTCTCCTGTGCGAGAATACATTGTACTCAGGGACATGCGTGTGCGTATGTGGGTGAGCATAGGAGGAAAAGCGTGAAAGAATCAAGTCTCCATGGTTTCTATCATCTGCCTGTTCAGTCAGATGATGTTTTTAGTGCACAACTGTAATAGTTGGGAGAAAAGGAATAATAATAATAATAATAATAATAATAATAATAATAATAATAATAATAATAATAATAATAATAATAATAATAATAATCACTTATACATACAGATATTTTGGAGACAGGTGTGCGTTTGCTTTGCTTAATCTAAGCTAGATGGACATAAGCCATGCAACCTATTAGGAAAAACACAGCACTACACTTGTGTGCTTTAATGAGAGGTTGGATATATTAAATTAAGCTCAGCAATGTGTTAGTGTAGTTATTTGGCTTCTAGTCAGCTCACAACAAAGGTGGAATAAGTTTGCATTTTCTGCGAATAGCCTCATCCTTCATTATTGTCCTGTGGAGCCTTGTTTATGGTAAACCATGAACATAGCTAAACAAGTACTTTGTGCACAGTGACTATGCCTCTTGGTTTTTACCTTATAATCTTAGAGGGGAGGGGGAAGAAAAAAAAAATCAGTTTACTTTATTCTTCCTTTGTTCATGCAGGTGTTCAAATCTATACTAAAGATTAATGTGTGGAGATATTTTTAAGGAAGTAAAACTTTGTTAGTGCTGGCAGAATAAGTGAAAATTCTAATAAAATAATTTACCAGTGACAAAGGTGGTTAGCACTTCACTGGACCAAGTGAAACAATCAAGAACAAGTAAATTTAATTTGCTAGCTAGACATGGCAGCATGCATGCTTAGAGATGAAACTATCTAAAGACACTGCTGAATGTTGTTGAAGAAAACAACAGGAGTGTCAGCACAGTGTTTCTGCAGTACTGTATGGCAATGAGAGACAAATGCCAAGAACAAGATGATGAGAAATGAGTTCAAGGTCTGAATACACTATGAGTGCTGAACTTAAGTACTTCATACCATTATACTTCATTTAAAAAAAGAAAAAATCAGATGGGGAAAAAAAAACAACAGAAAAAATAACCCATCAAAAAACAACGGAGACAGCATTTGTTTGTTTGTTCAGTTTTGGTTTAAGTGGGTCAAGAGTAGTGTAGTCCAATGCTTTAACTCTCAGAGTTGAGCACTCCAGAGCTCAGAATGGACCCTCAGGTCCTCACAGTGCCTGGACAAATTGGCACAATGAGGAGTTATGCAGAAACTCCCAGTCCAGTATGGACAACAGTAACATGATGACTCCAAGTCCCTGAAGAATTACATAGGATGGCAAAATACCCCAGATATTTAAGCCTTTTTGTAAGGTTTACTATTTACCTATCATTTTCTGTTCTGGATGGGAAGCTCTTCCTCCATATCTCCTAGTGATTATTTCCCAAGACCAAGAGTATAAGAGCAAATATAAACCAATAAAAACTAAACCTATACACAGTAAATGCAGAAGGCATAGTGGGTGCAGATGTATGAACACAGGAGCCCTTATTTTCAGGTGAATGTCTTAGTCACTAGGATATGAAGGCATGCTTGCCCTCTGCTTTTATGAGCCTTTACTTCTTCCACGCAGTATCACAACTTTACCAGGACCAGTGGAAAGTAGCCCTTTCAAGCATGAGTGCTATGAGCTGGCAGTTCAGCTCCAAGTTAAAAGATGAGGATTTGAATTCTCTCAGGCACTAAAAGATGTTGATCTTTCTTTCACCACTTTCTGTTTAAGACTTAGGTTGGAAAGAATATGCAAAGAGTGTAGGTTTAAAAATGTATTGAAATGTTTGGTTTAAGCTTCATTTCTTGATTGTATGCTACATGTGATCAGAGAATTGACAACACACAGAAATTTTTCAATTCCCTTCTATTAATCAGACCAGGAAAGAAGCCCATTTTCTAAAATAAATTATATCATTTTGGAAGTGAAATTGAGTGCTGTTTGGCATTGTAAACCAAACAGGGCCCTGAGTAATTAAGTCTCAAGAGAAAGTGAGAATAGATGAAGGAAATTAAAATATAGCTTGAAAAAAATACATCTGTGATAGATAAAAACTTCTAAATCAAGAGCAGCTGAGATATTTTACCTCATCTGTAAATTAATGAGTACTCAACACACAATTCTTTACCATTTAAGAGCACCTCTCTAGTAAAAATCACAAAGCTCTGATTAGGATTCAACTTGTCTTCTCAAATACAAAACCACATGAATAAGTACACAGTATAGAGTCCCAGCCAGCTGGGACACCACCTACAAAATTCAGTGTCTGCCATGTAAAGATAGAGATACTTCAGAAGAACAACAAAAAAACATGTATACACTCTAAATCATCAGTAAGCAGTAGATTTACATTTGTCCTATTCACAGATGAGGTTTTATTATGCTGACTTTAATGGGTTGAAGATTAAATGTGTGTGTTTGAAATGTAGCTTTGCAGGCAAATCAGAATTCTTTTCTGCATTTTACTTTTTACCACTATTATAGAAGTTTGCATGGGCAGCGATTTTCAGGTAGGTGTCCAATAGCACTGTACTTCTCAAGCAAAATAAAATACAGATGAAACGCCAGATGTGTGTTCTAAGGTGAAGTTCTCCCTGATGTGCTCCCTCTAACCAGTGGCCAGGCAGATTGACTGAATAGTATCAGGATTAATGAAAATCTGCATGATACGCAGAGAAACAGACAATTCTCTGAATAATATTCTAAAGATCTGAACTTTATGACAGTAGCACATATGTATATTTGGTATGAAGGAACAAAAATATGAGAACTTTTTCAATGGACCATTGGTCAGTTGCCTAAGTATAAAATTAGAAGTCTAGATTGAGGTATCCCCCCAAGGCTTGTGCTACTAAATATAGATTAGCATTTTGCTAGCATTTGTTTGACCGAAAGGACAATGACAGCATTTAATTGGATACAGGAGGGAGTTGCTATTTACTCATGACTGAGATACTGATTTTTGGATGGACTGTGAAATAGACAACTTCAAAATTAATTAGATTGAAGGAAAAATCAGTCTGAAAAGTAAGGATATAAGTTTTCCAATCAGTTTTTAAACTGAATGGCAAAAGTTGTAGTAAGAGGGTATGAGGGCATCTGTTTTAAACCTCTAATTCTGTAATCCTTTCTGCTACATATGAAAGGTCAGGAACAAAGTACATCATAAGGCAATAGAGTTAATCACATTTCTTATATACAGGCTTATCTTAAACTAACCTGTTTATTCAGATACCCTTTCAAATCTGTATATTAGGTTTCCAACATAGAAACTACCATGAAGAAATAACAGTCTAAGGATTATTTATAATTTCTCAGTCATAAAATTGAATAAACGAATGCATAAGTAAATATGTATTCATATTAAGACAAGACAGGTTTTATAACACTGCTTATGTAGTGGATTTCTTTTTCTTTCTCCTGGCACCTTTTATAAAACATTTATGTTTCACAAAAGGAGTATTTGCATTAGTACTTAAGTAGCTATACTTAACCAACATAGCATTTCTTTGGATTGTCTGACATTATATATTTGAACCAAACGAAATCAAACAACCAAAAAAAGAGGTCACAAAACCCCAAAACAAAAAAGAAAGCAACTGTAAGTGGTAATTTAGTTAATGTTCTGTTATTCGTAGCAGTTAAAGGTATTTGTCCTTCCAAAAGGACAGTTCAAAATCAACATGAGGTTTAGCAAACTGCATACTTCATTTCTGCTAAAATAGTGTACTATTTTCAATCGCAGAGCAGTTGCGGTCCAAAGGGACTTCTGGAGGTCATCTAGTCCAATCCTTGTGCTCAAAGCAAGGTCACCTAGAGCAGTTTCTCCAGGCCATGTCCAGATGGGTTTTGAATATTTCTAAGAATGGAAACTCCATAACGTCTCTGTGCAACCTATTCCAGTTTTCAGTCACTCTCACAGTAAAGTTTTTTCTTATGTTTAGGTGGAATTTCCTTCCTTTATATTTGTGCCCATTGCCTCTCATCCTGTCACTGGATATTACTGAGAAGAATCTGCCTTCATCTTTTTATTCCACCCATCAGATATTTATACACATTGATAAGATCTCCCCTGAGCCTTTTCTTCTCCAGCCTTAACAGTCCCAGCTCTCTCAGCCTCTCCTCATATGACAGATGCTCCATTCTCTTTTTCTGGATTTGCTCCAGTATCTCCATGTCTGCCTTGTACCAGGGAGCCCAGAACTGGATGTGTCTCAGCAGTGCTGAGTAGAGAAGGGTCATCTCCCTTGACTGGCTGGCAATGTTCTTCCTAATGCAGCCCAGGAGGCTGTTGGCTGCCTTTGCTGCAACGTGGCTTTTGTTCAACTTGTTGTCCATTAGCACACCCAGGTCCTTTTCTGCAAAAACTCCTTTCCAGCCAGTCAACCCCCAGTCTGTACTAGCTCATGACATTATTCCTTCCCAGTTGTAGACCTTTACTTTTACCTTTGTTGAACTTCATGAGATGCCTGTCTATCCATTTCACCAGCCTGTTGAGGTCTCTCTGCGTAGGAGCATACCCACTCCCCAAGTCCAGGGCTGGGATCCTGCTATTTTCCTTGTCTGTGCTCTTCAGAATCCTGAACTCCACCATATCATGGTCATTGCTGATAAGGCTGCCTCTGACTTTCAAATCCCCAACCAGTTCTTCCTTGTAGATAACAATTAATCAGCTCCAGCAGAGCCCCTCCCTTTGCTGACTCCATCATGTGTGCCAGGAATTTATCACCAATGCGTTCCAGAAACCTCCTGGATTGCTTGTGATCTTCTGTGTTGCCCTTCCAGCAGATACCAGTTTGATTAAAGTCCTGGTTGTCTGAAAAAGGCCTCCTCTACTACTTCTTCCAGATCAAGCAGCCTGTAGCAGGCACCTATTTGCAACATAACCCACATTGGTCTGCCGGTTAATCTTGACCCATGAAGTCTCAGCTGGCTCATCACCTGTCACCAGGCAGAGAGCTCCACGCATTTCCACTGCTGTCCCACAAAAAGTGCAACCACTGTCCTTGCCTTCCCAGCCTATTTCCACCCATGACAGCACTGCAGTCACGTGAGCTATCCCACCACATCTCTGTGATCCCAGTGAGATTATATGGCTGCAGCTGCACACAGGCAACTTTGATTTCCTCTGTTTATTTCCCATCTTGTGTGCATTAGTATATGGTCATTTCACAGACACCCAGGCATGATGATTTCCCAGAAAAGGTGTTAGAACTTTCCCCAGAATGTTGTCCTGTAGGCACTTCCTTATTTGTGTGCATTGATGTGGGCCCCATTCAGCCTTGTTTTGTTGTTTTCAGGGGCTCTTTCATCCTTGCAACTTGTACCCTCCACTTTCCGAGATGCCTCAACTGATCAACTGCCTCAGCTGATTATGGGTCAACATCTCTCTCTCCTAGTTTAAAGTTCTCCTCACCATGTTGCCGAAAAACTCGGAATAAAGAACCGGTAAATAACAAATCAGTAACAACCATGTCAATGTTTTTCCCCCACTTAGTGAGGAGAATACCATCTCTTCATAGCAGTCCTCAGCCCTCAGAGTGTCCCGTGATCCTAAAAACCAAATCCCTGTTTTTGACACCATCTGCACAACCAGTTGTTGACCCTCAGGATCCATTCACTCCCTCACAAGCCCTTTCCCCTCATTGGCAAGGAGCCCATGTCCTTGGTCTTCACCTGCACAGCCATGTAGTCACTCTCAATATGCTCCAGGTCAACCCTGGCTGTGCCTTTGGTGCCTGTGTGGAATAGTAGGAGGGAGTAATAGCTCAAGGACAAGACAACCTGCTGCAGCCTCTCCACAATGTTCTGGATCTAAAACGCAGCAAACAGTCTCCTTCCTGAGATGACAGGTCAGGACAGTAGATGGGGGCCTTTGTCCCTGGTCGCAAGGAGTCACTCACTTACTAACATTATCCTCTTTCCCCTGCTGCTGCAAGGATTAGACTCAGTGGGCTGAGATGCTTTTCCAGATACAGCTTCCAGCCCCCCATGTGCTGCTGGGGTGATGAAACACTTCTGTAGATGTAAATCTGCAGGTGGAGCAACTTCTGGTGCCAGAAGTCACCCACTTCCAGCCTTCACCGTCACAGAAGTCTCCATTTCCCAACCCAATATTTTTTAAGAGGTGCTTGCTCTCCTTTTTATTGTAAATTCACTTGAAAAGCTTTCTTAAAGTTAGTAGGTTTTCATAACTTTATTCTTCATGTTGGCTTAGGCTATCATTACAGAAAATTTTCATTAGTCTAGGAAATTAGTATTGCTTATAAATCTTACCTGTTCACATTACTGAAAAATATAATGTAGTAAAATTTACAGATTTTTAAACAACTACTCTCTATATCTGTCCCTTTCTGAGTAGACTTTATTTACGCTGTTTTAGCACTTCCTGCCACTTCAGCTGCTTTTTTAATCTCAGAATGGCAACATTTATTTTTTCCTTAGTTTTATTTTTTGCTTCAATACTTAAATTACATGTTTTAATGGATTTTACTTTTTTCCAAATTGAGCAGATGATTTGTGAGGTAGAGCATTCTTGACAAATTAATGCAGTGTTTTATATGGTTGGCTCTGAGCATTTTATGCATTCAGATTCTTAACTCAAGGCTTTCACCTAATATAGGCTTGGATTTACAAGTCAAGCTAGGTTAAAGAAGGACAAAAGAGGATAGCTAAAGGGCAGTACTGTCAGGCTATACAAAAGGTAATAAAGGTTTTAGAAATAAGCTTGACACACTTCACAGATAATTTATCCTCAAGTACTTATTATCCAGTACATTTCAGAGGAATCTCTTTTAAAAAACCAACCAAAGAAACTGAAAGTCAGGAACATCCTGTTTACAAAATTTGTAAGCTTTTTAAAGTTTTAGGGCTCTGAAAATTCCCATCTCACATTCTACTTAGAACTTCCTCTTTGAAAAACGTTTCACACTGAACAAATAAAAGATCCATCTATGAGTCGCTAATAAAGTAATCAATTATTGATTATGGAAATTAGTTTTGCTTCCTGATTTTATTTCTAATGAGTTATCATGAATTTAATTAATTTTCATTCTAATATATAAATTCCAACAATGTATAATGTTATTTTAATAATAATTTTAAAATCCCTTTCATTTTAACCTGCTAGTGCAATGTCACCTGTGTACCTCATTCCTATTGGACACATACAAAGCAGCATATCAGTATTTAACTAGATATAGACAGTCCCAAAGTAACTGAACAGTTTTCAGATATTTACATAGGTACATTGTTATCCCTAGCAAGTGCTGAACTGTGGTTCAATGAAAGATTCAGTGATTTCCTTATGCTTTTGAAGGAGCATACGACATACACAGGAAAGGACTACGTTTTTGTTATTTCTAGTTCAGCATTTTGGCTGGGAGCACACATAATCATATGGTCTAACTATACATGGAGTTCAGACTACAGTGAATTTTAGCTATAACTGAGTTAGCTTTGCATGAACTAGTCTTAGGAAAGAAGCAGTCTGGTTTGGGCAGTTTCTCAGGTTATCACAGCCCGACCTACTATTGTAACTGGACAGTAGTCAGTATCTTACCTTATTTACAGAAAGCTTAGGTAACGTTGTTGCTGTACTATACAGTGCATACACCCCTGAAGGAATCAGCTGAAAAAGTTAGGAGAGCATAGGTAGAAATCTAGTCTACGAGCTAAACCTTAGTTTTATGGACACTGTTTTATTTTCTTTGTTTCCTTTCCTTCATAGTTAGGGTAGCAAAAGAAAGAATAACATGTTTTTTTCAAGTCTTCCCTATGCCATGCCTTCTTCATACTGTTCTCTTGCCTGCTGCAGCCTGAACTGCCTGTATCTTTCTGCAGATTTCTCCACAGAGACTTACTACAGACAGGCAAAGAGATTTATGGACTAATCACTGAAGTCTTATATTCTAAGCATTTTTTGACACAAACTACTTGTTCTCAGCTATGTACAAACATGACACAATGGATGATAACTACAACTATATAAATAGTCATAATAATAAGCACTGGGAGTGACTATGATAAAGGATGTATAAATTTCTGCCAACAAGGGGTTGAATTTTCTGCCTTTAATAGTAAATTTCACAACTTTTCCTCCAGTCCTGTGTTTTCAAACTGTGAGTTATGATGCCAAAGAGGGTCACAGAAGGATTCAAAGAAGATTACAAAGTGTTTATACTGTCTGGGTAGCATTAATTACTCAGCTGTTTCCAGCAGTTAAAGGCAGTTAGCTGTTCCCAGGCTAATGGTACACTTGTAGACAATAATTAGAGCAGCTTCTTGAAGCACCTAAGCAGCGGCTCTATGTTTTGAGAGGCAAAGGAGGAAGAGATTTCATTTGAAGGATTTGTCCTCAGAAATAGAAGAACATTAAAGGAACTTGCATTAGCAAAAGCATCTAGGAAATGCCGATCTGCTGCTGTGAAAAGTAGTAATAGTGAAGTTACCTTTTTAAAAAATATATATTTAAACATGAAATTCTGCTCTAGCTTAGGTCACACAACTAATTTAAAGCAGTTTGTAATAGCAATTTTCTTTGTGCAGGCACATTTATGATCAGGTTTCTGTTTCTCTTTTTAGAAAATAACTTTATGTTAAGTTTATCCTAAAGTGTATTACAACTTCTGTAACATAAAATCCAAACAGCAAGTCTTACCACAAAACCAAGTCTGCTGCAGCTGTTTATAAAATATCATTAAATGAGAGAAACTTTTACATATCATTTAATTTTCTATTTAATTTTGGTAATGCAATCTCTTGTGCCACTTAAATGATATTTACTTCTTACAGGACTTTCTATCATGTAAAAATCTGATATCCAATCTCCTATTTCATGTTGGATCTTAAAGTGGCGTTAAGTTTCAGTAACTAGTAATTTTCCTTCCACTGCAACAGTCAATAAATACCCAGTACAGTGGCTTATGTTGAGATGTGGCAAAGGGTTTAAGTGCCATTTGTGGTGTTGTGCTATCCTGAAAGGTTATATTCTCAAAACCTGTTAGGTATTTATGCATCTGAAAACGGAAGGGGACTCTGTAGGGTTCCAGTTCTCAGCATGCACAGGATCACAGTATTGAATTCAACACATCACAGGTCTAAATAGATGCTCTTTCACTCTTTTCACACAGTAATTAAAAGAATGCGTAATACCTGCCTATAACAGATACAAGCAATTTCACTTAAAATGGTGCTAATGCTGCACAGAGTTTACACAATAAGATACCCATATGTGGTAGCTATGTTCAGTTTTCCCTTCAGTCTGTACTGCATCCACCACACACATGTCCTAACTACCTCACTGGAGGCATTGTCTGTTCTCTTTCAGCTACTTTGAACTGTTGAAGATTCATTATTTTATAGAACTATTAACATAAACAACATTTGCTAGCCCAATGAGTGGGCCGTTTACTTTGGAAGCAGGAGTCCCAAATTGTACTCCCTGCCCTCTGTTTCTTTCATTTTCTGAATTAATATCTCAATTCCAGCAATATAATACCAATCATTATGTACAAGGCATAGAGTACCACCATGTCTGGCAAAACAAACCAAAAAGCAAACAGAAACAAACCAAAACAAAAAACTTTTAAAATAAAAGAATCTGTCATTTGTAAAATAATGATCAAGTTCATTTAAATCATGGAGAGGATTTGGGGCTGTAATCTCAATCTCTAACAGTGATCTGTCCGATGTTTGCAATTATTAAATCCCTAAGAAAATATAGATGCCATCTGCTACCTACTGGCTGGCTGAAGCACTCCTTTTCTCAGCAAGCTGACCATTAAAAAGGTGGTAAAGCAATTTGATGGAAACATCAAATGTCTCAGAAGACTAATTGATTGCTAAATTCCATATAGATTCTGAAAAGTCTGACTGTTCCCTGAAGTTAAAGAGTTCCCACTGAAGTCACTAGACTCCTCACCTGTGTCCATTCTGGAGGCCTTTTGCAAGCACTATGAATATTACAGTGATACCTGCTTTGACAGCTGTAGGGGGAATCCTGGGAAAACCTCCTTGCATGTTTACAAAGGTCCTTTTAGCAGTGTCTCCTATATCACGCACAGCTGCTGCATCCTTTCATGACCACCTTTGCTGGGAACTGTGTTAGAACAAAACCAGACCGGATCAAATCTCCTATGTTTATGTCCTGTACCTATGCCAAGGTTCTGCATGATGAGTACTAAGGTGAATATCAAGTCTGGGTGCATACCACAAGGTGGCCAAGCCAAAACTGATGTGACAGATGATTTGAATCGGAGCATTCCAGTCTACAGAGGAGGTCTTCACCAGAGCCTTCAGTTCTCCGCTTTCCAAATAAGGGACCCTGCTGTCCCATTCCTCCCTCCAAACTAAATTTAACATTCATTTCCCTCACACCTCTGAGATTAGCAGAGAATCCTCTGAGTAACTCCACAGTGCCCACTGAGTGCATTACCTAGGACGGTATTATTATTGCCTTCATTTGGGACACAATAAAGTGGATAGCCCTTACAATAGATCAGCATTCGTTTTGCATGAGAAGGGAATCTAACCCTCCAGAAAAAGAAGACATAAAGAAGGCCCAGATGTCAAATAGACTAGCCTGAAAGGACTGAATGAGGGTGAACAGGCTGGTGCTGAGTGTAGAAGGAGACCTGGTTTCTCTGTTGTCAGTGTGCTGCTGGCAGGGATGGGTACATCAGTGCCAGAATGAGAAGGAAGATTTTCTTTCAAGTAACTTACCTTGGGCTGGTATATGAATGCATCTACTAGATGGTTATAACTCCGTGCAGTGTGATGACCTTCACAATAATGGGCTGACGTTTGTTTTTTGTATGAAGTATTTGCTGCTGGCATTGACTGACAGTGGTCTGGCTAGCATGGCACTGATCAGTGGATGTCTTGGGTTCATTATACAGACCCCGCAAACTTTTTATGAAATAAATGTGAATTGGATGAAACTGAAGGCAAATACTGAGAAAAATAAGAATTCTACTGCCATGAAAATATTTTTTGTTCTCCCCATGAGGGTTAAAGAACAAGCTTTACATGTCTCTGTTTTAACAGAAAGTGAGAATAGGTCTAAAGGCATACATATGTATGGAGCTGAAAATTATGGTAGTTCCATTAAAACCACAAAAGATTGAGATATTATACTGAACTACCAAAGCCTCCAGTTTCTGAGCCTTGGAATTCATTTTTCCCTAAAAACATAAAGAGTAATTAAATGGCAGTTACTGAAAAATAAAGCCTAGGACTAGGACTAGCCTAAAGGACTATTGATTCCAAAGGGTTGGAAGAATATATAGGGTCAGATTTTACTCAAGACCTGGAGGTGGTTTTTCTTTCAAGACTGGTGGAGTCACAAGGTGATTTTACTCAAGGTGGTTTTACTCAAGGCTGGTGGAGGCTTGAACAACATAGAGAACAAAATCTGTACTAATTACAGCCAAAGCAAAAACAGTCTTCTAGAGGAGTTCTGTGGGAATGGAATCAAGAAAATGAATAGCGGGTAGGAGACAAATTCTGAAGGAAAATACTTTTTTTTTAATTTAGGAAGCTGCTTGTTGTTTATTCATTTATTTTTACTGCAGTTCTCAGATCTATCCAGACAAAGGCCATTCCAGTGTTTCATCATTCCTAACGCCAGCAAGCCTAATATTGCCTCTATCCATTCCCAAAGTCTTGTTACGCTCAAACAATATCTGTCAATTTTATTCAAGAAAAAGGATTTCAACAACATGATACTTATACCACACCTATTCCTCAGGGAGCAGGAGTCTCTATGGATTTCATAGCATGTTATCATTAGGCTGTCAGACAGGTTCTCTACTCTTTCTCTCTTTATAAGCAGCAGTAAGATTTCAGTTTGCCCTGAGGCTACTAAATGAAATGAAAATAAACTTGCATCAGATGTTCAAAATCAGGAAGTAGAAGTAGTGTTAAGTCAGAAAATATTAATGCCAATTTGCTATGTGAGGCATCATTCAGAAAAAAAATAATACTGTAGTTCCAGATTTTCTATCATACTTCAAACACATTTCCATTGTAGCTGGCTTTATGTCCTCTAGAGTATCTTGTCTTTGGGGAAAAAAAAAAAAAAACCACAAACCAAAACCCAACTTCACAGACTGTTAATAGACAAAACTAGTCTCAAATCCAGTTTTCCAGCTCTTGTAGCACTCCATCTTAAATAAATGGACTAGCATGCCATGTTTTTGAATGAAATGTATTACAATCAGATGCATACTTTATATCAAGGATACCTCATTATTGATGAGATTAAAAATATATCTTCAGGATTGTAAAAACCTGTGTTTGGACTTTATGAATATAACATATACAATCAATAAAGCTCTAAAAATAGGTATACAGAGAGTGGTTTTAAGCCACCGTCTCACCGTTGCTGAGACCAACCATCAGAAGTAATATTTTTGAGATTTTATTTTTTTACAAAGTAGTTATTTGTTTTGTAGTTTTGATCAACTATATTTATCCAGTTCTGCCATGATAATCATATATGACGGAATTTTGTGGCCCTGTTATTTTTCTGCTTGGGCATACCTTCTGTTCATGTATAGGAAAGAAGAGGTAAAGCGTGACTTACATGCTAGGCCTATGATCTTTGAGGTTTTACAGTCAAAGGGAACATCCCACAGAAATAACTACAGTCAGGGTCATTAGATCAAAATGACGTACTTTATCATGTTATTCATAATCACATTACTCAAGTATCTTTTTTGGGTCACAAAAGGAAATTTAAAAGTAGGCTCTTCAGTGAAAGAATCCTCTAGAGAGTGACATTTTCAAAATAACTAAATAATTTAAGAACACCATTTCTATTGACAAATAGTAGAAAAATTGCATGGGAAGATCCAAAGTGATTAAGTTATGACCAGTTCTCTTGTTCATTATATGAACAAGATGGTTCTGTCCTACCACAATGGAACATTCCATGATTATTTGGAAAACTGCGACAGAAACAGACTGGTAGTTTATATCCTTCATCTTTTTGTATTTCACTTTTCTACAGCATGTTTAACATGAATGCAGTACAAATTCACATATAAACTGTATACTGTGTTCCAGACTAGTCTGAGGTAGTGTTTACACTATCGAGTCATACATGCATATACCAGATGAGGAGATACTGGTTTACCTATAATGATTTCAAAACTCAAGACAACTGCCTTTTAGTCATTCACTCACAGTGTGCAAGAAACATTTTGGAGAAGGTAGATCCTTGTAGAAATTAAATCTAGTAAAGATACCTGTCATCTCCCAAATAACTAATTGGTATCAATGTCAGCTAAAATTGTGGAATAAGCCTAATTAAACATGACTAAAAGAATGTTTCTTTCCCCTTGTCTTGATCAGCAAAATATTCTAACACAAATATGGGCATCAGGATTTCTTTGCACTTTCCTCTAACCAGGGACAGAATAAAAATACTAATCTGAGTGACTCAATGACCTAAATTACCCAACAAACCAATTTATCTCATGGAAAATAAAATAGGCACAATCAGGTTTTTTTTATACTAACCCTAAACTTCGTCAACTCTGAAGATTTCAGCTGTATTTTAATGTGTAGGTAGATAGATAATGGTCCTCTGAAGTGCTAGAAGGCTCTGCTATTGCAATTATACCAAAAATAGAGAAAGTGAAATATTATGCTTCACCTGAAAAAGGAATATTCATTGTGTAAAAATAATTGCTGAAAACCAAAGCTTTAACATTTATTCTGCTATTGGAAAATAGAATAAAAAAATGTTCAGAAAGACAAAGCGCATTTCTTATATGTAGTAATATTTAAATTTTATTTTCTTGTACATCTTATTCCGGGATAGATCATAACTGCTTATACTTGCAGACTGCAGACAGTTGATTGTTATATAACTTGTAAATCTTTTTTTCTACTGGAATATAAAAACACTTCAAAGGGAAAAAAACCCAAAACTTACTTCTGAATGTTCTGTGCTGCCAGGACTCTGTTTCCATTGTAGAGAAATGCAAAAACATTATGTAAGTTCTAAGGGTGACAGTTTAGACCAATAATTACCAATATTTACCATTTACAAACCTGTTATCCTTTTTTTTTTTTTTTTTTAATGGGTGCCTTGCATCAAAATCTCTTTCATTCACATAGTATTTTAACTTCCTCAGCAGTGTCATAAGGTTGCAAAGAAGACAGTTTTGTTTAACAAGGCACAAGCTCATATGAAGAGGGTAAGGCGATTTTGAACTCTGCTATGTATGCTACATTAAGTTTCCATGTGGATAATACCAACTAACTGTGAGCCGAAGGCTACATATAAATCCAGGCTTATCTACTACTCATGTAGTTTAAATTTAAATTGGAATTGCTCCAGAACACTATCACAGTGGGAAAACTCAGTCACAGGTTGTGGTGGGTTGACCTTGGTTGGCTGCCAAGTGCCCACCAAGCCACTCTGTCACTCCCCCTCCTCAACAGGACAGATGGGGAGAATATATGATGAAAGGCTCATGGATCTAGATAAGGACAGGGAGAGGTCACACAGCAATTACCATCACAGGCAAAACAGACTTGGCTTGGGGAAATTCATTTAATTTATTGCCAATCAAATCAGAGAAGGATAATGAGAAATAAAACCATATCTTAAAAGGCCTTCCCCCCACCCCACCCTTCCTTCTGGGCTCAGCTTCACTCCTAAATTCTCTACCTCCTTCCCTTGAGTGGCACAGGGGGATGGGGAATGGGGGTGTTGGTCAGTTCATCACACATTGTCTCTGCTGCTCCTTCCTCCTCACTGTTCCCCAGCTCCAGTGTGAGGTCCCACCCGTGGGAGACAGTCCTCCATGAACTTCTCCGACGTGGGTCCTTCCCACGGTCTGCAGTTCTTCACAGACTGCTCCAGCTTGGGTCCCCCACAGGGTCACAAGTCCTGCCAGAAAACCTGCTCTGTGGGCTCCTCTCTCCACAGATCCGCTCCAGCACAGGCTTCCCACGGGGTCACAGCCTCCGTCGGGCATCCCCCTGCTCCGGCGTGGGGTCCTCCCCGGGCTGCAGGTGGAGATCTGCTCCCCTGTGGATCTCCCTGGGCTGCAGGGGCACAGCCTGCCTCACCAGGGTCTTCCCCACGGGCTGCAGGGGAATCTCTGCTCCGGTGC
>JAOBAS010000008.1:12168883-12187525 GCA_025311575.1 Elanoides forficatus | reverse complement strand
AGGACCCGGCACTTGGCCTTGTTGAACTTCATACAATTGGCCTCAACCCATCGATCCAGCCTGTCCAGATCCCTCTGCAGAGCCTCCCTACTCTCAAGCAGATCAACAGTCCCACCCAACTTGTTGTCACCTGCAAATTAGCTAATTAGCATGTGATTAGAAACAATTCTTCATATGTAATATTGACTGAAAAAAACCCCCTAATAACAGTAGTTTGACTGCAACACTACATTACTGGCCAGACATCATTACTTCTTTTTGAGCAGATACCATCAGTGGTACCATCTATCATTCTCCAGAGAGCAAAAGGCTTAACTCCTTCCACACACCAGCGATAATCAGTTGAATTTCTTGTCATTATAGTTTTATCTTTTAAAGAAATAGTACCAGGCGCAGGACTTGGTGTTGACATATGTGTCAAAAGAGAAAAACACAAGAAAATAACTTTTCTCTTAAAGATCACACCAACTCTGTTAGTCACTATTCCCTTGTGTAGTCTTCTCCTTTTGGAAGACAAGCAGTGGCCATGCAGAGTCTTTTTAACTGTAGTTGTATAATTTAACAGCCTGGCATTTCCATTTGAGGAAGAGACATTGCAGATTTCAGACATAAACACACTCTTAAGCAAAAGTGTTCTGAAAAGCTTTTTGACTCAGAGTTTACAGAAAATGGAATATCGACATATATTTAGCATAAGTACCTCATTGAGAATCTAAATTTCATTGTTAGCATACTAATGGTGCGCTTAACTATACCATATTCCTCCTATTTGGCGGGAAGTTATTGGCAACTTTACAGGACCACTTTCAGTCATGCAAAACCGTGGGTGCTGCTGCAGTTTTTCCCATTCACTTTTTTTTATTCTACAGTTATATTCACAAGGCCTTGTATTATGCCATGCACAACCCAACCCTCCTCTTATTGTTATTTTTCTCACCTCAGGAGCAAGCCTGAGATAACAAAAAAAAAAAGGAAACTTTTTTTCTTCTCATTCCAATACAACTTTAATAGGGTTAACCACTGAATAATGAATTACAGAAAGGCTGAAATATTAAGCCTTTCCATACCTCTAAGGGCATCCAAACACAATGAATGCATAAAGTCCAAGTTCATCTTTGTTTATTTTGTCAAGTATTTTCTATGCATTCTTCCCAGTGTCATGAGTCATAAATGCTGTCTGGATTGAGACACTTATAGAAAGGAGTGGGATAGTTCTATAACACAGATAAGATAGATAATGTGGATTTTGCAATTACGCCTCCTTTCCCTCTCTCCCTCTGAGGTGAGCAGCCAGAAAGGCGACCTAACAAGGGAAAAATTACTGAAGAGAAGAAAATGCCTGCTGAAATACTGACAGAGAAATTGCCTGCCAGCCTGGGAGCTGTGAGCCTGGGAACCAGGCCTGGGAACCAGAAGCATTCTTCAAAAGTACAGCTGGCATCTTTGAAGTACAGCTGGGTACCTAGAAACTGGACACATCCTAATTGCAAAATCAAGGACTTGTATTTGATAACATGATGATAACATGGTAACAACTTAGCATTTGAAAAGGTGAAAAAAAGTCTATAAAAAAGGGTAGAACATCCTGAGAAAGTAAGAATCAGTACCTGCCATTGACTGTTCTAATGAAAAGAACAGGAAAACAGTCTGGAAAAAAAAAAATTGGTTTGAAAGAACAGAAAACTTCATCATCTATTTGCTGCCCCAGGCAAAAAATAGACATTAACAGCATCTATTGGCTGTGCAAAGTGGTGATGTTCTGTGCCCTCTTATGTCTCTATGATATAAAAAGGATTTAATTTTTATCCAAAATGTAGCCTCTCTCTGAGAATTTCCCATGCTGCACGTACTTTTCCTTTCCTAAACTGGCTGAGCTCTCCACACAAACTTTCTATGAGGTCTTGGACCCTTTCAGGGCTAACTCCAAACTCCCTGACGTGGATCATCTTTGAAGTGAGACTGTCTGTTATTTTACTGGTCCCCCTCTGGGCCCGCTTCTGAGGACAGTTCAGTTTGTCCTCCAGCTTTTGGGATTGTTGGGTCCCTTTTAGAGGATAAAGCCTAATTTCCTTTTGTATTACAGAATCCTACAAACCCAGCATGGTTGCGATCTCTACACACCTGCAGGCTGGATAACCCTTCATGTTGTAACATCCTCTAACAGAATAACTGCTTCTAGTGAAGTAGATTTCCTTCTTGGCTTCTGAACACCCTGCTCGTGATGACTGAAGTGGTATAATGGTGGAAGTCCCATAATGGTAGAAAACGCACCAGGCTTTTCACTCTATTCCTTTCAATTCGTTCTGTACAGGGTGAGAACAGTCTCTGCCCTTATTCCACGATCAGAAGCCAAAACTAAAGAACAGAGGAAACATTTTTACCACTGCATTATTTGATACAGGCTTTTAATGGTATTCTGTGCCTAATATTCACTGCATGTGCTTTATATCTTATTTAGTAGAGCTAAACATTTTGAATTTACAAATAGTATTCTGTACTAGAACGGGAGGCTGCATTTAAGCATTGTTTATATTTATTTACACATTTGCATTAGTGCCCCCAAGATACAAATAAGTATGTAAGACTAATAATATAAATTGAAAAGCCAAGTATACAAATGCCATCTTGATTCAGGTTGCACATTGTTATCACTAGACATATTAACATTCATAGTCAGTCTTAAAAAGATGCTATATTACTGTTTTCTTAGAAAAGCACATGACTCATTATACATATCTGTGTCTACATGTATCTGTATATACAGAAACAGAATATAATCAGTTTACAAATCTTACCTCTGTGAAAAGAGATATGGATCAGATAGTAACATATCTGCAAACTGTATGAACTTCATTCATCAATATTTACTCTCTGCACTCTTCATCTCTGTTGTCAAGTCTGAGAACTATAATCTATATAATGGTCTTTCAATTTATTTTCTCCACGTGAAGCAAAGTGAAGCCTTAGGTGTAACTAATTTTTTTGTTTGTCTTTCTCAGACATTTCACTTTGTAGTCTCCATTTTAGCACATCTGTCAAAATGTTATATGGCAGAACTATTCAAATGTCAAAGCAAACATTAATATCAAGACACATACAAAAAACCACCACCAACAAAAGAACAAAATGACCCTTACATCTGAAAAACTACACTGGCACGTTGCATCTGGAAATAAAAAAAGTCTCTCTATAGTACTATTGATATTTACTTTGATCAATTCTGTAATATCTTTATTGCTGGGTTTTAGAAAAAGAGTCTTGAAAATTTGTTTTTTTCTGACTGAAATCAAGAATGACATCCCTTAAAAATACTAATACCCCCCCCCCCGCCTTTTCTTAGCAAAGTAGCAGTTCAGTGACACTGCGTCACTACCAGAATCAAGACTAGAATCAGCTTCTAAGCCTCAAGGCCATCATTAACTCACAGAACAAAAAGCAGGATAAATTTATATTTGGAGTGTATTGTCCTGTATTTTGCTGTTTTTTTAAGGGAATGTAACTCTGCAGACTGCTTCACTAATACCAAAGGATTGCTATTGTTGTTGATTTGTTTTGCTTTGTCTTTTTTGTGGTTAAGATGACCCTTTGTTCATCATAAACTTCTTGATTTCCTGTCACACTGTCCCTGAAGTTCTTAAATAGAAACAAGAGCTCTATTTGCTGCGTAGCTGCTGAGAAAATAATGTCAAGGCAACTGTGGGCTTGGGAAGATTTCTGAAGTGTTTCTGAAGCTTAACAGTAATGAGACTGTGGAATGCCACTGCCTTAGAAGGTGTCAGACATAAGCTCTGCATTAAATCTGACTTAATAATAAGGTTTGAACTTCATGGGAAGCTTTCTAAAATTTGGTTTTATTCCAAAAAAAGGCTGAAGTTAAATAGCAAGCAAACAAAGAAACCCAACATTTCTCATGGACTGATCTGCAGCTGTCCCATGAAACTGGCATTCCCAGACCAGCATAAAGCAGATCAAAGGTAAATGACCCAGCATTATACAGTCCAGCTGGAAAAGAACTGTAGAGAGTCCACTTCTGCTTCATAGCATGATCAGACTTACCTATTTCATGCCTGTCAAGTATATTTTTAGGCTGCCCTTAAAGGCCTCAGTTTTGGAGACTCATAATATCCTTTGGACAATCTATTCCAGTTTTCCTAATGTCCAGTAGAAATCTCCATTGCTGCTCTTAAGCCCACTGTTCTTCTCATATTCATCCTGGACATAGAGATTAACATATCTGGGTAAAAACAAGAAATCAGATAATTACTCTTTGGACTGTATGTATTTATTGTTTTTACATTTCTGCTGCAATCCCTATTAATTCCCATTGATCTAGATGTTGGTATCCCATATTTATATAGTGTTGTGGTTTTTTTTTTTTTTTGGTCATTGAAATATAACAAGTCTAAGCTTTTTCTCACGTTGACTTATTGAGTGAAAAGTAAAAAACATGCTAACTAAAATAAGCATTCTATGGGTTTAGGAAACAGATTGATAAATCTTAATATTTATTAGGCAGTATAGTGAAACAGTTATGAGTTGTAAAAATTTAATATTTTATGTAGCCATGGTTACATCAAAAATAAACAACTGCATGCTTTAAAGTTCTTTTTTCTCTTTTTCTGAAGTAAGTTTAAGGAAATTGGTGCTTATAACTTCCTGAAGATTAAGGAGAACTGAGAAACTTTTTCTCCTTATTTTTTTTTTTAATATTCTTTATAAGTCATGTATTACAAATAATTGCATAACTAGGATTATTATTAGTGAAGGTGAGTTTATCGTCTTTACAGCTAGTGCTATTCATTCTTGTACAATGGAAATTAATTCTACCTTCTAGAGTATTCACAGTGACTCCTGATGCTTTGCATGAATCAGAGGACATAATTTGGTTCATAATAGCCAAATTTTTCAGCAACACCAAAAAAATACACATAAAAGCAAGAGTGTGAACTATTCTTCAATATTCTTAGACTTCTATAAAAGAAACCACATAAAATAACTCAACCCAAACTTTTTAAAATTAGTGACAGTAAGATGCACATTTTACTGCTAAAATGATTTGATAGCACAATGGTTACCAAGTAATGTGAAGTCATTACAGGGTACTTAAACTTGCTGCACTCAAAATCTTGCTGAAGGCCAAAAAGTAAGAGCACCTTAAATATAAGTAAAGCCAAGAATTCATTGTTAATATAAATGAAATATTAAGAGTCTAACGGTCATTAGTCTAGATCTAATTGTTACTGAAAAAGAAAGAATGCAGATAAAATAATTCTGCACACACTTCTCAGATTCAGCCCCTCTTCCCGGTGTTATGCTCACCTTCCCGATGCTCCTCTGGGCCCCAAGGTTGGTGGTTTCATTCTGGTGTGTGTGTGTGTGTTAGTGACGAGGGGGTTGACGGCGAGTTGTGAGCCTCTGGAGTCCTTTACAGGGAAGACTATGATGTTGATGCTGATGGGTCTCCCTTCCTCTCTCTCAGGGTCCAGCTGGGGTCATTTTGACATGTTTACTAACTCACTTTTACAGCCTTGCGCTTTCTTCTTTGGTCTGCAGCTCCATGTTACATCCAAATTTACTACATATGGTGCCCTTTATGTATGTTATATATATATTTTTTTTTGCTTTGTTACCCTTAAAACCACTGTTGTCCAGCTCCAGGTCTGTGCTTCTTTAACTAACCATGGGTGAATTGTTCACAGTTGTGGTGTCTCCAGTGCCAAGTCTGGTTTTATCACCCCTATGCCTGATCTCCTCTGCACCACGTCCTGTGCCTCCACTTCTCCAGGTCTCTGCTGTCCTACCTATCTGTATTTCTCTATACTGTGTCACTGTGTTAAAGCCATATATATCTCATTCTATGCAGAATAACTACTTATTACAACTATGGTTGTACAGCTCTAAAAGTAGAGTAAATTAGCAATAGGCACCTGATCAGTTACTGATATCACTGTCATAGCAAAACCAAGCAAAACAAACCTGCAGGCAGGTCAACAATACTTCAGATAGAGCAGGCCTGACAAACCTCAACCCTGAGGCCTTGCAGTCTCAGCACAAGGTTCATGGCCTGTTACCAGCAATGGCAATGCTGTATTACAGCGCTACGTCACTGCAAACTGTTCTGCTCACTTATTCCTTTTTTTTTATTAAAAAATCATGAAGCAGAGGTGCTGTGGAGAAATTTAGTGTTGAGGTGGCCACAAGCACAGAACCACAATGCTCAATTGCATAGATTTTATGTTGGATATAAGGAAAAATTTCTTCACTGAAAGGGTTGTCAGGCACTGGAACAGGCTGCCCAGGGAAGTGGTTGAGTCACCATCCCTGGAGGTATACAGAAGATGTGTAGATCTGGTGCTCAGAGCATGGTTTAGTGGTGGTCTTGGCAGTATTAGGTTAACGGTTGGACTCGATGATCTTAAAGGTCCTTGCCGACCTAAATGATCCTATGATTCTATGATTTAAAATTCGTTTATGATGGAACATGGGTAAAGTGGGTAGATTATGATTTCTATTCCAAGGTCTCTATCCTACAACACATACACTTTCTGCACAGAATACAAACTCACACAAAACACTGTGGTCCAGCTGTGATAGGCAAGCACCATAGATTTGAGGAAGAAGTACCCTCTCTCCAACCCGTCAACATGTCTGATTTGGCTGGTGGCCTGGCCATCACGCACAGCAGCTCAACACCAGGTTCAGCCTTCTTCAAGATGTTGGTTGTCTGCAGATTTATTCCGACCAAGGGGCTGTTTTTTTGATGAGTCACTGATAAGACCAAATCAGTCATAAGAGTCAGAATTTGACTGAAAACAAGGTGTTTCATCAGCCCACCAGAATATAAGCACTATTTAAAAAAAAAAAAAGAAGCCTGGATACTAGAAGTTCTGAAGAAATAAACATAAAAAAATCTTTTCCTTAAATATCTGTTCTTCAAACTAGAAGAATAATTTGAAAGAGATGAATCTGTCAACAGCCTCTAAAGGCTAAATTTTACTAATGATACATTTTATCTTCTGTTGTAATTATATTTTTTTAACTTGACCCTCTTCAATATTTGAAAATGTTATAACTGTTTGCTTAATTACTCCAAGAGGCTTAAAGGTGAATTATGTCTTTGTTACTCTTCACACATATTTCAAAAGAGGAGGCAGAACATAGCTTGGTCCATCTTTTATAGATATATACTTTTTAAAAGGGAGACTTTTTTCAGCTGAACACTGTTGTTATGGAATCAAAGCTACTGTGAATGGAGAAAAGAACTTGTTTCATAAGTCTCACAACAATGAAAAAAGGGAAAGCAATTTCTAAAAAAACACATCAAGGATAATTGTCAAGGTAAAAGATAGGGTAGTGGTGGGGTAGAGGGGCTGGTTCTCTCTCTGAAGTATTGGCAAAAAATGCACAAGAATCACACAATTTTCACACATCTTTGCAAACTGGGGAAAAAGTAAAAGAAATGCCTGAAGCTGGAATATTCTACAAAACAGGAAAGCATTGTAAAAAAAAGGAAAAGCCAGCCCAGCTGGATAACATTGAAAACTTACACAGAGGGGAGATATGAATTAAAGAATAAAGAGAGAATTCAAAAAAGATAATCCCAGTGCATTTATTCAGAAAGTGTTTGGAGAGATGCTTCATCAACAAAATGCAGAGGAAATCATAATTGACAGGCATTCTACCTTCCTTCTATTCTGGCAGCAGTTATAGTGAGGTGCTGTTATGATTGCCAAATGCAGGTCATTTTGAGAAAGATGGGAACTGAGTATAAGACATTTTCAAGGTCATATAAAGTAATAGATAGAGAATTCTCTATCTTGATCTTCAAAATGGGAAGGCACTAAATGTAATAAAAGCAGGCTTCAAAGAAGCAGGCTGACGAACACCATGAATTTTACTTGGAGATCTTGTTCATACACTATGAAATAGTCTGGCATACTAGCAGGAAAAAGGAAAAGCTGCCTGAAATTTCTGATACTGATTTTAAAAAATAAAAGCACAGCAAGAAAAGCAGAGAAAATCATCCAGAAGCTGGAGAGGCATGGGGTGGGAGTGAGAGGTAGGCAGGGGTGGAAGCAGCTAAAAGAACCACTTATGACTGCTGTGCATCCGGAGGACTGAATGGTCGTAATAAACAGACTCCCTCCCACTTCTCCCAGTTCTCTTCATCCAGTGAGTTAGAAGTGTTTCCTCGTAAGAGTTATATGTTTCTCTTTATGTTCAGAAACATGAATGCTTACTATCATTTAAAAAGTACACATATTTTAACTCATCATTTTATCATCCACATAAGATGTCCAGTGGATCTGATTATTTCTAAATTTTTAATCTCAGATATTTTCATATTTCAGGTAAATATACTTATTCTGAGCGTTCTTTATCATTCAAAGCTTTCAAGGAGAGATAAAGACAAACACTAGGGGAAAGTGTAACTCCTCTGTTTGGAAAACAGTTTTGTCACTTACTTCCTTATTAAGCAACAGAAAAAAAAAAGCTAGCAAACAAGGCATTTTATCAGGCATCAGCACTAACTGCTTTCCACAGTATATGCATATGCAAACCCTACAAACATTGCAGAAAAAGCCATTGAGTACAGTAATACAAAAATAAATCCTGCAGATCAAGAATAGTGTATACATTTATAATTTCTGTAGAAGTTCTTTCACTCTGAATAAAAGGAAGAAAAAAAAAAAGAAGAAACATTTCCCCTCTTGGGTAGCCTAACCAAAAGAATGGTTTACTGAGGAGTAAAGACGAGGACAGCTGAAGGTTATTCACTAAAATATAACCAAAGTAAATACTTAATCCAGAACCTACGGTCAGTGATATTAAAAAGGCAGGACACATGCAGGAAAATCCTTGGAGTAAACCCAGTTAGGCAGCAAGAGCCTTGAACCATGTCATCTATATCTCAAGCAAATATTTTACTTCTAGATAAAGGCAGTAGGAATAAAAGAGAGGGCAACTGTATGTTTTCATAAATAGAATTTCTCTGGTGAATGGAAGTGCTCTTCAAGTTTTCTTCTGGATTAGATTCTGCAGATGAGTTTGGTAGTGAAATGCCAAGGACAAGTGCATGATCCAGACACAGTTATTTTATTATTCTAATAAGCAACAAATAGGTCTACAATGAGCTTTACTGTAAAAACATAAGTAGCTGGAGAATTTATGCATTATCATTATAAGGATCATAATTTTAGATAACAATGTTCAACTTTACAAATATGTGCTTACGCTGTACTCTCCTGGCTCACAAATCAAGCTCCATATTACAGCCTCTGTAAATCCGGTCTGTTGGGGGGTGATGATGAAACTTAACACCTAATAATAGATGCCTCAGAAAGTCTGTGACTGTGCGTAAAGCCACACACCTTTCTGGAATTTCTGGCTCAGCACATATACATTTTTTTAGCATATATGAAGATATGCTATACTATGAGATGATTGATTCAATATCCGTATTTTTACCACATTGAGATTAATATTGAAACCTCCGAGTTTACTAGTTTGCTTGCCTTCTTGGAAGTATGGAAATGGACAATTGCCTCTGTGATCATTTCAGAAACTTCTTTTTCTGGACCCCTGTCAGAGGTTTTAATGAAGAAGCACTAGAGCTTCTTAAAAGAGTGAGTGAGAGGAAATAAACAGAACTTAAAAAAAAAAAAATCAACACAGTTTAGATTTTTTTTAAATAAATGGTTGATTTATGTCTGAATAGCTGAAAAACATTAACAATAATTTTTTTCAGAAGTGAAGCATTTTTAATTGAATTTTCACAATGAAGTGCTGTTTTCTTTCCTCTGAAACTGCCCTGAATAATATTCATCACTTATGCACTGGGATGAATGATGAATTCTCTGGTTAAAAAACCCAAACAATAGAATAAATCAAAGGTAAATGTAAGGATGAGAATAAGAAATTCTGATAATATGAATTTTTTAAGAGATGAGCAGAATGAACTCTGAAAATCCTGCTATGTTTGTTTATATTCTGGCTTCCTTCTGAGTAGCCAAACAGGATAGTGCAAATTTCACAGAACAATCTAAATTCATCCAGCATTTTCAAGATACCATAGAGGTAGTTGCCATAAATATTTGTGAGTACTTAGTCTTAGGATATGTGAAGGTTGTCTGCCAATGATACAGGAGTAGGAACTGCAAAGAAACAATAGGCATACAATTCATCTTGTTCTCTTCCACTGCACTTCTTTTTGTTTGAACTTTTTTTTGTTTGAATGCATACTTGTGATATAAATCTACCACTTAAAAGCATTCTACCAAAATTAAGTTCTGTAGTTTTTATACTGTTTAAGATTTTCAAAGTGTTTTTTTCTCTTGACCAAAACACTAGCTATACCATTTCAGTGAATAAGTTCATTAGATAGAACTGCATAATGCACCCAACAATGATAAAAATTCTATCCAAACTATCTTGGAATTGTTTTGGAAACTGCAAGCTTGTGAGTGAAGGAAAAAAAAAAATATTTTAAAGTAATTTGTTTTTATTACTGTGGAATGGTTCCTCAGTGATCTGAAACCATCTCAGTCTCAAAGGATTTAATAAAATAGACTAACAAGGACAGATATGGTCCACTTTGTGGTAATATGTGACATAATCCTTCTCTTTTAGCATTATTTAATAAAGGCTTTTCAGAAAAGGCAGAATAGTTAGTGGAATATAATTAATTTCTAATTAAACATATTTGTCAGAATAGAAAAGATGTCTTCCGATCTGTGATTTAACAGAACCACTTAAAATACAGGAAATTTACACTAGTGTTTCTTCACACAGAGGAATATATCATGACATATTACATGCTAGGATAATACTTACTAATTCTATAAATGGTTCTATTAACTTTTTAAAACACTCATTACTCTACAGTTGGTAAAAATGTGAATTCACATTATATTTTTTATTCCCAAAAGAACTATATAAATGTAGAAAGCATTTTATATGCTCTGGTTTTTTTCTGTGATTTTAACTGCTAATACAGCTTAGTAATACATGTCCCTGTGTAACATTTGGATAGTCAAAACTTGACTACTATAGTTTGCTGTATTGTAATTACAGAATATCTGTACAGTTCATGCCTATTTTCAATATTTATTGCAACAAAAAGCAGTACCTGGCTATAAGACATTTACTAGGGTAACCTTCCAAACCTTAAACTTTTCTAGTTTGTTTTTTTTTTTTTAAAGTGATTTTCAAGCAAGTAGGGAAAGACAATCAAGAGAGTAAAAAAGCCTAAGATATCACAGGATAGAAAGAGTACATTTTGTGGATTTCAGCTACTGGTTAGTATATGTCTAACGTTGCTTGTGCAGCTATTCAGTCTGGGGATATCTCATTAAAAGAAAAAAAAAATTGGTCTCTCTAGTTTATAAGCAAAATATGTCAAATGTACCTTTTTTGGAAAAGAACACTAAGTAATATAAATGCAACCATGAGAAATCTGTTATTTTGAAATGGAATGCTATTTTACATTGAAGTAATTTTCTTTTTTTTTTAGATTACTTTTGATCTAATAACTTGATTAAAATTTGAATGCTTAAAATCAATAACATCCCTCCACATTTAAAAGATCTTAAGATAATAGGGACCACTCTGATTGCCCTCCTCAACCACATTAATGGCAGAGACCAAAGAATCTCTTCCAGAAAATTCCCTGTGTCAGACCTGAAACTTTTATGTGAGCTATTGTGCAATTTTCAGAGTCATCCAAGCCTGGATGTGTAATGAAGGACTTCATGTAGTGGGAATTCCTTAACATATTGTATCCCTAGATAGACTCATCCAATGATTAATCATCTTCACTACAGTAAGTTATGCATTATATCTGTATTGTCTGCTTTATTTTGCTTTTGCTTCCAACCAATTATTACAAATTTGAGATAACACCTATTTACAGGATTTTTTTATTATACAACAAATTTTAAACTGTGAATACGTCATGTTTTAAGAAGTTTCATAAGCTTCTCACATACTAGCTTCCTAGAACTCAGATCATTATTATAATACTTTTCAGTGCTCCTTCTTGAAGTGAATTTAGATTCCAACAGTAGCTCCGGTATTATTGCTTACAGAGTTCCTACTACCTTCCAAAACTCTTTCACTTACTCAGTTTGGAAATCATTCTGCTTCCATTAACTGTTAGGTGATTACAGGATAGACTGCTTCATTATCTGACAATTCAAGGAGCTTCTAAAAGTCAACCCCCATTTTGTAGGAACTGGGGATATCAGCACCACCAGATCAAATGAGCTGCTAGCAGGTCAGTACATGATTTCAACATTCATAAAAAACTCTCCTGGGTAATCCATGACTAAAATTAAACTGCATGACCGTAACTCAGGCAGAAATAAGTCATTCATTGTAGTCCTAGTTTCTTCTTACATAGGTAATACAGAGTGAACTAATCAAACCCCTCTATTGTTACACTAAAATCTTGTCAGTGTCAAAAATGGAGCACACCTTTCACCTGGAAACCCAAATAACTTGTTAGCCCATTTAAAACCTTAACACGCCTCCCCCCCCCCCCCAGTAGTGCAAACATTAGTAGTGTTACAATAATACTAGTATTCACACTCCTAATTCATACAGAATAGCTCATTATTACTAGCATTAAAATTGTTACAGAAGAAAAGTGCCTAACGCCAGCCTCTCCTTCCTGGTATTACGTGTCCCTGCCCAGGTACCTGAGGTCTTCAGGCTGACAGTGCCAGTCTACTTCAGCCTGGGGAGGTGGGTGTCACTGAGAGGGACAGCACGCTATGATCCTTGCTCGGACAAGCGGGGTGTCCATGGCAGGTATGGCCCTCTCAGCCCAGGGCCCTGCTCAGAGCTCTGGAGGTGTATCTCTGGAAATACAGAATGCTGTGTGTTAGTCACAGAATATTGTTCATCAGAAAGGACCTTTGGAGGTCTCTAGTCCAAACCTGTTCAAAGCAGGTCTAATCAGGTCAGGTTGCTCAGGGCTGTGTCCAGTCCAGTCTTGAACACCTACAAGGAGAGACATCCCAGAAACTCTCTGAGCAACATGTTCCAGTGTTTGGTTATGCTTATAGTAATATAAGCTTCATCATATTTAATTGGAATTTTCCATGTTCCAACCTGTGTCCTTTGCTTTCCATTGAACTTCTCTTAAGAGTCTAACTCTGTCTTCTCCGTATCTTCTGATCAGGTACCAGCAGACAGCAATAAGATCTTCCTGTAGCCTTTTCTTCTCCAGGCTGAACAGTCCCAGGTCTTGCAGCTTCCCCTCATATGACAGATGTTCCAATACTTTAATTATCTTCATGGCCTTTTGCTGGACCTCCTCCATTATATCCATGTCTCTTACAGTGGATAACTCAGATTGGGACACAACACTCCAGATGTGGTCTTACAAGGACTAAGGATAGGGAAAGGATCACCTCCTCAATCTCCTCATAACAGTCTTTGTAATGCAGCTGAGATGCCGTTGGCCATCTTTGGCACAAGGGCGCATTACTTGCCAATGATAAACTTACTGCCACCAGGACTCTCAGGTTCTTTGCAGAGCTGATTTCCAGTCAATGGGCCCCCAGCCTGTAGTACAGGTGCATAGGGTTATCCCTCCCCAAGTATGGGACTTCACATTTACTTTTGCCAAATTTCATAAGGTTGCTGTCAGCCCAGTTCTCCAGTCTGTCCAGGTCCTTCTGAATAGCAGCCCTGTCCTTCGGTGTACTGACCACTTCTCCCAATTTGCTGTTGTCCACAAACTTGCTGAGAATGTACTCCATCCCATTGTCTAGGTCGTTAATGAAGATAATAGACAATACTGATCCCAGCACTGATACCTGAAGGCCTAGTTACTCGTCATCTGCTGGACTTTGCACCTCCATTCACAAACCTTTGAACCCAGCATTCCAGCTAGTTTTCCACATCATCCACCTATCCAGCTCATATCTCACCAATCTGGTGATGAGACCACTGGAGACTATGTTAAATGTCTTGTTAAAGTGAGGGTATACAATGTGAATAGAAGGGAGCGTATAGAAGCTACATGTTTATACAGTGAGTATCGTCCACAAGCCAATATACTTACTATGATAAAGCGACATTCATATTTGAATCTCAGTTTACTATTGTATTCAAAGAACTGTGCTAAATGAGTGCTTTAAAGAAAATAGTTTTGCATAGTTTTGAACTGAGAAGGTTTCAGATGAAAAATGCTGCTATAATTCTGAATACCATGCTTATACATAGTAAACAATAACCATGATAGGAGATGTCTCACGGGTTTGGAAGCTCATTTGTGCCCTGTTCAGTCAGGCAGCAAGGAAAAACAGAACATTACACTTGAGTCTGTCACTAAAACAATACCTCAGAGCCCAGATCCTAACCTGTCCTGCTCCTAATAGGCAGTAAGCTTCAGGACTAATTAGTTCACCCTTTTGCATTGCTCTAACAGTACAGATGACAGCTGATTTCATATGAATCATCCCTTTGACAGCATTTTTTTTCCCTTGACACAGAGAGGGATTTGCTAGATTTAAGTGAGAAACATTTAAATGCCATACAGAAAGCAGAATTGCTGGAGAGATTATGAGTTTTTTGGAAAACAGAAATTATGTTGATTGTTCAAAATAAAATTAGTGTGTCATCGAGGTTATACGGAAACCCTGCTAGTAAAATCCAATGGTTTTGTGATGGTTGCTTAAAGGAAGGATATAGCATGGCTATTTCTTATTATATGCAATATATATAAAAATCATAATTCTTGAAAACAGATGCATGCCTCATGCTTGACCATTTTCTGGCATAAACCTCAAAAATACAATTTCCTTTGATTTTCCTGTGGAAGGACTTCGAACCAGTATTATGCCTAACATAAGCAGCAGACCCAATGGATCCCATTCCCTGCTCCCCCTTTGGAGGCTTCTTTAACAGCCAGTGAAATGTTTGATGGTGTAGGTCCAGTCAGTCACTGAGTTTCAAGGTAGATGCTCTCTCAAGCCAGCTCACTAGATCATATCTGCAGATAACTGGTTGGGGAGGTCCTGGACCACCTGGGGAATTAATGACTGAAATACTTGAGTTGTGCACACAGGCACAGCCCTGATACCCAGCTACGGCCTAGTTATAAATATAGGAGAAAACTGATTTTCATACTTACAACTCATGTATTACTTAAATCACATAGTTGTTGCATTTATACTTCAGTGTCACTGTGTTGAGTCTTTACAGTGTTATAACATCGAGCCCTAATCATCCCATTTAATTTTATACTCCAGGAAAAAACTAGTTGCCAAAAAGAAATAAACAAACAATACCAAAGTAGGTAAAACCTTTTCTTTATGAAATGTATTTTATAGAATGCAGTGAACATACATAGGTATGCATATATATATATGTAGATCAGTCAGAGGATCATAGAACCACAGAATGGTTTGAGTTGGAAGGGACCTTTAAAGATCATCTAGTTTCAAACCTCCCATCATGGGCAGAGACATCTTTTGCTAGATCAGGTTGCTCAAAGCCTCATCCAACCTGACTTTGAACACTTTCAGTAATGAGGCATCCACAACTTCTTTGGGCAAACTGTTGCAGGGTCTCACCACCTTCATTGTAATTTTTTTTTTCCTTATATCTAGTCTAAATCTACCCTCTTTTAGTTTAAAACTGTTGCCCCTTGTCCTATTAGAAGAGGCCCTGCTAAAAAAAAAAAAAAAAAAAAAAAAATATTTCTCCATCTTTCTTGTAAGCTCCTTTCATATATTAAAAGGCCACAATAAGGTCTTCCCAGAGCCTTCTCTTCTCCAGGCTGAACAAAACCAACTCTCTCAGCCTGTCTTCACAGGAGAGGTGTTGCATCCCTCTGATCATTTTTGTGGCCCTCCTTTGGACCTGCTCCAACAGGTCCATAGCTTTTTTGTGCTGTAGATCCTGGAGCTGAATGCAGTACTCCAGATGGGGTCTCACCAGAGTAGAGAAGGGCAGAATCACCTCCCTCGACCTGCTGGTTACGCTTCTTTCGATGCAGCCCAGGATATGATTGGCTTTCTGAGCTCCAAACTCACCTTGATGGCTCATGTCTAATTTTTCATCCACCAGTACCCCCAAGTCCTTCTCCACACAGCTGCTCTCAATGAATCCATGCCCCAGTCTGTCTTGATACTGAGGATTGTCCTGACCAAGGTGCAGGACCTTGCACTTGGCCTTGTTGAAATTTATGAAGTTCACCTGGGCACACACTTCAAGAGCTTATCAAGGTCCCTTTCTCTAGTGAAATCAACTGCACCACTCAGATTGGTGTCATCTGCAAACTTGCTGAGGGTGCACTTAATCTCACTATGTCATTGGTTAACATATTAAATTTTATTGGGCCCAGTATGGAACCTTGAGGGGTACCACTCATTACTGGTTTTCACTTGGACATTGAGCTATTGACTAACATTTTGGATGTGACCATCCAGCCAATTCATTATCGACCTAATATTCCATCCATCAAATCCATATATCTCCAATTTAGCAGGCAGAATGTTGTGGGGGACCTGATCAAAGGCCCTACAGATGTCCAGGTAGAGGACATCCATAGCGCTTCCCTTGTCCACTGATGTAGTCACTCCATTGTAGAAGGCCACCTGATTAGTCAGGTATGATTTGCCTTTGGTGAAGCCACGGTGGGTGTCAGGATGTGTTACGGAATACAAGATTCATTTTGCATGTTGTATGAGAGTTGATTGTTTGATTGCTCCGGTTAAAGAAGACATTTTTTAATCCACATTTCCATTTTGAATCAATCTACCATAGAAGAATAGCAAGTTACTGTGCTTCCTGTACTTCTTTCTTCATGTATCCCATTTAGTGACTGGACATTTTGTAAATTCCAGATGAACAAAATCCAATGATTTATGGTCAGTAATAATTTATACTTGGCTAAGGCCATGTAAAATCATGATGTAGGAGTACTATGACAGTAGACAATCTCTTCAGTGAAACAGTTAGAGCTAAAGACAGAGCAACCATGTTATTTGTATTTAAGGGATTTTAGCTTGGACTACGTCTGGTCTGGTCCCATGGAGTGGGAATGCAGTAAGCAGACACCTGGAGCTCATTTTCCATTTTAATGTTTTCCTAAAAGAATTCTGGAAGTTTTCTAAGACTGTTCAATGGTGTGAACAAAAGTACGGTAAGTGGGGGTAATTGTGTTCTCTTCACGGGCAAATTCAGCATCTAAACTACAGTGCAAATGCAGATGCACATGGTCAAGATGTTCTTGTGTGAAGTTTTTTTTTACTTTCATACATAAAATATTTTACAAAAAGGTCTGATTTTACTTTGCTGTCATAAATGTCTAAAAATAGTGAGGATCAAGAAAATGTCAACAATAAATTGTAAATCACTCCTGAATAGTATGTAAACAATGGAGAATCTGTACATTAAAGCATAGGATTTGAGTACTTTAACTCTGCATATTATTCTAACTTTTTTAGTAATATACTGTGTATTGTTAAAAGCATAATTATGCTTCCAAAATCATCCCATCTCCTGTGGGGAAAAAAGTGCTTTTTGAGATTTTAAATCCTACTCACACCATTAACTCATTCAACCCTTGAAAGCAATGGATGAGCCTTTAAAGTACCATAAGTACAGAAAAAATTAAGTTATTTATGGACAAAATAGATTACTTTTTACATCGTGGAGTAATTTTATTCTGAAATCCTATTTATTTAATTTTTTTCCTTTTTTTTCAGTGAAGTTTCATCACAATGAGGTAAGAGATACATGAAACTGAGTTATTAATTCTGTTTATGAAACTTCTGTAACAAGAAAAAAATTACCTGGATTTTCATCTTCTTGTATTTCAAATATCTATTTGTATATCTGTAATAAACAGCGAAAAAGGTAGTGCATGTATGCAAAACGCTGCCATCAGAATAGTATTTTCCATTAATATTGCAAAAGAGAAAATTGTTGTTTAAATAACAAAGTGGGGAATCTCAGACTCCTTATGGTAAAATAAAACTACAAAACACATGCATTCGTGCTTATCAGTTGGTGCACATATAATTGATGCTGATCTTATCTGATTGAACAGGGTAGGAGTAAAAAAAGAAACCTTCTGAGACGATAAAAGAGAAGAATTGAGGAAGATTAATTGGAAGAAAGGACAAATGTAAGGACATAGGAAAAGCACAGGCATAGAATAAGCAATGATTTTAAAAAAGAAGGAAAAGCATCTGAAAGAAAAAACAAACAAACAAACAAAGAAACTATGAATTTGGTCTACCTCGCTGGTATGGAACTTTGCATTATCTCTTTCACAATACATTTTTGTTCTGCAGTTCATGCTTAATTTACTGTGAGGTTTCCAACTAAAATAGTGAACAACATGTATGAAGTAGAGTGTTAGCAACTTATTACAGAAAAAGAACTCTAAGTGTCTGATTCAGTATCACATGCAAGAAATAAAAATACAAATATATCAAGGAAAAATAGAATCATAGAATCATTTAGGTTGGAAAGGACCTACAAGATCATCGACTCCAACTGTCATCCATGCCCACTAGACCATGGCACAGAGTACCTCGTCCATACGCTTTTTGAATACCTCCAGGGATGGTGACTCAACCGCTTCCCTGGGCAGCCTGTTCCAATGTCTGACAACCCTCT
>JAOBAS010000008.1:12104761-12146992 GCA_025311575.1 Elanoides forficatus | reverse complement strand
AAAAAGTAAAAAAATAACACCACCACCCCCCCCCCCCTCGCCATGGCTACAGATAGCACTAACAATATGCAGATCAGATTCTTCAAGCATCATTTCCACTTACACTTAATTGATATGTGCCTGTTATTTGGCAAAACAAGTGCTGGTCTTTCAGACCTGTCAGTCCTTTCATATAACACTGGGACGATGTTGAAAGAAGGGCAAGTCATGGTGCAGTGCTACTCCAGTTCCAACAGGAAACATAGTTCAATTGCATGCTTGCCTGGTTGTACAGATTAACATTTTAAACAATGCTTCACAGAATTCTTTAAAGTGCTGCCAACTCTGATAGGTAAGGTGGCTACGTATTCATACTGTCACACTTAACTGTTTTTTTGTAACTTGAGGTACTTAACCCCCCCCTTAATAAAGTAGGCTGTATATTCTTTGATTAAAGCTACTGTTTCCAGTTCTTTTGTTTACAAATTATCTGCAAATTTACCTGTGAATTATTTAATTTAGTTATGAAGTATTTCTTGAAATATACTTTTTAAGAAGTTAGTCCTGTTAACTTAATGGCTGTAGCTCTTTTTAAGTACCAGAGACTTGCTGATGCTTAAAGTGCATGATAGATATTAAATGGTATGTACAAATCTTTCAAAGTCATAATAAAAACCCCTCAAACTTGTTTTCAAACATCTCTCCAAATTACAGATCAAGCCGTTCATTCCATGTTGACACTGACAAAGGGTACAGTAACTAATTTCAGTAAGAGATCTTTAGTTTTGCTTCTTAAATCACATGCATTACTAGATAGTGGCTCTAATTCTGTACAGTTTCTTCTCCCTTATTTTTTAATTAAATTATTGAGAAGTAATGAATATATCCTCTCATTTGAGCCTCACAAGTTAGTAAGCTTGAGAGCACTCCACTGAACTCTCCCCACATGTACACAGCATCACTTGATTTACTACACTGTCTGTTGCCAAAATAAAGGTAAGATTCTTTTAGAGGCCTTGCTCTGAGCTCAGTATTTTACTGTTGCAAAAATGGTGAGCTGCAATGCAGCTTAGAGGATGTCTTCCTGCAGAAGAACCAGCAGAGCCAAATGCCAGCCTTTACTTTGTGACATTAAACTTTGAGGGAAACACTAAAATGGGAGCAGAGCCCATCCTGTGAAACCAGGAGCAGGTACCAATCCGGTAGAATTCTTTAGCCTATGACACAGCATGAAAGGAAGGAAATGTAACTTTCGCAACACTAAGCAAGAGAGACTCTACAGGACAGTAACCACAAGAAAGACTGGTGATCTAGAACATTCTATCTGAAATCCTTGTGTAGGTCCATACTAGAAAAGTCAAAAGAGCAAAGTGAAAACTCAGCTAAGTTATGAGCACAGGTACAGTCCTGTCATTATTCAGCCAGGCTTAATTTTCAGGAGGTTCCCAAGTATGGTTTTGGCATGGTCTGTCTGCTCTTCCACTGTTAGAGGACAGCATGGACCAAGGACAGTGCCAGTTTGGCGCTTTTTTTTTTTTTTTTTGCCCTTCCTTTTTTTCCCAGAGGTATAGGATGAGGGAAAATAAGAGTTTAGTAATCTTGGCACTAATTGTGCTCTGCCATTTGCCTCAGGACCAGTAAGTGGTCCCTAGTTCATTTCTAACATAGACAAAGCTTAAGGGACTAAAATGGAAGGAGAGCTGTGGGAAAAAGATGTTGTTAGAGAATTCAGGAGCTTCTGTGAGATTGGAAAAAGTTTCCTGGATTAAGGAGAAACTGGAGAAGTTGTAAACTGAAATCTTGGAACAAAAATGATATGGAAACCCCAGGAGATAAAGATCTGGAGCTGAAAAAGGAAGGAAGATTTATTTATAAAGATAGGATTAATTAGATTCCCAAGAATAAAATCTTTCTTTTAGTCTTCTGTACTGTGAACATGCAAGAAAACACTGAAAGTCATAAAAGAGAGCCAGAATACTTTGTGTGACAGAGGAGTCTGGCAGAAATGATTTAATTTTGACAAGTCAGGGTCTGTTCCAAATTTGGATGAAATGAAACTTCCCATATGCTCCAGAAGGTCTTAACTTATCCCTTAAACAAAAAAGGCTTTACACAAGGTTTCATACTGAGCAAGAATTTGAGTTTTCTAACTGTAAGATTATCTTTATTATCCATGGTATAATATTCTATTTCTGACTTTGAGGTGACTTGTTATAGGAGGCATCATATTTTGAGAAATAGTTTGGTTTGGTGAAAAAAATTGTGCATTTAATTGGGGGACATATTGTGGAAAGGATAATTAACAATTATGGGAAAAGGAACTGTCACATTCATGAATTTACATATGTGAAAGATTTAGAATAAATATTATATATTTTTACAAACTTGTACTTGCCTACGGGCTGCAGTGGCACTACTTATAAGCTACAATTAACTTGTGAGAAATTTGATTTGGTTCATTCTCTAATCTTATAGAGTCAGGCCATTTATGCATCTCACTCTTCTCACAACTTTAGAATTCTTTGCAAATACATGGTCAGAGAAGTTTAATGTTATGACGCACACAGCTGTTATCTTAAACTACATTCATATGGCATTTCAGTATTTCACTTGGGCACTTATCAGTATTCTGCTAAGAGTTTCCTCAGGAATTAAAATAATGTTTGTACATTATTCAGAAGCTTGTAATTCAGAGCTTTATAAATTTTATATATATTAATTATAAGACTTGGTGGTCTGTAAAGATCAAAAATTGGTTGTTTTTCTACTTTAAATAAATGCCTTTTTTCCCTCCAGTATGTCTTATTGGCACAACTTCTTCATCAGAACAAGACTGAATAATCCTAATACTGAAGAGGAGTAAACTAGTTACAGGACATAAACAGTTTGATTGGGTTAAATGGGATTATTCTGTTTGCAAAAACAGTGCCTTCCCAGCATGGGAATTTGGAAGTATTGTACCAGGAGGTTTTAAAAAGCAATGTTTGCTTCCTGAAGAAGACAGTACTATACTGTTGTTAAACTCATAAGGAATGAACAAGGCTAACAAGGCTAGACAATAGTTTTCTGCAGTAGATCAATTCATTAGAGTCTCCCTGCCATACTCTTAAGAATAAGAATTCACAGCTGATGTCCTTCTTTCTTTCAGTTCCTTCAAACAAATCACTACAGTCTAAGATTATTTTGAACTGTTCAAAAACTGGTTTATCTGAAAGGAAAGTAGATACTCATCTAGAGTGTTCTGCTTGCAACAAGAAGTTCACGATTGTATATGCTTGATCTGTCCTCCTTAGTAACTCTTGTCTTTGTATGCAAGAATGCACTGAATCATATTGCAGTTTCCCTTAGAAGTTTTCTGAAGACCACTCTTATCTATTTCTATTTCATATAAAGCATAGGCTCTGGTTTTTGTAGCCTGCTGCAGGGTAATCCTTCTTTATCTACAGTTAACTGAAACCTTTTTTCACTACATACTTGCCCAGTGCAATAGATGGTATAACTTCCATTTGTTTTGGCACTGTTTACCATATGTATAATGATTTTTTTTTTTTTTAAGTTTGGGAAGCAGAAAGGAAAATCACCTACTTGTCTTACCTTACAATTGAATTGTGACTAAGTAAGATTGAGTAAAAGGTTGTTCCTTTTTTAGAGTAACTAAGGATAACTCTGTTGATAGCATAACCTGGAGTGCAAAGTGGGCAGGTACACAAAGAGGCATAAAAAGTAGGGAGCCTGCAATGTAGGTAAAGACAGGAAGACTCCTTGGTAATGACAAATATGGAACAAACCTTGGAGATGGGAAGAAGCAGGTTCCAAAAGGAGACCGTATTGTGTTACAACCAAGAAATCCATTGATAATTGTTGAGCCCCTACTTGTGCAACAAAAGATTTGCTTTCAAATATTTCTGATTCAGCTGATTTGAGTGTCTCCCATTTAAAAAAAATATCTTATTTCACTTTGTATTCTGACAGAAAATAAGAATGGAAGTGGAAAGCCACTCTGCAGTTTTCAACAATGTCGTTTCAATGAATTTCTCACCTATCTTGTTCTAGTCCTAGACAACTATCATGTTCCATCAGGAAGAAAAGATTGAAGAAAGGGATCTTGCTAACTGTGAAACTTACTTTTTCCTTGTCTCATCTCTAGGTAGAACACCATTAGGCCTGTAAAGGGTGCTCTGCTCAGTGTCCACCCATTGTTCTTAATTTTTTACATTTTTGACCCATTAAGACCTATCCCTCCCTCCACCTTTTTTTTCCCATCTGTTGTCTCCCATAATAATTTGGTTTCTCTCCAAATTCCTGTAGAGATGGTTTACACCCATTTCTAAGGGGAAAACAAACAGGAATTATGACCACAGAGAAAAAGGTCAATCCATCCATTTCCTGCCATACAGGGAAGAACTACTGGCCTCAGCAGTAGCAAATACAGCTGTTCACTCTCTTAAAGCTGTTCCTGAACCCTCTCCCATCAAAGGAGAAGGCAGAGGCGACGCAGGGACTGACACCTCCATGATGCCACAGCTGACCACTGTTGCTGTGCTTATCATCACCATACCTTTCTCACTGCTGTTTCTGAAGACTATACAGAACAGGTAGTGGAATGGGCAGTACTTCTATCCATCACAATCATCACCTTCAGCTGTGGCCTACAAAGATGTTTAGGGAAAAAATTAAGGACTAATATTTCTGTTTCTATTCCTGTCATCCAGTGTTTTACCATTGTAAGAATCAAGCAGATTGAAAAAGGAATGAGTTGGGATTCAGTTTGACACTCACTAGATATTCAGTATGGGATGCATTGCTATTTCCGGAAATGTTACGTATAGGGATTTTTTAGAAAATAAGTTTTTTCGTGAAAAGAGTAGGTAGTTGTTTTTCAATTTCCTCTCCTGTCCTATGAGGTAGCATGGTTTAACAGTAAAGCATTGAAATGGGACTTAGAAATCTTGATTCTCACCTTTTCTAATAAGCATCTTGTGACCTTAAGCATTTCACTTCCCCTTTATAACTTTTATCTATTAAATAAGATAAAGTTTCATTAGTTTTCTCACAAAAAAAATGGTAAAATATTGAATAGAGGCCTGACTTTTAGATGGAATTTATATTTTTAAAAACACTTTGTAAGTTTAAAGCACTGAAACAATTCTTAGTCTTTTGCCACTGTACTTTAATTTATACAAAATTGAAACACTGAAATGATTATGCAGTAATTCAAGCATGTCTAGTGGAAGGATAAACAGTTTAGATTTAGCTGAATCTAAAAAAGTTCTCATTGTTATACGACTTACTATCCCACCATTATAAACCGAATCCAGATGATTCTTATCTCTTTGCTACCACAAACAATTTTTTTCTATAAGAATACATAGCACAGAATTGTCTGGGAATATTTTAATTATCATAAATATAAAGCTATTTTTATAGAAGAGATACTTTAATCTGAATGTATATTTGGATAGAAGACAAGAATCTTCAAATGAACAGGGGTTTTTTTAGAGATAATGTTGGTACTTTCCCCCCCTACTCCCAGTAACAAACTTCAGCCAAGACAAGTTTACAAAATGTGCAATAAGATGGAGAGAAAGCCACAGAATGTCTTCTAACATGATCTGTAGGCACAAGCTCAAGCTTCTAGTCCGTTTAAAGTATTTGCAATAACTTCTTCAAAATTTACTTTAAGTTAACATTGCAAAAATTGCTCAAGATATATCAAAATATATAGTATGACGATCACGTAAAATAGGTGGGTTTTGGACACTAAAAAATATTTCCATAGGAAATATAATTTCTGAGTTGAATTAGCATTAATACAAATCTCAGAGTTTCACACTATGGTGTGTAGAGTAGGTGTTATAAAACCTTGGCCTTCAGTCTGCAAACACTTAAGCAACGTGTAATTTCATGCATTTGGACCCAAACACAATAAAGCCACTAAGAATCATATTTTGAGGCTTATTGAAGTCAAAGGAAAGAAATTCCAAAGTTCGTTTGGCTTTGGATCAGGCCATACACAAAAATATCAATGAAATGAATCTGTAGGTTTGTATATACATTTGAGTTTGGGGTTTCTTTAGGCATTCTACACGTAGTAAATACATGGTTGTTTTTTCTTCAGTCTTATAAAGAAGTATGTTATAAAACCTCATGAAAACTTGTCACAGATCATTTAAGCAAATATTTACTTTTAATAGATAACATTAAAAGGACTCATAAATCACAAAGAAAAAATGTTTTCTGATCACTAAGTGTTTTTTCCATGTTTTAATTATATATAATATGCTATTTCCTAATAGAAATCTTTTGTTTCTGTCAAATTACAGCAGAGATAAGCAGTGACATTTTTTTTGCCAACAAACACCATGGGAGAAAGATTATCTGAAATCAGAACCTGAATTAAAATTTGTCATTGTCTCATGGATTCTTAGTGATGCCACCCTAAGCAATGCCACCCACTACACACCTAGTCAGATTGTCCTGCTTAATGGATAGGCACAATTATAGTTTTATTCACTGTAGTAAACCTACAGATAAAGAACACAAATTAAATGAAAGGAAAGATGTTTCTGTGGCAGCCTGCAGGTCTTGTAGACAAAAAGATTAAGGCCAGCTCAGGGGTGATAAAACTGAGCTAAGGAGCTCATTTCTCTCTCTAAACTTCTAAGCGAAAGTATTAAGACAATCTTTTACCTGCCTTTGTTCTCCGTGAACTGTGAGGAATTTGGGAAAAGAGCCAAAGAGGATGCAGGTGACATAACACCAAGTGCTGCAATGACTAACATTTAGGAACCGGGGTTCCAGGCCTCTGGGCCATGCACCTGCTCCTCTTCCACACGTAGATCCCAAACAACTCATATGTTCACAGTGTGAGAAGTTACTTGGTGTTAACTACACAGGAAGCGTTTAGGGAGAACAATGGAAGAACAGTATAATCTGCTCCTTTAGCAGATACTTAGAAACACCACTGTGCATTTCAGACTTATCCTGAAGACATTCTCTGGTGTCCTTTCTTTCACAAACAAAGAGGAAAAAATATTTCCATCTGTGTGATTCTGCTTCCTTATTAAACAGTAATTAGGAGATAAAGCACTTGCCTACATTTATTTTCCTCCCAGTAGCAAGATACACCTGCCCAGAATAAAATAAAAATCAAACAGCTATAGGCAGTCATAGCAGTTTCTATTCTTATTTTGCAGTTGTCTATTCCTCCTTTTTTTGTGTGAGGAAAATGTGAGGCTTGACTAGATCAACAACTGGTAGCATTTTGCATTTTCTAGGAGCTGTAGTTTGCATTCACTGAATAATATTTCTGTACATTAACATTAAATACCTATTGGCTAAAATATACAAATAATTCTTAGACTGGTGAACAAAACCTATCACATTGTAGCCTATTCTAAGTGCCCTAAGTGTGAAATATTAATTTTAGACATTAACAGACTTAATTCCTCTCTCTCTGTAATCCTGTAGCTGAGCAAATATAGTATTGCCATTGCTATTGGAAAGCCGAAGGCTTAATCCAAAATCTCCAAGGCCTCAGGACAGTGAGTTTGCAGGACCACTGCATCTACACTTGTCTTGAGCTTTGTTTATCTGACTTAGCTGTACCAGCAGCTGTCAAATATCCAGGTAAGTATTACTTAATTTGTTTTAGTTTTAGCTTACTTTTGTACAACAGTATGACATAACACCTATTCTTGTAATAATTTTGATATACATCTGTAACTAGTAAACGCTAAACCCAAATAAGTCTGTGTAGAATAAACTGTGACCCTAGAATAGAACCCAGTGGAAAGAAGTGAAGATGTGATAACAGAGGCCTTGAAAGTATGTAGATGAGATGATGACAGAGGTTCCAGGTCTGTGAACAACTCACCAGTAATCAATTATTAGTCATTAAAGAGATACAACACTGGCAGCAGGGCAAAACTTTGTTTAGGAGTTATAAATTTGGATGTTTTATGGAGATGAAGACCAGTGAAGAAAGAACAAAGTTCAGAAAATTTTAGAAAATACATAAAATTAGACCCTAGAATGAAGAGGAATAAACACCCCTATCAAAATCATACTTTCCCCAGTGGAGGAGTTAAGAGTGCTGATGGCCCTCTGAAACTCCCCATCACCTTCTTAGTGAAGATTGATGCCTTTGACCCTGAGACCTAGAGGGGCATAGAAAGGTGAGCCTAACATTGGACAAAAGGTGAGGATGTTAAGAGAGAGTATGTGTGTATGAGTGTGTATGTGCCTGTGTAATAATTTTAAACCTTGTTGAAAGTGAAGTTTTGTTTTCTAAATAATTTAGGCTCCGAGGCTTAATGCCATTATGACTGGACAAGTAATAATTGTTCAGCTAGACTATTAAGACTTTAACTGAACCCAAAATAAATTTTTGGCTTTGCACAAAATATGTGTTCTTTCAAGACCAGTTAACTTGTGTTGGGGTTAATGCAGCACCTCTGTCTTCCCACCTCTCCTCATCTACCTCAATTCTTTAAAAACTATATATATATGTAATAAAGACCTGGTTTTGTGTCTCTGATGTGCTTGTGTCTTCTGTTATGGTGAGAAATCCAGAATGATTGAAATGCTTTAAAATTCAAATAGCCTTAGTTATTTGACTGCAAGTTAGAAACTTAACTCTTAAATAAGGAAAAGTCAAAGCCTGTGCTTCTCTGAGCTGTGTATTGCCTACACTCCTGCATTAGGAAATGGGTCATAAGGCTCTGTGCTCAGTATTTCCAAAGGGGTACCTCTAAAAGGCTGAGTGAGGGTTGGCACCTGAAGTTTCATTACGTTGTATAGGATTGTGTCATCTAGGACACAAGCTGAGTTCTTAAAAACAGAAAACAACCCAAAATATATGTCTCTTAATTTCTTTCAAAATAAGCTAACAAAATAATTTACTTTAATGGGCACCCTCTTTGTTCAACTCAATTAGCCACTCGTATTAATTGAGATGTTTCATCATCTGAGCCTACTGACCTATTCTTAGATTCTTGTGTTGTTTCATTTCAAATAACTGGATAAAGTTGTTAGCAATTTTTCTCTGAATTATACCTGCTTAGAATACATTTCCCTGGATTTTGTTTTTTAATAAAATCTATAAAATGCTTGAAAAGTATGGAATTAGTTTGTTCTGTAAAACCTCAGAGGGAGAATTTAATTGCAGATGAAATACTAAGAAATATTTATCAATGCAGAAGACCCCTGAAAGCATTTGCATGGTTAAATTTCATGTTACAAAACCAAAACCACACTGGCCTTCCACTTGCCTTTGATAACACCTCAGTCTTGTGTATAGAAAGATTAGGGCACTCTGAGAGAATAAATGGGGAAATGTATTTTGCATTAGGGTAGCTGTTTCAGGATTATATCTATTTTGCTATATTTTTGTGCTGATTTTGGAGAACTTTACAGTGGAAGTAAAATTTTGAGTAGGTTGATGTTTCCAGGAATGGAAAAATTCTGAAACATGGTTTAAGATGTGTTAGACCCAGAGATATATCTCACCATCAAAAAAAAAGTAAGCTCCCTAATGAAACCTTTGGTTTAAAGTTGCTTCTCATAAGAGGGCATCTGCATTGGGCTGCTCTTGAGAAACAACTTCAAGGTCAATCCACACAACTTTCCTAATTTAACCACTGTAGCTAGAAAGGCATCTAACATGTAGTTCACTTAAAAATCAGTTTCACAAATCAAAAGATTCTAAAGCAAAAGAAGCACAAAACAGGGGCCAATCTCATGCCTAGTGGAACTAGGTGAAGTCATTACAGTGTTTCTAATGACTGACTTTTGGAACTGCAGGGCTTTCCCACTTTATCCAAAACATGTTATCAAATTAAACTGAAAAGTAACCAAAAACTTTAAATCAATCAGTCTAGATAAGCTTCTCTCTTTAGCCATATATTTGAGAAGAAATAATTTATCAAAACAACACTTTGTGAGGAGGTTTAAACTGGCTAAGCATGATTTTACAATTACCTGCCACGCAGTCTTCTGCCATTTTTGCAGTCTCTAAGTGTATCCAATTAGTAAATACTAAATCAGTCACCTATATGGAAAGCCTATATTGTGCTTAAGATTTGTACTTGGATCTGACTCTGCTTTCATCTGCCTAATGTAAAAGCATAGTTCCATTTGTCAAAAATAGATGTGAAAGTAAATTCAGAGTGACAGCAAAACAAGGGGAATTAGTGAATATATCATTGCAGAGAACATATGTGAAATGGTTATGAAGCCATTTGACATTAATACTTTTGTGACTTGTCCCAGACTTTTTCCTCAAGAAGTTGCTGTAATTTTTTTTTTTTTTTTTTTTTTTAACAGTAGAAAAATTGCTGGAATTGGAGTGTGAATTTTAACATTATATTAAAGCTTTCTATTTTCTTGATGGAAGATCTGTAGTCAGTCATAAAGCTGATGTTTAATTATGGTAACTCAAAGGGCATTTTACAGAGTTGATAATAAAATAGTTCTTTTACACGCAGAACATTTCTTTGGGGATTATCGGCAAAGCATGGAAGTTACCCTGCTCTTTCTTATCAAATATATGTCTGTTTTGTGAGCTTTTATTCCTTGCTTAGAAGGCAGAACTTATTACAATAATGTGACAAAATAAAACACTCAGAAAAATACAAATAATATCAACCTCTCTCCTAGATTGAAGTTCAGTTTTTCACAATTAAGGGATGGTTTCACGGTTGTTGTTTGGTTTTTGGTTTTTTTTTTAATAAATTTTTTTTCCAGTTATCTACATTTTTAACTTAGGAAGAGAGTGAAATGTCAGAAAGGAGCACATATGTATTTTTCCAGCTGCTAGAATAGTATTTTATTTGCTTGTGTGCAAATTAGTATACTCTGGATGAACACTGCCCTACAAACATGTAGATCTACTTCATACAAAAACAGCGGAAAGGGGTTTGAGATGAGGCCTGAACTAGAAGAGCGTGTATGGTGGACAGACATATGACATGGCAGGGGGCAGAAGTTCCCCGATAATTTTTAATCTACCTAACTCCTCCTGAAGCTTTTCCAGCTTCTTTCTGTCAGTAAATGATCCCAATTCAGAATTAACAGCAAAATTAGTCTATCATCTGCTATTGGACATATTTTTTACACCTAGCAGTTTCTCACAGAGAAAACAGTGGAATAATGAAGAGGAAAATATGACAAGACTCTGTTATGTTCTACCAGCAATGGTGAGGAAAGGAGTAATTCCGGACCTGTACAAATGATACAAATTTTGTACTGGGATTCTAGTAAGCAAATCATTCTCCTAATTGTACACTTTACCCCTAAGTCTTGTATCTACAACGGAGGATCATGTTTTCTTTCCATGGACTACAAGAAAAAGAAAAGAGGAATGTATATGAATATCACTCATTTCCCTTTGCATTTTCATTGCTTTTTACTTATTTTTTCTTAAATATGTGTATTGTCTACCCCTAAATGGTAGGATCCTCAGGACAATTTTAGTATTGGCTCTGTACAGTACACTAAGGCTGGAACTGAAATTTGTGTATAATGACAAGGATGTTGTGACATGATTAATGAAGTGTACAGATTAATAAAATGTCTTTGGGTACTAAATCTTTCTTTTTTCTGAATTTGTGCTTTTCTTAATGAGTCTATTTATTAAAGATGACTTTTTTCAATTTTACATTACATCTATGCTTTTATTAGCAACTGCTTTCCAACAGACCCCTTTGACAAGGTCCAGTTTTCTCACTGAGATTTTGGAACACTCAAGTAACAGTATCTATCCTAAATTTGTTTGTTAGCCTATAGCAACTGAATAAGTAGCAGGTGATATTCATAGCCTTAGATTATAGCTACTCCTGTGTCTTTTTTGCTCACAAAATGACAGAAATGTTTCAGCTAGAATAATCCAAATTCTGACTTCATACTTATGCTGGCAAAGCTGCTTGCAAAGTCTTTACAGCCACTCCTCCTTTGCAAGGATTTTGCACCTTCTTGTGTCAGGGAGAGTTCACAAACTAATTCCTGACACCCTGACTGTGATATTGCCTAAAACTAATTCGCTGTGACAGGTGATTTTAGTGAGGAGAAAAGAAAGTATTAGTGACACCATGGATCTTCATTACAGTTCAGAGGGGAAAGAATACAAAGTTGCTGTTGTCACAGTTTTGTCTTTCAGGAGAAAAGGCAAAGTTGGAAAATATTCGTTCAGATAGTCATTCTTGTGTATTTTTCTCCATCCTCTTTGTCCTTTCTACCACCTCATTTCCCATCTTATTCCTAATGGCAAGACTTTTTTTTTTTTTTTCTTTTCTAATGAAAATATCTACCACATCATAAGAAATACAAGTCAGTGTTTCAGACCCAAGCATGCTTTAGCAGCCTGAAATGGCAAAGGAAGCTCCGGAAAGGTAATAAGGTAATACAGTTCGGAGCTATCTTCCATAATTTAGGTTTCTGGCAAGTTTTAACAAGGACACCAATTCATCTTAAGTTCCCTTTATAGTCTCTAGAAACTGTTTTTAATTTCAAACCATTAGCAGTGCAAAACTACACCAGTGTCTAAGTACATTGTGCCTATTCTTCTTATTGAAGCAACAGATTTATCCAAAGCAAACTAGATTTTTTTTTCTCAGCTTTTTAGAGGGACAGCTACAGTGTGAACCAGAACACATTAAAATATATAAAGATACTTACATTCCACTTAATTCCTTTTTTTCTGCACTTCCCACCTTGATGTATCCCATTTGTCCTTCATCTTTTTTATGTATCTAATTTTAATATAGGCTTCAGTATTTAGGTAGGAAAAAAGCATGTTCATAAAATAATTGTTCCCCCACTGTGTTGATTCCAAACAGCTGTGTTTCAATATTGGTTGGTTTTCATCAAGAGAGACCCTTAAAACTCATTCTTTGCTCTGAATAAAATCAACCATGAGGAAAAAAAGGAGCATAATAAATAAACAGTACTTAATTTGCAAAATTTAGAATGTTCTGTTTCCCAAAAGTACATGTAAGGTGTAAATGCATGATTCATTGAAGATCAAAGAAAACAGTCATGTACAATTCTGGATGTTCAGAGGAAAGATATTTGTACTGAACAACTATGGCCTAAAGCACCAAAAGCTATGGAGTGTCTCATTTTCTTATAGAGCAAGGGTTTCTTCAGAAAGTGAATTAATTTAATACAGTACTTATGTACTTTTGCAATCTTTGTTACAGGGGTAAGAATCACAGTTTTCATTGCTGCGAAACTGTTAGTGGCAGACATGCACTTCTGTCTGTGCAATATTAGTTGAACCTGAGATGTGGCTGTCACTTTCAAATAATAGGAGAGAAACAAAGTAATTGGAAAAGATGAAGAGTGAAAAGGACAAATGGAATGAAAGACTATCAAAGTTTACCTTTTTTGCTATCCTGTTTCTGATAACTAAACCTTATATAAATTTACAATAAAATCACTTTTATTTGCAGTATTTTACATCATAGTTCCTTACTGAAGGTTGCTAATGTAGATCCTCTTCATGTCACTTCAACAGTCTGGGAAAGTGAGAATAGCAGAAGGTGTATACTGTGTATAGGATGAGTTCTGAATGAAACAGTATGTATCAGATATAACTTATTGGTATGTTTGACTAGTTTTCAGCAAATGGCTCAGTATGCAGAGAAGGCAGTTATGCTCCAAGTATATTTCTCTTTCTTACCTGACAGCTGAACCCAATGAAAGACATTCACTGACCTGAAAGGGCCTTGGTCACTCTCTAACTGGCAGTCGCTCAGAATGTAGACGTGCTTGATTTTTCCTGGTGCAACACTGAGTTAGGGAAATGCAGCAGGGGAAAAAAAAAAACAGTAACATTATTTCAGTGAAGAAAGCAAGCTGGAAAGAAGTTTTATTTATGTATGTGCATATGGTAGTTGATTACATTTTTTACCTGCCAATTATGAAATAAGTTTCATTTAGTGTATCATATCTTTCATTATCTACTAATGTTACTACTTTGCTAATGCTCTTGGGAAAAAAAAAAAAAAAAAGACAGAACCCCAAAATCTTGCTAGGGAAAAAAGGGATCCATTTTCAAATAGTAGGCATATATTTAAAGAGGTAATTTAACTCATGTTGATCCTGCTGGACTTGTGCTGCCAAAACTGTATAGGGGATATCGTACTGAAAAAAATATCTACCTTCATGATAAAGAGGGATTACCAAGATAAAAGAATATTTGAAAAGATAGTACATCAGTAATCTTTTCAAAAGTGCTCCCCCACTGCAAAATTTCTGTTAAAACCATGCTTTCCTCTTTTCAAGTTCTTCCTGGCACATGTTAAATCACTTGCTGTGTGGTTGTTTTGGACAAAATGTTTTTGCTGCCAGGACAGGCTTGAAAGCAGTGGTTTTCTCCCGAGTATTTAGGGAAATAAGGATAAGAAGCTGCAGTTTTGCCAAATAGGAACTTCAAAGCTTGGCCATAACAGATGGTTATGCATGTATGCAGTACTTGCACTGCATATGTTGTATCGTCATTTCACTTCCTCCTCCATCTTTTCAAGTGTTTTTTGAATGGCCTGCAACAAAAGAAGTGTGGTGTATGGGTGGGAGACATTTGAAAGAGTCCTTTTAAATAAGCTTTGGATGTCAAAGAAGATGTGCTTATGGTGCGACAGATGACAGTGCTTGTTCATGGAAGATTTTATTTTAAAGAATAGAGCTGGTCGAAAACTTGAAAGAGGAAATTTCTGGCTGCAGTTTTCTTCTAGCACCAGCATTAACTGATTCAAGACTTCTGTGGTAATAACCACTTGGCTTTTCAAAGAAACTTATGAATGTTAGAATGAGAATGAAATTGAATTAATTTCAATTTGGAACTATACAAAACACTTTAAGAGAGTTCAATAGCTTTTATGGCTGTAGTTTTTGCAAGTAATAAGTAAATTAATAGTTTCATTTAGAAAAAACTCATTAAGAAAAATACATATTTTATAATATGCACAATAAATATATAATTGTATAATATGCATGATGTAGATATAATACATAATATGCTCCTATACACATGTATATATTTACATATATAGACCCTTTAATAGCTCAGAAAGGTTTCTGACAGACATAACCAAGGTATAAAATTGTACCAGTGTTAGATAAAGTGATGAAATATCTTCAATCAAGCCTCTACAGTAGGTGTGGCTAGATCTTTAAAAGAGATATTGTGCATCCTACTATTTAAATTACAAGTATATCTACAGAAAGCTATCCATCAGAAAATCTAACCCAAAATTTTATTTTATTTTATTTTACTTTATTTTGAGGATGAGATAATAAAGTATAAGTGACATTCTGTTTCTGAAGCCATTTGCCTTTTGAATATTAAAATCATTGGGTTTGGTTTGATCCCCGCCCTCCCTTGGGACATTCTGAATGTCATACTGAGCTATATGTTCACATGGATCATAACAGAGTGTCATTTCTCTTAAGCCTGAGTATAAATTCTTGTTTATAGTACATATGGGAATATGCAAACAACTGTAAAAAAGAGGAAAAAAGTTGGAATTTACTTATACTGAGAAACATTGCTTTTTAGAAGAAAAAAACATGTGCCTGAAGTCCTGCCAGAATTATTCTGAAGGATGGAAATAAACATGTATGTTCTATTTGGAGGATAGAAAGGAACAGGAAATATAAATAATACTTCAGACTTTACATACAGTTCTCAAGATTGGATTGTTGAAAACTGGATTTGGAGTGTTGCATTTTATTCTGGAATGTCTGGCCTTTGGCTTTATGGGAGGACAATCTTGAGAGTCCAATTATCTTCAAACTGCCTCTTCAATTTCCCACCCTCCCTTATTTCAGAATTCTTAATCAAACTCTTTGCTCTAAACTCTACACCCCAATCTTAATTTCTATAAATTCTCATACCATGGTCTATGGTGTTATTCGACTTTGAAAGATTGACTTTTCTGTATTTGACTTTCCTTCATTATGCATAATCATGTTTAATGAGCTTGAAACAATTAAAATGCAATTTTGATTTTCCATATTCTAGGTTCACACACTTTTATTCTAGTGAAAATTAAAATCTTTGTAAATCTTTCACCCTGCTATGTCTTTCACTCTTACATACTGGTACTTTATGTATTTTTTTTGCATGGCAATTCTCAGACTTCACAAATGCTTTCTCACATTATGTCAAAGAAGCCACACTATATTTAATATATGCATCACACTTTCCTAAGTAGATAAATTTTATGAAATTATTATTAATACCACCAATAGATATATCAGTAAAGAGTAAACATAAAATCTTTTTATTTCAGAAGGAATTTGTACCTTCTTTCCATTCACTTCTTATCACCCAGAACAGTGGAAAAACTGTTGGCAAAATGGTGTACCTGCTAAGTGTTTGTAATTTACAGGAGAATAGTTAATCAGTGCTTGCCATCATGGTTTAGAATATCTTTTAACTTCATTTTAAAGTAAGAAAAGTAAGTATTCCCACTCATTTCAGAAAAAAAAAAAAAGAAAGAAAAAGAAAAAAAAAGACACAGTTCATAACTCACTAAGGAAGACCATGTTTCAGCTAATACTGAAGAAGAAACATACAGTTATAATGAATAACAGAATTAACTTACTAGTAGACCATAGATATTAAAGGCAATTTATTCCATTATTCTAATGAATCATTAATCTGATTAATTTCAAATTGTATTATTCAGATTATGTTGGATATTAACTACTGATATTTTATGGAAACAGGGCATTTAACCATCTTTTGTTTTTTCCTTTAAGATTAAATCAATCATGGCCTAGAAATGTCTCTTTCTGCCCTTTGACTCTAAAGGGACCCTTGGATGAAGCTAGCTTAAACTTGGGTTTTAGACCTTTTTTTGTTCATTTTAAATTCAACTTCGTGGAAAGTTTGAATCAGCCATTTCAGTTCTGTCAGGTAGTTCAGCCTCCTTAACACACAGAGAACTATGGGCTGAGTTTGGCCAATGACAGCTGAGGTAATCACACACAGAAAAAAAAAAAAGAAAAAAAAAGCCGGGAGGGTAGTCAATCACTTGAGGTACTGGTGAAAGACAGACATCAAAATCTGAAATGACTCCTAGAAGAAAAATGGAGTCATCCGTACAGTTCAGCAATGGATTTATTTCCCAGGTACCATACCATAAGCTTAACCTAGAATCTCTTTTTTTTTAATCTCACTTCAATTAAAAGGACTGAAATATGCTTGACATCTGTAAGACATGACTGAAGATAACACCAGTTTTCCACTGCTATATAACAATTCACTACGAACAGAATTAAGAAGGTATCTAAATTTTATAAAGGTAGGGTCATCTGTGGTCTTGAATCTACTGAAATGTTAAGCTAACATGGAGTAGCTTCCTATGGAGTTTAACCAATTAAAATGGTCAGAAAATGCAATATGTTTATTCATCCTTAATTGAAGTAAATCAATGTAACTAATTATTTTCAGGTTATTCCAGAACATGTCAGTATCACTGCTTCAGCCTGGTCAGTTTGCTGATGGTAATCACTTTAGAGAAAAAACCCCTCTTACAGTATCTATACTATCTGGTACTGCAGATACAACACTTATAGTAGACTGAATCCAGATTTTTCTTTTCTTGATTGTTTTTTCAACAGACTTTCAAACAAAATGCAATTTGTGAGATTATCATTCCTCTGATGGAATCTGGCCTGTGTGTATTCCACATGAGTGCAGGCTGCATCTGGATGAGAACAAGAAGGAAACTTGGCTGCCAAAATATAGGTTATATTATTAAAATAATATTATTTGCATATTTTAATTGTGAGATGAACACAAATCATTAAGAGAAAGCAATAAGACAGTATTCTGCTATGCTACCATGATATTTCATTTGGAAGCAACATCAGTATGAGTGATTTTTTGTGTGTTTGTTCTTTTTTGGACAGATCATGCGTTCCTTGGTTTCCATGACATTTTCTCAATTTCAGTGGCTTCATGCTGGATACCTGGTGTTTCTGTGATGTTGCCTGGTTGTGTGGGAGTATTCCTTATGCTGCATCTTGTGTGATCCTCCTGTCTCATACAGGGAACAGATAAGAGAAGGGGTTTCAGTAGTGAATAAGCAATATATGTATTAAGTATTGCTAGATCACAAGCAGAATTTGGAGAAGATTCAGGTGTCTGGCAAGTGATATGAGAGGGAACTAAGACTTACTGGACAGAAATGGGCATGTAGTAGGTTTTTGTAATTAAAAAGATATGGTAAAGGTATGAAGCTATCTAATATGCTATCCAAACAGAACAGATAGTAAGCACTGCTTGCGTGCCAGTGCTCAGCATGGATTCTCCCATTTTGCTAAAGTAGAATTTCTAATTAAATCCTAAGGTAGATGAGGTAGTTAATTTCCTTGTGCTCATTAAATTATAAAACAGGGGAAAAGGTGGCAGAGGTGGACAGTAAAGGTTTAAAATTAAGAGGTGGAAAGCAATAGAGAGTAATAATTAAGGAAATAAGAGGTATTGAGAGAAGAGAACTTAAGTGGGAAAAAGAGAAATAAGAAAATAGTTAGGCTGTCTATTTGAAATCTAATACCATGAACACAAGGATCTCGGCAAAGATGAGAAGAACGCTGATTGGTGGAGGAAGCTAGTAAGCTATTCAGTGAACAGGCAAGGCACAGAATTGCCTGCTCCTTAGGTCCACCCGGAAAAAGCGATTAGTGCCTCGGTAATCTGCAATAAGAAACAGGGCAACTTACACCAGGAGGCCTTGCAAACAAAGGAGGACAGCCTACAGTCTTTATTATAGGATGGAGCAGAGAGGATTTGGGAATGGAACAGAATTTATTATGGGGTGTGCACATGTACTGGTGTGTGAAAGGGGGTGTGAATACTGGCGGTCAGAAAGGGGCTGTGGCTGGGGCCTTGGGGGCCTTTATGTCCAGGCGCCTGTAACTGGGCAGTCTGGGATCCAGGGGCAGTTACTGGGCAGACCGAGCGTCTGAGCCCAGCTGCTGCAGGGATCTGTATTGTACGCATTGGATATATGTATATGTACTTTCCACTAACAAACTTGTCCTGATCAGAGAGCGGAGCAGGATAAGGCCACTGGTGCTGTCTGTGTCCATGCGAGCACTCAGTGGTTTTGGTGTGTGTTGATCCGTGCGGCTGGCTGTCCATATATGTGTACATGTGGCACGTATAGGGATTTGCCTGCCTGCTGGCTGTACATGTTCAGCCTCTCTGCTGGTTGTACCTAGGGACAGGGAACTGTGCCTGCCTCACCTCTGTCAGACAACTGAATTTGGCAACTGCTAACAGAAATGAGGTTAAAGGGTTAAAAATCAAGAATTATAGGGAGGGCAGAGAATTAGAAATAGAAAATTGGGAAGGAGAAGAAGACAGAGAACAGTCCATAAGAGACAAGAGGGAAAGGGGGGGGAAGAGAGAAGCTGCTGTTGGCAGCAGGAAACCCAGTAGTTTGAGACATAATAGCACTGCAGCTGAACAGTGCTAGAGGAAAAGATGTGTAAACCTGTAGATCCTTTAGCCCAAGAGGACAAGACACAGGAGCTCGCATATTATATCATGAGTAGATAATGAGAATTTACTTTAACTTAAAGGAAGTCTTGCAAGTGTTCAGCTACGTTAAAGATCTAGTAATATCCCAAACTGCTTTTATATAAAATCACAGAATGGTTTGGGTTGGAAGGGCCCTTAAAGATCATCTAGTTCCACCCCCCGCCATGGGCAGGGACACCTTCCACTAGAGCAGGTTGCTCAAAGCCCCATCCAAGCTGGCCTTGAAGCAGTAGTAGCTGACAGCCTGGTGAATAACTTGGTAGGCAAAGACTGCCCATATTTTAAGGCTTAAGAGATGTCTTTGTAGTGGATGGCTAATTTTAAAATTTCCTTTTTATATTTTGCTTAGAATACCAGAGTAAGAGAAGACTTACACAGGGACAGTTGTTTTAAATGGTAATATAGGATGCTGAAGTCCTTCCACATTAAAGTTACTATTTTACTGTCACTGAGAAAGTCCATTATTTGTAGATCATTGCAAGAAACCTGTTTTGATAAAAATCTATTTAAAATGTATCCACCCAAAAGATATTTATGAATAAATAAATAATACACCAATTCTATGTTTATAAAATCTTAATTTATTACAGGGTATCATGCAATTATTTCACTTTATAGAATCAATATTATTGATTCACCTTCTTTTTTTTTTACTTAAAATTTTCTGTTTCAGCACCAAAATGTACCATAATATTATATGTAAAATTAAAAGTTTTTCATAACATAATTGTCCTGGAAATATGGCCATTTCACCTATTTCCTGGAAACAAAATAAAGCAACATTTTACACCTACCCAACTTCCCAGCATAGCTGCCAATAAGATGCAGAATTAATGTGCTGTTTGCTTCAAGGATATTAAATATGTTTAGACTACTCTGTAGAGAGATAAAATTATAGCAGTGGTTATTATAAAGTGAACTAAGTATCAATGCAGTGACAAACACAGATACAGCAGTGAGAATAAACTGTAAGTTGCTGACTGTGGGAAAACAAATTAGTACACATTATAAACAATGACTTGGTTATTAAACAACAGTGCTTGTAAAGTTAGCTTGAATCCTAGTCTTTCTGAGAAAAATATATTTGATTAGAAAAACAAGAGACTGGATAGAACATAAATATGGCATGTTTCATGTTGTGTACTTAGTGCAGTCTCCCAACACTATTTTCTCTTGTGAATGAATACAAAGTTTAAAACAAAACAAAAAACCCCACTTTGCTTCCAACTAAGTGTATATAAAAACTATCACAGAAATAAAATGATGTAAGACTTATGGTCCTGTTTTGGTTTTGCACAGACAACTAGAACATCTTTACATAAACTCTATTTATAAATTTTCTGTCCTATACTACTGTGAAACCCTGTTGCTTTTGAGCACAGCTTTGCAGACTCCTAATTACAGACAACAATTGTTTTACTAGGGTAGCTCTTACATCTTCTTACTCTGCATGCTCATAAGAAATGCTTCCCTAATGAAGTGAAGATGGCCCTTCTCAACCTCAGGAGGCCTGCTGTTAACTTATGTCTTCATTTTGCTTGCTTTACTGAACTCACATAATTCTCGATGTGCGTGCTGACACACATTATCCACGTCTCTCACAACTTCCCTTCTTGACTCTCATACTACGTAGTAAATGGGTGCCATATTTTGATTAGCTGGAATGAAGGGTGATAAAAAAAGTATCTTACTGCAAGATTTTATGCTCTCTTTCCCTGTGTTAGTAATAATGAAGCATTTGCATACTATCTCTGAAATTCAAGCTCTAGGGAACAGCGTTTTACTCTAGGAATAGCTTCCTGTTCTTAGTTACCAGAGTAATTTAGGACAGAATTTGGAGAGACTGTATCTATCTAGTCCTCTAGCACTTTTTTTTTTCTATATCTCACATCTCACTTAGCTCTGAGCAAGGTCTTCGAGAAGGAAAGTCCTTCCCTTATAGTAGGTCATAGTGGACAGTGAGTTATTTGCCGAACAAAACTGACACCCAGAAATAGTTATCTTCACTGTATATATTATGCTTCTTTTATGCATTATGCTGGAATTTAGACTCAAGTCTCTTTAAACAATCAGAAATACCATGATTCCTGGGCTAACTCATAATGAAATATTCTGTTCCACAAGTATCTGAGAAAGAAAAATAGACAAAAGAAACAAAACAACAACCAAACACATGAGGCTGGATCATCAAATCCTTCTTAGTCCAATAACGTTTGTTAAACTGTAATTGTACCACCTAAAAACTTCATGCAAAGAGCAGGTTATTGACCTTAGATTATCTTTCTTGACTACTAAACACAGAAACTTTTCAGTGTTTCAGTTGTTATTGTAAAAGCTTTTCAGATCTTTTGAGTTCTAACATCAAGGAAAAAAAAGACTAAATCAGAGTTAAAAATGACACTGAGGCTGGGAGACAAGGGTCTTTGTTGGCTGAATATTTCAGGTGGCATAATGTCACTATGCATTAGTTTCATGATGATGTGACCTACATGATCTGAACCATACTATAGCTTATTTTATTTATTTATTTCTGGGGAAAAAAAAAATTAAACTAAATATACATGCTATAAAAAGATTGGAAGCACGAGTATTAGACTTTTTTTTTTATGAGCCACTTCTCTTTTTCCTTAAAACTTCATGTATGTTAGTGGGTAAGTAATTTTATTTTTTTTTTTTCCACTGCAACTAGTTGTGTTTGAGCTTTAGAATATTTTGGTAATCAGCTAAATAAGGAAGGCATGAAGGAAATATTTCAAGATTAATAAAATTTTCTAGTTTAACAAAGCAATAAAGACCATATGCTGTACATACGTACATATATACACACACATATCTTGCTTCCCTGCTTCTCTTTTTGTGTGTATATATATGTGTATATTTCATTATTAAAGTTTTCAGATTCTGTTTCACATTAATAATACATTATATTGAAAATTACTGGTTATGCACAATTCATTATTATGCTGAATATTATATATATGCATGCATTGTCTGTGTTTGAATCTTGGTTTTGGCTGTAACAATATCCTACAATGTTAATTCAAAGATGGTTTAATTCTTAACTATTTCCTTATTCTAATTTTCCTTCTTTTAAAATTTCATTTACTTCCTCTTTTTTTCAGGAGTAACATGAGATAGGAAGCTTCTCATTATCAAGCCTTTTTATTAATTTAAAATTATAACTGGATATTAATGTTCTTATTATTTATTATTGGGCATGGCTAATCCTGAAAATTTGATTCATTCAACATTAACTTTTGGCCTGACCAAAAGCTTTGTTGAGTAAGATAGAGTAACTTGTACTGACTTCAATTGTCTTTGAACAGTTTTGAGATTTAAAATCCTTATAATACATGTTTATTTCTTATATTTCTTAATCAGTATACTTCATTTACAGGCCCCAGAAATACTTAGGCCACTACCTATGTGATTATTCTTTCCTAAGCTTAATTATTTAAATTGAGTAATAATAGCATGTACTTTTTAAAAAACTGCCCACAACTTGCTGTGACAGTTTTTTCTGGACTAGAGCCTGTAAAACTCAAACATGAAGTACATAATAGGTTTTTTCATGGTAATATTCATATCCGTCTGTTTGTATGGCATTTTGCCTGTTCAGAAGATATAAACCCACTATTTACAGGACATTAGACCTATCCAAAGACAGGACAGCCTGAACTATACTTCAACAATCAGCTTCTCTGCCAAAAGATCCTCCTGTTTGCAAATAATGCCAACCTGAAGCTACATGCTTCATTAGATGGGCAAATATCTGTAGATATTTTTCAGCCTGTATTTTCAGCCTGTTTTTCTACCCTATGTCACTATTTCTTCTCTTTTTTCTTTTTTTTTTTTTTTTTAAAATCTGATTCAGTGTTTTGACTTTTTGCCAAAGTGAACTAAAGGGCTTACAGCTTCTTAACTGTTACAAATGTAATATACATGAGCAGTCCTTTAATGCTTTTATTCTGTAAAAAAAAAAAAAAAAAAAAAAAAATTAGGAATAGAAAGAAATCTCAAAATCAGTTACTTTAATGCTCTTTTAAATCCCTCTTTTCCCATTTTTTCTGCTGTATTTTCTCAATTTCCCACACATCATTGTCGATTCTATTTTTTCTGAGGGATAATTAATAAGAGTATACCAAAAGTTTCTAAAATTTAATCTTTCTGTTAAATTATTTATCTTGGAAGATTTTATCAAGTGTTTTGATTACATTATCAATATTTTAAAGCTTCTATTAATGTAAACTATGCCTGTCTATGAAAACAACAGCACAAATAGCTTTAAAGGAACAAACACAAAGAAACTGCTGTTTAATGGTATGTTGTCTCGTTGTATCATAAAGCTATATAAATTACTACAGGACTACTTGTGCAAAAAGCTGCCATACCAGGTTAGCAGCAAAGTCAGCATTACTTGGCAGCTGGACATCCCATCAGGCCATTATACAAATGACAAATAAAAATTGTCAAAATCCAGAATTAAAAAGTGTCATTTTATTTCTCTGAGCCAAACAGTGTCAAGTGAGCTATCAGTTAGTCACCATGATATAAGTATTGTATCAAAGAGAGAAGAGTAAGTAGAATCATTAACTGACCTTTTGATGAGCATTAGAGCCAACAGAGTGTAGGATGGAGCTACTACTGTATGGAAAAAATGCCAGCTGCCTGTATACATAGTTGTTTCTGAGGTATTACAGAATTAATAATAAAAGCTCTTTCGGTCTCAGGAATGTCACGGTTTTCAAAGATCCCAAGATCTCTTGTAAGTTTTGTGCATATCAGCAATGTAAACTTAAATACCACATCAGAGAATCTGGGTGGGGGTTTGGACCCAAAGCACAAGAAGGACAACTTGATAAAACAGTCACTTACTTGTCAGAACTCCCAGAAAAAGTGTGAAGGCTCATACAACCTGGCATGCATTGTGTACTTAACCAGTTGGCCTCATCTTGTTTTCAGTAAACTTCAGTATTCAGTAGTAAGTCTCAGATCTATGTGGAAAAATAAAATATATTTACAATGCAAAGGGTTTTTTTATCAGTGCAAAATGTCTATTTGGACATCATAAAGTAAAACATAATGATTTAATGAGAAAATAATAACGATTGGAGGTTTGGGACCTTTTTAGGTCTACATGTACCTATTACAATATCTTCTATAAATGTATGAGTCTCAAACCAATTCTGTCAGAAGTCCAAAAGTCATTCAGCTTTGAAGTGAAAGAACAGAACATTCATTTGCACCAGATTTCAGCAGGAATTCATTATTTTAACACGTGTGCATAGAGTAAACAAACGGTTTTACAAGCCAAAAGAGGAAGATGAAAAAATCCACAGCCATCAGGAAATTGGTTTTATATTAAAGGCAAGACCCATTTAAAGTTAATACATAATTAATGCCAACAATTTGTAACCCACTCAGAAGCCATAATATGACCTAAATTATAAGCACAATTTAATTGCCTTTAAATTCCGTGTCTCTGAAGAGTATAAAGATTAGGGGTATATGCTTGTCAGACGTAGCTATGAGGTGGTGGTTTTGTAAGTAGCAAATAAATATTCCCTAGAAAATTTACTGTTGCCAGAAAAAACACTGTATGTATTTACTAAGACTTTTCAGTAAGGTTAACAATAAGATGAACAAATAGAAGACAGATTCTGTACATAAGTGTTGTCATATTTATATTGTACATTGTCTGAAAAGGTTTTACGTAATTCTCATTGTTCCTTGAATTACAACAGCATCAACAGTGTTTAGATTATGTTTTCCATATTTTGATTCTTGTATTACTTCTTTTTGCTTTGAAGCAAAACTGTATTCATTGCATCACTCTGGATATATGTACTTTTCATTTGTTACAGGTATTTTTCCTGCTCATCCTGACTGTTAAAGTTGAGTTTTCATCCTTTTTTAATTATTCTTACTGACTGTTTTTGTTTACCTTGGGGTTTTTTTTGGTTTGTTTTTACTTTGGGAGTTTTGTGGGGTTTGGTTTTGTGGGGTTTTTTTACATCTCCAGCTAAAAAAAACCTATATATTTTTTTTTTTTTTTTTCCCAAACTGTACACTGATTCTTGGTAGATTCTTCTGTAGTTGTTTAGAACCATTTTTTTCTGTGGTAGTTCATGAACAAGCAGATGTTTCAGAAGTTTCTAGCATTGCTAAAAAAACAACCAAACAACCCAAAACTTTCCCAGACCAAAAGTAAAAAACATTTATAATGAAAAGTAAATTAAGAAAAAAAAAAAAGGCATAAAATAAGCCCCATAATATTCCTGTGATTTTCTTATTATAAGTAATTAGAACAAGGGTGCAACATCATCTGTACTAAGAAGAACATGCCAGACCTCCCACTTTCTTTGTCCCGGAAGGAAACATGCCTTCTAGGCAGTCATTTAAGAGTCAAGTGGGCTAGTGTTTTGCTGAGACCAGGGATTGTCTGGCTATGTGCTGTGGTCTCTAGTCACAGATGGTCTGCAGATTTCCGTCTGAATGCAACTGCCAGCAAACTTTTAATTCCATTTAGTTAAGGAAAAATAGCTTTGATTAAGCAAATTTAAATAAACCTTTATGAATAGTCATTTTCGAGGAATGAAGGGATGCTTAATAAAACAATGTGTAGGTAGGGGGGTATGTATGTGCATGTATCAAAGCTTGAATTGCAACTCTGGTACTATTCAACAGAGAAGCAGCATATTCAGAGGTTTTTCTCTTCTTCACTGCTGGATTAGTTTTCTCATTAATAATATCTAGTGTTTAGGTAATTTCAGTGTTGAGTCTTGAAAGTTGTCCAGATATATGACCAATAATACCATTTAAATGAGAAAACTATTTTAGTTAGAAAATTGAAACTCTGGGGAGAATTATTTTGGTTTTAGCTACCCCTCAACTAAAATGAAATTCCAGTTCAAATCTTATCTTTCTGTTGTTATATCATCAATGAAAAACTGTAACCAAAGGAAGTGATGTTATCCAAATTAGCATATGAGCATTTGACTTTCAGAATCTATTCCTTGCCTGAGGAGTCAGCAGTTTGGAAAGGACACTTAGTTATTATACAACACAGTTAATGTTTCCTTGGGTAAAATGTAGTTCCAGATGGTCAATTTCTAAACTTAGATATGCAAATATAGCTGGCTAAATATGGGGCGTGTGTGGGTTTGTGTGTGGCGGTGTGTGTGTGTGTGTGTTTATATATATATAAAACCTTCTTACGGATATTTGAAGCTCTCTTAATTGTCATTTGCAAAGATGTCTAGTAACATTTAGGATACATTTGTGAATTTGAAACACAAAGATGGTGCTAGCAGATAGACATGACAGCTGAAGGTCTTTGAAATGACATTAGAAACCTATATACATGGCAGCTGAACTGAGACCCTGCTCAGTATATTGGCAGACTAGAGAGACCTTATTCAGATTAATCAGTTGGCTACTTATAGACTACTGTTACCATTCTAGATGCCCTAGGGTATTTGTCTTGGTGTCCAGCTGCCACTCCAAAAAGCCCATGGCTCTCCCATAAATCCTGTTACATCTGCAAGGCCACGGTGTTATATCAGATAGCTCTGAGCATTTGATTTTTATGCTTGATGACATCTTTGCACAACTGGAGCAAGCCTTAGATGTCTAGTTTGAGGTAAGCTGAACCACACAGTTCATTGGCTTCATGACTAAGGCTAAAAGTTAGTGCTGTGAGGTATCACACTAGGCCATTATCCGTTCCTCTGAAGCTCTGGTTCTCCTACATGTCCTCTGTTATAACTGTAAGCATGTTCTACGCGTGTTGGATAACCTACAGTTATCCAACTTATCAAATTTCACTGAGCACCTAATTGTGGGTAGTTGAATCCCACATTAGGTAGAAGTTGATTGTAATGGGAACATAGATACCTATTTCAAATAATGAGGCCTCGACATTGCTTCAATTACTTATACATAGTGATTTAATGCCATCTGAGGTGCCCTACCATATTCAAAACATCTGACTAGAGTTATTAGATAATGCACAGGATCTAAGGGAGACTCATGGTCTTTGGAAGAGACATATGGAGGACAGGCAGGATAGGACCATATAATTCAGGCTGCAAGGGACATAAGGAGTTCTTTAGCCCAAACTCCTGTTAAAACAGAGCCAGCTCTGATGTCAGAACTGGTCGTTCAGTGATTTGTCCAGTCGGGTCTTTAAAACCTCTGAGGGTGGACCCTGCACAATCTCTCTGGGCAACCTGATCCACTGTGTGGCTGACCTCATAGTATAAATGTTTATCCTGATGTCCACTTTGGACCTTCCTTGTTTCTATTTACACTCATGTCTCTTTTGTCCTTCCATCACACACCTTTGTGAAGAGTTTGGCTCCATCTTCTCAAAAAACATCCTGTAAGTATTGGGGGGGCTGCTGTTAGGTCCCCTGTAGCCTTCTTTTCTCCAGGGTATACAAAGTCCACTCTCTCAGCCTCTCCTCAGGTGAAACACGATCCAGTCCCTTAACTTGTAGCCCTTTGTGGGACTCACTCCAGTATGTCCACCTCTCTCTTTTCCTGGAGAGCACAAACCTGGAAACAACACTCCTGATGTAGCCTCACCAGGGATGAGGAGAGGGGAAGGATCACCTCCTTCAACCTGCTGGCAACAGTCTTCTTAATTCAGCTGGGATGCTGTTGACCTTTGCTGCATGGACACATTGCTGATTCATGTTCAACTTGTTGCCCACCAGCATGCCCAGGTACTTCTCTGCAAAGCTGCTTTCGATTCAACTGGTCCTCAGTGTGGGGATCAAGCACAACATCACATGAAAAACTTCTATACAGTCTTTTGTATGATGTCCTCCTAAATCATCATATATTGTCTTAAGAAAGTGTTTCTTACTGGAGGCTGTTTATTGGAATGAATAGCAATGAATATTAAATTTGTGATGAATTGACAACGAAGGTTTTAAAATATGCATAGGACACCACGATTATTTAGTGGGTCATTATAGGAGGAAACACAGTCTCTTCCACCTATCTAAGGAATACTGTAGAAATTTACTGGTGACATAAAATGCCTGTTGTCATCCTCATAAAGGAAGGAAACAAAAATTCCACTGTAATTATAGTAGCAACACTGTAAAGATGGACTGGTTACTGTAATGGAAAGTATCTATTCTTTTTGTGATTCAATGTTCGTTGAATATTGTTTTCTGTCAAGTAATGAAATCTAGATTTCAAGATTCAAAGTAATTTTGTTGAACTTGGCATTTTAATTCATGGAAAAGGTGCAAATAAATTTACCTCAAAGTTCTGAATAAGTCAGGGTGCTGTCACAGTCACTTTTACAAGATGCCTGATGCTCAGCTGTGCAAGGTAGAAAAAAGAAAGCCTAAAATAAATTTAGAAAAGAACAACTGTTAGATAAATCTAAGATTTGTTGTTAACGTAGAAAAGAAAGTGTTCCCAAAATTTAGACTGTATAGCCATATGAGAATTTGTAGACAAAATCAATATGGAGAATTAATTGTTTGGTCATCATTGCTAACAGTTGAAAGCTATTAATTCTTTATGAGGAGAAGTGCCGTGTTATAGGAGCTGCATTTTTATGAGAATTTCATCTAATTAACTTGCCACTCTGGATTATGGAAACAAATAGTCAAAAATCTAAATAGAAAATGAAACAAATAAACAATCCCATACACACCAAATAAAATATGGAATAGTTATAGTATTTCCTTATGTGGACCTTTGCTTCTGTTTAATGTGGGAGTGGAATAATCTCTTGCTTTGTTTAAAAATACTGAAATCATGGTCATACTGTGAAGTAAAACAAAACATTGAAATTACTAGTAATATGTATTTTATGATAAGAAAAAGAATCAGCACCAGAAGGTGTTATTGTATTGTAGGGCTTGGGGTTTTTTAATAGTTACCATCATAGGTGTCTTTTAATTAAAGAACAGAGGTCAAAAGGTATAGTTACAGCTGATTACAGCTCTTTGGTGATTAAGCAGGAGATGGGAGCAGAGTCTATACTCTGTTGCTGAGATGGGCTGTGGTCATAGTAAAACCAGCAAAATAATCAAAAGCGAAAATGTATGTACAGATATTATCTAGAAAGAAATACTGGACTTGCAGTTCTCATGACTGTTTTTTAATGTCTCTAGTTCTAAGTAATGGCAAAGGACTAAACAGTTCTAAGGTTCAGTTTTTGTGTTCTTTCAAGTTTGATCTAGGCTTACATGAGGTTGTCTTTTCCAAACATCCAAACATAAACTACAATCAAGAAGGATGATGAGAGTCCACAGATACTGAGTTATCTTCAGTACTTTAGCACAGAAAAAACAATGTAGCAGAATGGTTCAGGCTTTATTAACTGAGTTCATATTTCATGAATATGAATACATATTCCTTCCTATGTTTACATAGCTTCCTGTCATCATGTACAGATTACTATTAAAATCTAATGTTACTAACTTTAAAATTTGATACATGAACATAACTATTTATCCTATGAAGACCCTGTCTTTCTAACTTTAGTACACACTCATCTCTCTCTGGAAGTATTCCAACACATTAACTTTTTCTTTGCTTACTATATAGAACACCTACTTTAAGAGAAATTACTTTAATAGGCTGTTATTTCAAGAGACTCATTCACCTAACACCCAAAATAATTGAGGCTTAATTTAATTTTCATGCTTTCACAAACATGCAAACATTATCTGTTTGCATCATTAAAAACATGTAGTAGAACCAGGGTGGATGAACATAGCCAATACTCTTATAGCAATGGAAAAGCCTTTCATTTTACCTCTAATATCTAATACTCTTAGCCTGGGAAAAAATAAATGCAAACATTGTTCTTTTCATAACAATTAAGATTTGTAGCAAAACTAATTGATGTTATAGGTAGAAATTCCACATTTCAGAGTGTTGAGCTGTTTTTTGTTCAGTGTGCCAAGATTCAAGGACATAAACAGCAATATTTTAAAACAATGAATTTGTTTTTAAAAATAAACAGAAGAAACATACCAAACAGTACAAATGAGATTTGTTAAAGTGCCACTATTATGGATATTCACTTGTTTCATTGTGTGTGCAATTTTAAGAAAAGTGTAGGTTAAAGAAACCAACAGTTTGTCCTCATTACTTTCTTTGCATCATTTGATGTTTAAATTGTAGTTTTGAAGAAACAGAATACCCTTCTAAAAACACATGCACATAGGAATATTTAATACCATTTTTATTAGTCATCATTTGAAAGGAAACAGGCATTTAACAATGAGCAGACTTATTCCCCTGATACCCTTTTTCAACCATTTTTTTAGGTTCATAATATAGACTGCTTTTTACATTTGAAAGAAAATTAGAAAGAAAGGTGTCACAAAAGAGTAAAAAGTGAATGTCACAAGAAATAGTACAGTCAGATAGTTCTGACTATTGAAATTGCTTCAATGTGACAATATTATTACCCAACTTAGAGTGCATCAAGGTGAATGAATACTGGCACTTGGATCCCATTGCTACAGATTATGGAGTTTTCTAGATTCACAGTGATTTTGTTCAGGTTTTTGACCAAGTTCCAAAAATTCAGTATGTAGAGTTTTGTACCTGAAACCAAAGACCACCTTACTTTTATGTCCTTGTAAATATAGAGATGATGGTTCATGGTTGCCAGAGGTTGGTGCTGGTTTTTACATTACAAATAATTTATATATATATTATGTGTTTGTAGAAGCACAAAAATACAATGGATAATTTTTTGTTCTGTCCTTCCTTTTAATCTCTATGCGATCTGCCAGCAAAGCTACTGTGGAATTGTAGATATTGAAATTGAGGTTCTATAAAATATTGTTCTAAAATAAATACAGAAAACTATTGGAAATAATAGATTACATGTATGTTGAGTCTATGTTGAGTCTGAGCCCTTTTGTTCTCTGTTGCTCCATGTATGGTTGAGTTTTAAGTACTGAAGAAAGAGGTTAAAAAAGACCTTTTTAATCTATCAAAAAAGGCACAGAACCAACAGTAGTCAATATTGAAGCCATATAAAATTAAATGTAAAATAGGAAACACATTTAAATGGCAATTAATCATCATTAAAAAAATCACTAAGGGAAATCATGGAGTGTCTGTGACACCAGTAATATTTGTGTAACTTTCTAGAAGATAGGGGCTCAGTGCAAGGTGACCTAGAAATATTGGAATGCATTTGTGAACAGTAGTTCTGTTAAATGATCTTCTCTGCTCTTTGACTGTGTGCCTTTTCAGAAAGGCCAAAACACTGTGTTTCGATTTGGAATTGCTGGGAAAACTCCCGTAAAACTCAGCTGCAAAAGGTTTCAGTGTTACTGCGTACTGTAAAACATCTGAGTTGCAGCAAGAAACTTAGAATGTCCTTTTTCAGCATAACCACAAGTAAATCGATCCTGATGGTCATTAATATTTTCTTGAGATTATAATTATATATATATCTGCCTATACATTACAACAGTTTTTTGTATCTGTCCATTTCCTCCATAGAAGTCATGTTACTTGAGGAGTCATCTTCTCTTTTGTATGTTGCACAGATCAGATAGTGACATTTGCCATTGTTTGTTTTTTTCCTAAAAAAAATTAAAATAAGTGCATTGAGCGAGCAGATTATTTTAGACTTTTCGGTTGTCAAGTATTTTACTTCTTCAAGCACCAGTTTGTTATAATTTGGGTATATGGTTACCTGTGGAAGTATGATTGGCTATTAGCTAATACTCAGTTTCAGATGGAAGTGATTGAACTGTTGGTTTTTGGGTTTTTTTAAAATATTTTTTCTCTCTTTCAGTTTAGATGTCTCAGAGAAAATTGAAAGAAAAGCTGAGAAATTTTTCCCTATGATTCATCTATGTGATAAAAATTGAGAATAAATTGTTTATTGTTATTTTGTTATAGTTGTGTTGATCAATATTATAAATCATGTTACACACATGGTTTCATTTTTAATGTGATTAATTAACTAAAAAGAAATATGTATTTAAATATAAATGCTGGGTGCCTGATTTATTAATTTTGTAAATTAAATATGAATGTATATCACATCAGTAGGACTTCCAAACCAGCATGATCTCTCCAAGCAGAATTTTAAACATGTATCATTTAAATGTACTAAATCATGTGCTGCAGGGAACTAAATAACTACATACTTGTCAACTTTATTTATAAAGTACAGGAGAAAGATTACAAATCTTCCATTAGAAAAGCTTCGATTTTACATGTCCAGTTTTTCTAACTAACAAATTTGAATGCTGAGATACAGGAAACTTGTGAAGATAGGATTAGAATCTTTGGAAGATGCTTAGTTTAAAATAATAATTAAAAAAAAATATTCCTCTGTTTCAAATATGACTATTGCATCCATGCATATCTGCCTCAACTTGAATTTCCCTATAATCAATAATATGTATTTTCAAAACAAATTATAATTCTTGTCCAAAAAAGCAAATGCATTATTTTTATCCAGAATCTTACAGATCCAGAATTGGACCTATGGTAGATAAATATACACTAGTTTAAGCCATTCTTATTGTGTACAGCTATGCTCCATTTAAGAATTTAAACCAGTATTCAGTTATCTGATTGAATTGCACTAGTCAGGGCTTTAAGCAGTAATGATTTGTAGTTAATGTATAAATAAGGCAGTGAGATGTTTATATTTAAAAAAACCTGTCTTCATGTTAAATATGAACCCAGCAGATTTAATCTACTAATTTCTTCAGCATTCACCATTTAGAAAACTCCATTTGCACCCAAAACCTTTGATTTTCAGCCTATCTAAATGAAAACATGAAATTCTTTGAAAACTTGATAGAGCATGCTCTTTTGACAAATCATTTTCGTTACTATCATTTGTAGACAAAGGCAATAAGTGTCTTTCAGGCTGGCATTAATTAACATACCTGTTTCTGGAGGCTAAGAATGCAAAATATAGAGTAATTTATATTATATTATATGTAATCTATATACTCTAACTCATATATTTTATTATAACAACTGAACTCTTTTACCATGAAAAATCATAGTACAAAATCTGACAGTGATACATGCAATTACAGAAGTCAACAGAAAAGGCGAGGAAGAGGGATCGCATGCTCTCCCTAGCTCTTCAGGTCGCAGACTGAAAGAAACAGCTTGTGATAAATACAGCCTCTGTGGAAGCTCTGGGCAAACTTGAAGACAGCATATAACATTGACACTCAAGAATTTTAGGTTCCTGATGGATTTCCCTCTGTGACTTAAAATTTGTGACCTTTGGATACTGACTAGCTTCTGAATTATCTGTTATCTGCAGGTCCTAGGCCAGTTCATTATGAACTGCAGACATCTAAAAGTCTCTTTAATATCTTGATTACATAGAGAAGCAGAAAATAATTGTCAAGATAACAAAATGCTGGAGCAAGTACTCAATACTGATTGATTATTATTTCTTTTCAGAAACTGTTTTTTTCTCCAGATAATTCTTGCATGGCCTTTCTATTTTCTTCCACTCTAGTACTTATTTTCCTTGTTTCCTGCTGAGTAGAATAATGGTAATTCAACATAGCCTGCTGCTGTAGAACTCCAATTCCACTTCATACAATTTGCATCACCTCAGATCATTGAGCAACTGATTTTTTTGTTTACAGTGAAATTAATTTCTGATATCACTCTGCATTCGTTCCTTCTGCATGTGATCTTCACTTAAAACACAGTGGAAAAGGTTTTTGGATCCTGTCTGTTATTCCATTCATAATTGTGCCTCCCCCTTGCAGTTAAAAGACTTTCCTTTTATATATGTTATATATATGTACATCGCATATGTGTTGTGCCATTACCCAAGGGATTTATTTATTGAAATGTGAAAGGGTTTTAAATAGCAGTAGACCCATTGTTCATCCTTAAACAAAGCTTATCAATTCAACGTCAGATTCATTCTGCCTGACTTGGCACTTCTTTGAGGTGTTTGAATTAGGAATCAGTCCTGTTTCTTTTCTGTAGTTTTCATAAAGTGAACAACTTTGCTTGTGCAGTGTCACTAAGAGCAGATTTGCCCTCTGGGCATGCCAGTGTCTCTCCACCGACTATAACAGGCACTTGATAGAGTACACCCTTATTCAGATGTATTAGCTAAATGCCTGCAATCCAGTGGGATGAATCTGGGCATAAATAAGTAACATGAAACCAGGCTTCCCCTGTGGGAACAAACTCTTCATGGTAAAGAATAATTAAAAACAAGCTAGCATTATGCTCAAAATGTTGTTTATGGGCAAATATGAAGCAAAAAACATATATCTGTAAAAGTAAAGACAAGATGTTATTGTTACCATAATAAAAATCTTAACAGTTTAGTCCAAGAATCACCATTAGTCTACATCTAATTATTAGAGCAAAAAAAAGTTTCCATTTTATTTACAAGTGGGAAAGTCACAATAATACTCATAAAACAATTAAAAAAGCAACAGTCAGGTTTGTGTACCTGTATGTTCCTTTTTATGGTTTCCTCCCTTTCTTATCATCCCTTGTTACATTGGAAAAGGTCCTTGGTCAGACACCCTTAAAGGAAGCGCTGTGCTTCCACATAGAGTTACAGGTAAAACTCTAAGTTATCAGCCTCTAGAGTCCTTTGCTGGGAGGAATATGCTGTTTATAGTTTTTCTTTCTCCTCCAGTAGCCAGTTGGGGTCATTTTTACGTGTTTGTTAATGAGCTGCTACACCTTTCTCTTTCTTCATTGGTCTGCAGTGTCATGTTGCATCCAAGTTTACTATACATGATGCCCTTTATATATGTTAGATATTATTTTTTGTTCTGTTTGTTACCCAGAAAACCAGTTTTGTCCATCTCCAGCTCTGCATTTCTTTTACAGACCACAGGTGAGTTGCTCATAGCTGTGGCATCTCCAGTGCCAAGCCTGTGCCCCGTCTCTTATTACCACCCCATGCCTGAGCTCCTCTGCACCATGTCCTGTGTCTCCACTTAGAATCTTCGCTACTGTACCAGACCTGGATTTCTCTACACTACACCACTGTGTTAGAGCTGTAAATACTTCATTTTATGTGGAAATTTCTTTTTATGTGGAAATTTTTTTTTTACTACTATCTCTATAAAACTATGGTTGTACTGTGCAAGGACAAAATTAGGCATTGCTGCCTGATCAGTTAGGGAAATGGCTGTCACAGCTAAACCAGGTAAAACAAAGCTGCAGGCAGGTAAAGAAATAAATCAGATGGAGCAGGCCTGGCAAGCCTCAGCTCTGAGGCCTTGCAAGCGTAGTACAAAGCTTATGTCCTGTTACTAGCAATGGCAGTACTGTATGACTGAGCTATGCAGTTATGTCAGGACTAAATATGTGAAAGAAATTAGGCCCGTATTCACAAGGGAGCTAGGAATCGCAGGGGTTTTGCCCTGAAACAAGCTGCTGCTGCCTTTTTTCTCTCCAGCAGAAGAGCAAGCCTCAAATGGGCATGTAGGTTTTCAACACCTGCATGAGAAGAGTTACATTCCGTAAATTGGCATGGGAAACAAACACTAAGTTGAGCAGGGAGCTGTCTATATCTGCGGGAGAAACTGAGGATGGTCCTCATGTGGAGTCATGTGTAACTCTTTCAGTGCCAGTAGGAGGTATCTTCATTCAAACTCATCCTGACCTGGCAGTTACGTTCAGCTCGTGATGATGAAATTCACTCTGACCTCTTCAAGCCTAGGACAGACCTGAAGCCATGTGTCCTATTTCCACTGAGTTACTGGGTAAAGGTCAGCAAAAGCAACAGCTTTTTGAAGACTGATTAGTTAAGAATATGATGATGTTCCTGAGATCTGATGTAATACGGTAAGAAGTGTTTGTGAATCAAGCCCTCAGAATGAATCTAGTAACACTTGCACTACGAATAAGTGAATAAATGGATAAAGACATTTGCAAAATCTCTTTGCAAAATCTAGTTGGATAAGTCAGGGGAAGGCTTATTTTAATCATGAAATTGTGCACTTCTTTTGGCATCTATTGTGCAGTCTCTATTCTGCCTCTTGTTCCTTTTTTTTTCTATTGCTTCTTACAGTACTCCTAATTTTAATCTTGATTCTTAAAAGGAAGAAAATCCTTTTGAGACTGACACTGTTTACTTTGTTTGTTACCTTTTTTCAAACTATTTTTCCCACTTATTAAATTTATTTATCTAATATAACTCCTAAATTTTATGGAGAACAGAAACAGATTAGCTCTTAAAAAGATAGTTATTCATGGAAAAAAAAAAAAAAAGCTAGATTATGATTTCAAAATCATTATAATTTTAAAGTTCAAATTAAGTGTAAAATAATTCTATATGTTTTATATAATATATATAATAATCCAAACCTAAAAAATGTGTGATTGATATGAGTAAATATATGAAACATAAACTTTTATATCAGTAAAAGCTTATGTTTCATATATTTACTCATATCAATCATGTTCTTTAGGTTCAGATTATTATTACAAGAAGACTATATATTGTGTGAGAGATCTTTATTTTTTTTAAACTTTGGAACAAGGGGATTTGGAGACATGACTTCCATTTACATGTTACAAAATGATGAAAACAATTATAGATTGTGTAATTCTTACTCTGTGCGTGAAACACACAGAGCATTTTTATGCTGTACTTCAAAATGTGTTTGATTTACAGCCCAGGCAAGTAGCAAAATTTCAAGCAAATCTTAAGCATAGTCCCCAGAGTGCAAAGGGCCTTGCCTGCTTCACATCTTTGGTGGAAGGGTATGTCACTGTGTATTTTAAAACTCCCACCAAATGGCATTAATTTATCTTCAGGGGAGGTATAGAGAACAACATGTTCCTGGTTGGATTAATGCCTAAAAATTGCAACAGACCAGGATGTCCCATGAAAATTCAATAAACTATTGGTACTATGCAATGCAGCATGTATGTTCTCAGTCACACGGAGTAAGAGTGGCCATGGAGGGTGTAACTTTCTGGTTTACACCATCTTCATTTATGTGGACACAAGTTCTTTGATATCACTTCTAACTTCAGTTGGGCTCAGATTCCTGTTCTGAATTGCATTCAGTAGAAATACCATTCTACTTACTACTAGGTTTGATTTTTCTCTTGGCAAAAAGATCAAAAGTCAGTGCAAATTTGGTGGGGTTTTTTTTGGTTTGGTTGGGTTTTTTTTGTTTGGTTTTTTTTCCTGTTTGACTGGTATTTATTATTGCTTTAAACACAGTAAAGAAGTCATTTGACTTCAGTTAGTAGACATCAATGAGATGTTTAAAATAAATCTCAATGAATCTCACTGTTAAAGGTATTTCTCATTTTAAAATACACTTTATAAGAAAAGATGTTACTTTGGCCTGTTTCCAGGTATGTGGCTTGCAGATAACATAAGAAATATTTAAGTGTGCAAGGGGGAGTTAATTACTGTTGGGAATGGTCTTGAATGAGATTCAGAACTGTTTAATATTTAACATGAAGGGCTGGCTGATGTTTAACACAGGTGATTATGTTCTTTGCACTTCAATTAAAAACATATGTTCCTACCTTATTAGAAAAACTTCAAATATACAGAGCCTGTTATGTGTAAATGTAAGCATGCTCCACCATCTGTAAATTAGACTTGTCAGTTCTGAATTATTCTTATTACTCGGCACAAATCTTAAACAGGTGTATTTCATTTATAATTGGCTGAAATTATAGCCCCATTCAAATATAGTATACTTTGTTTTCAGCAGAATTAGCCGTTCTGTGAAATACAGGGTATATATCCATGAGGCTGTGCATGGAGCATATGTTATAGATAAGTAGGCAACGTTCACTCCGCAGTGCAGGGTTGTTTCTGAGAAATTAAAATTGTAAGTGCAATCTCTTCCCTTCTGAGGTGAAATTACAGAAGCAGAAGTGAATTTTTAGCCTACTGCTAAAATATTTAACATCAGTATTATGGATGTAATTGTTCTGAAAATGGTTTCTAAGAGTTTTCTGAGGTGTGGTGTACAGAGCATATATGGGTGGTCCATGGAGAACTGTTTAAGCCTACCACATTACCTTTATTCCCTATTTACATCTGTAAATCCCACTGGATATTATAAAATAACTCCTTAATAATATTAGAAGAAAATAAATTATTTCAGTGTTCCAAGATGTTGTTTATCATTCATAGGAGGAACTCTACTGGTTAAGACACAGCAAATGTTAAGCACCACATTTTAGGAGAAATCAAAATACTCACCTTAATATAGACATTCTTGGGTGCAGTGAAGACTGTCTCATCTGTATTAAGATCCTACTGAAAGAGAGAAACATATATTATATAAACACCAAAATAAAAAGGCATTTCTGTTATGTTAATTTTAATACACACCATAACATTCTCTATTATTTCCTAGATATACTGTGAGATGAAAGTTTGCTAAATTGGAAGAAAAATGAAGGGTGAAGAGAAAAGTAGCTGAACAAACATGAAAGGATCATTAAGGGCACAAGCACTAAATGTTGATTTCCAGTTACATGAAAGGATGTAGACTGAGGACAGGTATTGCTCTGTTTATTCACCAACAGTAAATCTCTCTAGCTAAAAAGGTATTTGAATTATATACTACAGCTCAGATTTGAGTTCCTCTCAGCTGCAGAAAGAATTGAAACAAAGGAGGCAGAACAGTTCTTGACAAATGATTTTGCTGCCTTTCTCTCAAATACGCCTCTGGATGTAAAATGTCTTTGATGGAATTGAGTTCAAATAAAAAAAAAAGTCTATTGTTGTTGTTCTTATATTTAAAATAACTTGCATAGCAAATAGGGTCCATGGAATTAAACAAAAGGAATTAAAAGAGAGCAAGAGTAGGTGTATCATGTATGTGAACATTTATCTATTGGTATTTTTGAAAATGTTAACTATACAAATGGTTTAATTAACAAAATGAGAAAACAACAAGAAAATAAATAAAAGCTCCTTGGTTTTTTCCTTAATAACGAAATGTCAGGTTTTATTTCCTTTTACCTACAATGTACTTTCTTCCTCATCAAGAAAACAACAAATACTTTAAGGAAAAATAAATTCCAATGATGCCACAGGGAGGGTTTATATTCATGCTCAGAACATGTTTCTTTCTTTTTGTTCAGCAGTATTTCCTCTTTATTTGGCATGGTACACCACCGATATAGCACTGTTAGGGCCGGAAGCACAATTATATCAGCATCTTAGGAAAAACAGAAGCAGTATTTCTTTGACATGTTTACCTTTTAGGAATATATTCTGCATGCTATGCATTGTAAATATTCAGATTCACTTTGCAGTTAATAACCATGCCACAGCTTCCTCGTTTTCAAAACGATTCTGAGCAGGTACTGAAAGAAGGAAAGGAGAGATGTGTTGGAACACTCTAGGTGAAAAAGCCGTAGCTGTTATTTGTACATGACTCTGGTACTGTTAGTTACTTACTACCATCTGAGTAGCTTCTTCTGTGGGAAAGCTGAATGTGGGATATAGACCTCAAAATACATGTTTGGTTGGAATCCTAAAATCTGAGGATAGAGATAGAACAGCTCATGTTACCAATCCAAACTCAATAAAATTGCCTTCCCTTGCCTATTCGAGGCTGCTGAATTCCAACATCTGCAAGCCAGCTAGGGAAAACCACGTGAAGCACTGTCTTTACTGCAGAAAAAAATATTGTTAATTTTTCCTTTTTTTTTACTAAAAACGAGTGAGATAGATAACATAAATTAGAATTTATGAAGAAAAGTTTCTTGTGGCTCATGTAATTCACACACCTAATTTGAGCCCAGAGCTAACCTTTTTGCATAAATGCTTTTTTCTTTTCCTTTGTTATAATAAAGGTTTTGAGTATTTTTTTATTGGAAATGTTTTCCGGTCCTTAAGTTCAGCATTATAGTAGGTGGGAGTACAATTGAAATTGAAAGGAGGATCTCTTCAAATAGTAATTTAAATTCCTTGATACTATAATATCGTTATTCCGTGTCTTGTCTCAGTTTAAAAACGTTGCTTTGGAATAAAGTGTCAGCATTACTACCTGATTCTAGTGATTTCCGTGTCAATTATTCTGCTTTTGAATTTAAAATTTTGAGTGTTAGTAAAGATAATAATTTTTTCTGCCCTTTAAAGTCTATCTTGCCATGAAATCACGTGTGTATAACGGATTATAAAACTACATATATAGTCTTCAGATTAGTTGGAATTCTGGGCACATTGTTTTTACAACTAAAATAAGTGGCATCCTAGTGATTAATACCTTGATTCACTTACTGAAAATATATGAGTTACTTGTAATGATCCACACAGTACCCTTGAACACAATCTTGTAATTCTGCAAAGAGAATCTGTTGTATGAAGGTAAACTGTTTCACTTCAATATTTGCTGATCATATGCTCACTTCTTTAAAGTTACATTTGAAAAATTAGTCCTATTATCAAAGCCCAGCTCTATTACAAGCAGTTACTAGACTCATGCTGCATGCAGGGACTTGAAGATTTTGCTAAAAGAAACAAATAATTTATTTCAAATTAGATCAGGTGCCATCACTGTGAACACACAATAAATATCAGCAGGCTGTACGGCCAGTGGGTTGTTCTTGCAGCTGCAGAGTATGTTGCTTTTGCTCCTCAGCATGCAACTCTAGTTAAAGTAATTAAACCTGAGATTTATGTGTAGGAGAATAAGAAGTGATAATGAGAGGTTGATTGGAAGAATGAGTGTTGTTGAATGATTTCTGTAAGTAAAAAGATAGTAGAGGGTCTAGTTTAAAGTGATATGGGTATGTGTAAGAATCTAATAAGAAGCAATAATTGAAGTAAGTTGAAACATTAGCTTACACAGGTATATGCATGATTTCTAAGTACTGAAAGCTTTAAATGAAGAAAATTACTTAAAAAGTTATATGGGTAGCCACTTCAAAGTATGACACAAAGATATTAAGTGTTTTAAATATAATATTGAATGTCTCATTATGGAGATGTTGTGAAAAATACACTTAATTTCTCTTACTCCCTTACTTTTCTTAGAGAAACAAACATTTGAATTAGAAATCTAAAAAAAAACAAAACCCAAACAACTGAACTGAGAGTATTACAGTGAAGAGAAATCATGAATGAATAAAAAAAGAAAAAATTACTTTTCTAAAGTGAATAAAATTTCTAAAGGACTAGCAAGGATGCTGTCCTGGTTTTGGCTGGGACAGAGTTAATTTCCTTTCTAGTATCTGGGACAGTGCTGTATTTTGGAATTAGTATGAGAATAACATTGATAACACACTGATGTTTTAGTTGTTGTTAAGTAGTGTCTAGACTAAGTCAGGGATTTTTCAGTTTCCCATGTTCTGCCAGTGAGGAGGTGCACAAGAAACTGGGAGGGAGCATGGCCAGGAGAGCTGAGCCAAACCAGCCAAAGGGATATTCATAGAATCGTAGAATCATTTAGGATAGAGAAGGCCTTTAAGATCATTGAGTCCAACCGTCAACCATACCCACTAAACCATGTCCTGAAGTGCCTTGTCTACGCGCTTTTTGAATACCTCCAGGGATGGTGACTTAACCATTTCCCTGGGCAGCTTGTTCCAATGTCTGACAACCCTCTCAGTAAAGAAATTTTTCCTAATATCTAACCTAAACCTCCCCTGGTGCAACTTGAGGCCATTCCCTCTCATCCTATCTCCAGCCACCCGACAGAAGAGACCAGCACCCACCTCACTACAACCCC
>JAOBAS010000008.1:12081370-12104713 GCA_025311575.1 Elanoides forficatus | reverse complement strand
CTCTTCTCCAGACTAAACAGCCCCAGTTCCCTCAGCCGCTCCTCATCAGACTTGTGCTCCAGGCCCCTCACCAGCTTCGTTACCCTTCCCTGGACACGCTCCGGTATCACGCTCCCACAGAACAGCATGCTCAGTATATAAACCGGAGGGAATTGGCCGGAGGGTGCCAATCACTGCTTAGGTACTGGCTGAGCATGGGTCTACAGGTGTTGAACAATTGCATTGTGCATCACTTGTTTTTCTTGGGTTTATTTCTCTCTTTTTTTTGTTACCTTCCTTTTAATTAATTTATTATTATCATTATTATTATCACTATTAACTTTATTTCAATTATTAAACTGTTCTCAACCCATGAGTTTTACTTTTTTTGATTCTCCTCCCCATCCCACCGGGGGGAGGGGAGGGTGAGAAAGCAGTGCATGGTGCTTAGTTGCCAGCTGGGGTTGAACTAGGACACATGCAAAGGGAGTAATAGTGAGCCTTTGGCCATAAAGAGTCACTAATAAAGATAAAAAAATTCCTGATGAACAGAGTTTCTTCAGTCTTTATCTTTGAGACTTTTACCCTTTTTGCCTTATGTTTACATCTATATCCTTTTCTTCGTTTATATGTATAAATACATATTATACAGACATATTCATAATATAAACATACATGTATATATAATATTTATATCTAGAAGGAACTTTTTCAATTCATTTTGCATTACCTCTGTAAGTGGTTTGTTTGTTTGCTTTAATTTCAGTGCCATTTTCATTGGGGTACTGCACATTCTTTTTATTTTTTTTTTGGTCATGCAGTTTGAGAATTTTTATTTGTTGTTTGATTCTTAGGATGAAGTTTATTTACAATTTCAAAAGTGAAGAAGAAACCTGGTCAAGCTCTGTGTGATAATTCATACAGACATGATAATTTGTGACAAAATAGGTGACACGTGTTCATTAAATACTTTGTCCACAGTATTATTACATTGACAGCAGCCTCAAGTTAAGACTACATAGGGAAAATGAGTGTGGGAATTAATTGCCTAAACACAGTCATCTGGTTCTATTTGATCACATTACATGCCCTAAAGGATTCAAGATATGCACATGTGGTTGACAGACATGAGATAGGGCCTACAGGACACCCATGTCATTATGGAGCATCAACAGAAGGCTTGGAAGGAAATCGCAGGAGTACTTCAAATGACCCTGGATACATATTTGACCAAGTGAATCACTGCCTGGCTGTGGGTCGCCAGTAACTGGCCTGCAGTAGTACAGGTATGCAACGTACACTGCTATGGGTTAGCTCATGTTTTTTATTTGAAGTAACAACCAACTTTTTGAGTATAGTTCAGCTGTAGAAATCTATGTTTAGCACAATGCCAAATGGATAACTATCCATATATATAAATAAAAGTAGGCATGCATTTCTAAGGTAGGTGTCTAAGATCTTGCACTTCTTTTCTTTATTCACTACACCTTCTACAGTTTGAATGTAGTTGTGACATTAAAATGGGTGCCATGCCATAGTATGACACACACAACCAGCGTGCCATATGGTGCATGGTGCCCCAAGCCATTTAAATCAGATTGTCTGCTAAGCTTTTCTATTATAAACAAACCCAAACAAACTCAGCCAAACAAACAAAAAACCTCCAGAGCTAAAAAATACATAACACACTGCAAAGTGAGCATTCATCAGGTCAAAGATGCACATTCTATGCATGTTCTAACATAAAGACACATTGATGGTGAATTCATATTCTCTCATCTCTGTAATTCTACTGCTGAACTGGTGCTCCAGAAGAGAAATACAGAATAGGCTAATGCAAAACACAAACAAAAATGCATTAATCATGGAGTTAACTTCCAAGAAGATTTTTTTTCTTGTATCTATTAAAGCATTGATGAAACTGCCTGTTTCGTCTTCCTTTTAGATGACTTAGATCATCCTCTTGAATAAATATTTAGTATAGGAAAAGATAGAAGTAGTAATATAGATATGTGCATAAGTAAACCCCTTTTCCTTTGGATCTAAATGTAGTAAAACTCTTTGTTCAGGTTTACAGTTCCTAGTTTCTGACAAAAATATATTGACATTGTTCTGGCTTTTATTTAGACTGATGCCCTGAAAAAAAACTGATAAAAGACATTCCTGCCACCCACAAGGGCCATCGGGTGATATTTCTTTTTTTTGTTCTCTAAAAATCTACCTGAAAATATCAAACAATTGTTCTTTAGTCAAACAATGCTATTAATATTCATGAGACCCTTCAGGCATTAGCATTTTCATCCATAGAGACTATTTTACCTTCAAAGCATGTAAATCTTTCTATTTCCTTCCAGGAAAAAAAAAAAAAAAAAAAAAGAAGAAGTTACGACTTGTTCAAAACCTGAGAAAGCTTTATAATAAACCTCAGAGATGGAAAAGTCCAATTTACTTAAAAAAAAAGAAAAGAAAAGAAAAGAAAATCCTCTTAAAGCAGAAATTCACCTCATGACCTACCTTCCTCTTGGTAAAGCCAGTGCTTATGAACCATTGCAATATTTCCAGCTGCTAATGAGTAAAATAATTTGCCTGCATTATATGCACTTCATATCATAATTTCATAATTAAGAGAGAGTTATTATTATTGAGGTTCTCAGCTAGAGATAACAGAGTATATACAGGAAATCAGAGGGGAATAAGGGCGGGGAAGATTTCCTTCACACTCAGACATAAATTAATGCTGCCAGAAATACCTTAAAAAAAGTACAATATTTTCAATTTTTAGCTAAATATCTGTCAATATTTACATATGTGGAAATATGCAACTATTTAAATTAATGATGCAATATCTTTATCACTATGGTATTTGCAGAGTTTTCTGAAGACTGAGGGATCTCACTACAGTTTTCAGAATGGCTTTGTTTTCTGGTTGTAGGTCACTCACTGGGCTTTTTCTTCTTTGTGACATTCTGAAAAGTAAGTTGTTTCTAAATAATATCAGAGCCAAAAAGATTAATTCTGCTCAGAATAAAGAATTCTGGATTTTCAGAAAATACATGGAGTTGAAAAGAAAAAAACCCTTCTCACTAATTTACAGTTAAACTGAAATTATCTATGCAGACAAACTGTTATTCATTTTACCTAACTTTATATGTTTTTGAGTTTGATTTCTAACTGGGAGCTAGCCAATCTAGCCTTCCTTTCTACTCAGTGGAAAGAGATAAATGCCTAAAAAATACTCATCCTAAGTTAGGTGCCTAACAGAAATCAGTTGAATCACCTTTTAGAGGTTTTTTATTATTTGTTTATTGAGAGGTTATTCACTATTCATTAAAGACACAGGTTCATAGTCAGATGTCTCTATTTTGGACACCTAATTCACAGCAGATTGAGTCCATTAGTTATATCTACCAGGATGCAACAAGGAGCTAGGAAATACATGTAGTCCTATGCTTTTGTCTGACTTGAGTTTGTTGCTCTGTGACTATATGTTTTACAGAATCTTTCTACTAGTGTCCTGAAAATACTTTATGTTTTCCCATGCAGAGAGAAGACCCCAGATTTGTATGGCGTGTCTTGTCCCCAGACAACATTGTTTTGGAACGTTCATTTTGCTGTAAGTTGGCCATGCTGCAAAGGTCTTTAAATATCTCTCATAATTGCATTTTTAAAGCCATTAGAGATGCAAGGATGTGATTTAGGTCTGAGTTCACCCCAGTGATAGAAAATAGTCCATAGAGATGATTGAATTGCAGAAGCCTGATTTTTGGAGCCAGTAAGTTGACCGTAACAGAATCTGCAGTATTTTAAAATTAAACTCAGTTTTCTGGGGAATTTTACTTGAGCTACCGGTCCTTACCAAAAGCTGTGATATGAGTGCTCAAATTTCAGCAACGGTTGCTCCAAAAGATACATATAGCTCAATATTACTGAAGGGTTGCTTGCCTGAGTGCTGTTTTCCTCATAAATACAGCCAGTAACTGCAAGGAAAGCATACCTGTATGATACAGTATGTTTTAATGGAATTACCAAGGAGTATGCTGAGATTAGGTCAGCTAAAAGTTAACTGTTACAAATGGCAAACTATCAAGTGCTACTGTAAATGTACAGAACTTAAGTATTATCACCAAGCAGTATCACCAACGTTTATGAATCTTTCCTTTATCAAATGTGAACTTTAATTACTTTCCATACAATCAATAAAATTAGCCCTTTTTGAACTAGTGCTACTATATATGTGTATAGATGTAAAAGTTATAAATTATTTTTAAGGCTGCAAATTTCAAAAAGCTCCATGATGATGTAGGATCATTAAAGTCTTTGAAAGTTTGTAGGATGTGAGACTCCTTAGTTTGTTTAAGAGATATTAAAATCCCTTCCTGATTTTTTTTTACTCAATTTTAAATTATTTTCTAGTTTTAATCTGATTGTTTACTATAGAATATAAAATGTTAAACTCTTTTATTATCATTAGTGTTATGTGTCTTCAGGCATTGAAGGTCTTGGTCCACTAAGAATAACCATCTTTTGGCTTCAGCTTGAAATCAAACATTGACCACTTCAGACAGCATGGTGTGCTTCTGCGAACAGTAAATGAATGCTGCTTATATGCTTATGTGAAAGGAAAATAGGTCCCTAAGGCACCTGAAAGTGCATTAAGTTTGTATTTCAGCTAAAGAAGCAGGAACTTTCTTGTGAACATTGTAATAAGACTTTTCCATGAGTCTACCTTTTCCCTACTCCACAGTATAAATCCTATTGCATAATGAATATGCATATAAATACAAGGAAACATATTTCAAAGAAAGTATTTTTTATTTTCTGTAGTAAATGTTCAGAGATTGTTAATCCAGAGTTACCTTGGTGCATTAATTCAAATTTAGCATCAAGTAGCTGTTAGGGTCTTCCTCCAACCACAGTCTAATACTTCTTTTCGTTATCTCCTTCCCTTAGGAGCAGGTAGCAATTAGCTATCAGGATTTCATTTCCTACAAAAGAGAAAGGTGCTGCTCTTTCCTGGTAAACTGCCCGTGGAGTGAATCAGGACCTCTCTAAAGGAGCACCTCTTTCCCTTTACATTGTCTTGGAAGCAGGAACAGAGTGACTGTTAGGCTGGTTCTGGCTCACTTGATGGTAGTCAGTGGGAATCATAGAAGGGGGCACAAGTCTGAGATCTTGACTACACTGATTTTGTCTTTGTTTGTCACTAGCCAAATACATTTTAATTTACAATAAATTAAATTAATTTTCTCCAAATTGAGTCTCTTTTGCCTGTGATGGTGATGGGTAAGTGATTTCCCTGTCTTCAACTCTACGCACAAGCTGCTTCCATCCTATTTTCTCCTCCTGTCCTGCTGAGGTGGGGGAGTGAGTGAGCATTTGGCTGTGTGCCAAGGCTAACCCACCACAAGGTAGGGCACTGGTCATCCTGTGGAAAGCCTGAAGACCATTTCTTTCAGTGTAGTGAGTTGTCGTGCTCTTTTTCCTTCTCCAGAATTAGAGATTTCATCTTTTCCTGAATGCCTGCTGCAGTAGCATAGGTGTGAATACTGAAGGGTAACAGCTAGGTGGGCCTCTGGCAGAGGTTATGCAGCTGGATTGCGGGATATGAAAGTTGCATTTGGCATTGGACAGCTACTAGAAGGGCTTTACATGGTGTTATGTGATCTCTGAGATAACACTTGACCCTCTAGATATCCCATCTGATCTGCAATTCATGGATCCACAGTGTGCCATCAGGTAAGACATAAATCATCCTGACGAGTTACCAGACAGTGACACAGTGGCCACTGAGGACAAGGCGGTTATAATCAAACTAAGGCAAAAAAAGGCTAATCAAAATTTCAGAGTTAAAAGTGCATAGCTAAAGGACAAACCTGTTGCAAATAGGTAATAGTTAAAATGATAATTTTTACTAACTTTGGTCACTGTTCTATAAATTAAGAGAATAAGATATTGAAGTCTAAAATAAAAGACATTCTAAAGAGACCTAAGGACCACATGAATAATGCTTAATTAGCAGACTTATAAAGCTTATAGAAGTTTGTCATTTGTCTTGCTATTACGTGGAAATTTTCATGCACAAAATTGGAACTGTATTGGTTGCTTTTATACTTCTTTTTTTTTTTTTTCCCCCAAACTCAATGTAGTTTGTTGTGCACTACTGGGTTCTCCAGAGTAATCATATTGATTAAATGAGGTTTGTAAGGCTGCGATCAATAATTTCTATATGAAAAAAATCACTATTTGTAGGAAATACTGATTTAGGTTTCTGAGAGAAAATGACAACAGAGGAAGCTGTAAAACACTGAAAATGACCTTTTAAATAAAGCATGACTGAAATAAAGGTTTCTGTCATTTAAAAACCATTAACATCTCACAGATGTGCAAGCAAGATAAGATAGTGTTATGAGGTAATCAGATGAGGTAATCGCATATGAGGACAAAGCAATGAGTCAAGACACAGTTTTTCTTTTTGTGCTGCCCTGAAAATTTGCCAGGTTAGGTTTATGAACTCTGTAGGATGAACCTTACTACTCTGAGTTTGTTCAGTTTACATTACACAATTAAGTGCAAATCAGTTTAGATTATGTTGACACTTGTCTTGGGCAGCAAGGACTGCGACAGGATTTGTCACTATGCAACATCATTATAATTACCCATTTAACAGTGAGGATACCACAAACGACTTACTTGGCGTCAAGAAGATCCATCACAAAAGATCTGAGATAATTTTCCATAGCTCATTATAGGATAAGTGATGGTTTGGACTAAATTCAACATCTGAGAAATACTGTGCTTTGACTACTATGAACACAATAACCTTTCTGTAGAAGCTTGATGGCCCCACAATAGTACTTTTTGTTTAACACTCCTGTGCTCAGTTTGGTATTCCCACAGAGATCCTGGGTAGATGTGGGGGGGTTCTGTCTGGGTCACACATTTTAGAATCTTACAATAAAAATTACTGCCAGCTTCATGATATTCAGAGAGTTCTGTGTTCTGTCTTATTAAATGTTTATCACAGTCCTGGTTTTTGCATGAAATTAACTTAGAAAATATTTCTTGATTACCCTTATTCTCACTGTGGGAACACAGATAATATCTGACTTGAAATGAAAGAAACCATTTGTTTGCAGTTACTGACGAAAAGTTATCTCTTAGATTTGCACTGCCAGCATACTCATTTGGCTTCTATTATATACAAGGGAATAATTTCATTTTTGATCTGTGAAGCTGGAGTTTTCAGGGCATGCGTTAGATTACACAGTGAAACAAACAAAAATATTTGACCAAAAGCTGTATGGATTGCTAAGTGCGATGCTCAAGTAATACTTTTTAATTTTTCTTTTAGTGATAATTTCATATGAAAGCTGTAACAAAAATCACAGTCAGAAAAAAGGGAGTTATTAAAACTGAGATGACACCTATGGCTTTCCTGATAACTTGTAGATCACAAAATTTCATAAATTAAAATAAAAAACCCAAACAAACTTTAGGAGCAGAGCTGAAGTATCACCGTCCCTCGAAAACAAAATTCCGTGAGTGACATGAGTTGTCAGGCACAGGACGGGCTGGTGCTTCTTCCCTGGGCCCAGGGAGCAGGGAGGGCTCCCCAGGAGGGTCGGGCAGGGCAGGGCCTGGGAGGCAGGGCCTGTGCCCCCGGCCCAGCAGGTTAAGCCAAAGGGCACTGGGGCAGCCTCAGCCCTGGGCATTGGGCACGTCCCTGGGGACGGGGACGGCGTAGCCAGGCTGGGCCGTGCGCCCGCAGGCAGACCCTGCTCGGTGGGCCCGCAGCCGGGCAGGGCAGGGCTGCGGGGAGCCAGAGACAGGCCCTGCTGGGGCATGGCTGAGGCAGGTTTTGATGAACCCGAGGGACTGAAATGAGGTCCTGGGTCACGGGCAGGGGGGAGAGAGTCCGGGGGGAGTCTGGGCAAGGACAGCAATCACAGAATCGCAGACTGGTTGACGTTGGAGGGGACCTCTGGAGGTCCGTCTTGTTCAACCTCCTGCGCAAGCAGGTTCGCCTATAGCGGGTTGCCCTGCACCTTGTCCAGACAGCTTCTAAAGATCTCCAGGATCTCCAGCCTGTCCCAGTGCTCTGTCACCCTGACGGTAAAAAAAGTGTTTCCTCACATTCGGAGGGAACCTCTCGTGTTTCAGTTTGTGCCTGTTGCCTCTGGTCCTGTCACTGGGCAGCTCTGAAAAGAGCCCAGCTCCATCTTCTTTGCACCTGTTTTTTTCTTTCCTTTTATTCTGAATTCAGAAATGAAAGTTTCATTTTACTTGGAATTAATATTTTTTAACTTGATTTTTAACATTACTGAACCCAAAGTGATATAATCAGTTGATGTATTGCAATGAACAGGGCCTCAACCATAGGTTTTACTATATTACATCCTAGTGTGTAAGACGTGGACCTAGATGATTTTTTGTCTCATCGTTCAGCTGTGTAAGTGAATCAAAATATGTAATTATTCAGAGTATCACTCTCAGACTCTCTCCAACACCATTGCCACCTTTGCTTTTCCTTTCCTTTCATATCTCAGATACTACCAAAGTGTGTTACCTCTGCCTGTTAGATATAACTTCTCCTTTTATTCTTGATTTGCACACCTAAACTCTTGATGAGCCTAGTCATTTTTATATCATCTCCTCATCTGAACTCCTTATGTCTCACTACTTTCATCCTACTGATGTCAGTCTTATGAAAAAGATACTGTCACATTCAAAGCTACCATAATTAGAATGTTCAAATCAGCAAGGGAGATTAAAAACACTTTTCAAAGTAACGTGGAGGAGTTCACATCTCACCAGGGGAAATGGTGAATCTTTCTCATTTTATTTGTAGCAAGAAAACATCCATTACAAAAAAAAAAAAAAAAGTAGAGAAAATAATACAAATATTTCACAGCAATAAATATTAAACAAGAAACTATAAAGTTATTTTTATACTGCCAGCATACTTCACTAAGTTTTCTTATCTCAGTAGGTAGGCTACTGTATTGGCTTTACTTAAAAGTTTTGTCAGTGGGGGGAGCTACACGGGTGGCCTCTGTGAGAAGAGGCTGGGGGCTGCCCGTGATAGACAGAGTTTGCTCCAGATGGCTCCAGCAGATCCACCATGAGACACACTTGAGCCCCTCAGCCAAGTTGGTGGTGCCTCCTGAAAATGTATTTAAGAAAGGGAAAAAAATGCTACACAACAGCTGCGAGAGAGAGGAATGATAAAAAAATTTGAAACAGTCCTGCAGACATCACAGTCAGAGAAGAAGCATGGGGAGGAGGTGCTCCAGGCTCTGGAGCAGATTTTCCCTTGCAGCCCATGCAGAAGACTATGGTGAAGCAGTTTGTCCCCATGCAGCCCATGGAGACAACCATGTTGGAGCAGATATCTACACTGCAGCCTGCAGAGGACCCCACACCGGAGCAGATGGAAATGCCCCGAAGGAAGCTGCATCCCATGGAGACCCCATGCCAGATCAAGCTCCGGGCAGGGACCATGCCCATGGAGAGGAGCCCACAGAGGAACGGGTTTTCTGGCAGGACCTGTGACCCTGTGGGGGACTCACACTGGAGCCATCTATTCCTGAAGGACTGTACCTTGTGGTAAAGACCCATGCTGGAGCAGTTCTTGAACTGCAGCCTGGGGGAAGGATGCCCATTGGAGAAGTTTGTGAAGGACTGTCTCCCGTGGGAGGAATCCCATTCTGGAGCAGGGGAAGAGCGTGAAGAGGAAGGAGCAGGAGAGACAAACTTTTTGACAACAACCTCCATTCCCCATGCCCCTTGCACCACTTGAGGTGTGGGGTGCGAGGAGGTAAAGGAGTTGGGAATAAGGGAGTGAACCTGAGCCTGGGAGAAAGGGGATAGGGACAGGGGAAAGTGTTTTTATTTTTGTCTTTGTTTCTCATCTTCCTTTTCCATTTTTAATTAACAGTAAATGATATTGCACTTTCCCAAGCTAAGTTTGTTTTGCCCATGATGGTAATTGGTAAGTGATCTCCCTGTCCTTATCTCAACCCACAAGCTTTTCCATTTTATTTTTCTTTCCCTGTCCTGTCAAGGAAGGTGACTGAGAGAGCAACTGGGTGGAGGTCTGGCAGCCAACCAATGTCAAGCCCGCCATAGCTACCAACCTACTTATCTGAGAAATTAGTTCTTTCCCTAGAATACTCTGCTGCTACAGTTGAGGTCAGTAACAAGACTTCAAGTTTCATGAAAAGAAGGGATTATTGACTTGGAAATTTGTGTTATTTGAATTTAATTTTTGTACAAAGCAGCTCAGAGATAATGTAAGTTTTGTATTGAAAATGGTGCATGTTTTATTATGGTATTAACAGTGGGGGAGAGGCTGTATAGGTACTACACTGTTGAACCAGTGAAGTTTCTTCTGTTTGGTTTTTTGTTTGTTTGTTTGTTTTTTGGTTTTGTTTGGGTTGGGTTCCCCCCACACACCATGAACCATTTTTTATACAATCTTTCACAAACTGATTTGCTACATATATTATATTATTTTATATTATGTTATGTTATGTTCTACTGTATTATAATAATTAATAGTAATACAATTGATAAGTATTTAAAGCTGAATTAAGGTTGAATATTTAATATGTTTATATGCCAATGTGAAATGTGAGTCTAATACAGGTACAAATAAAAAACCAGAGCTATTACGTCGTGTTTCCATGTTATGACTTCAGCTGCCTTCCAGTTAGGTATTTAGTTACATCTATAGCCCTAGGCATTACTCAATACAGTAACTAGAGAAATGAATCATGAGATCACAGAGCATGGCTATGGTATTACTTCCTAATTGACTTTATATGGAAGACATTTATGTAAGCATAGTGAACATGACAGTTGCAGCTGTCTTAAGAGTCAGTAGGAATACATGAAAGTGCCTTTAAAAAATTATTAAGTCTGTAATGGGTTAAGTGTTACAAGAAAAGGTTACAGAAATCAGCACATTCAGGATACATCTTGAATATTAAAGGACATTCTGTTTAGGGGAAAGAAATCAACCTAAATATGTCACATCTCTTTTGCTTTTTTCTTTTCTTGTTTCTTATTAATGAAGACGTTTTTATAGAAGCAGAGGTTTATTTCATAAAGACTCATCTGATGCTTCTGTTTATTCATCCAGCTGAAGTCATAGTCCTGTGACATCACGATTATTGTCAGGACACCTCATCTTGATGTCACAGAATTGACTCCAAGCAGACACAAAGAAAAGAAGAGGTTCTTCTTTGTAATTAAAACTTGCCTTCTTCTCCCCATATAAACAAAAAAGAAAGAGAAGAAATCCACAGAATATATGTGATGCTGTAGTAGGAACATTCCTTTATTAGAAAAACTACTCAGTTTTCTCAGTGTATTTAACCAACTTTCTGCTTTCTTCCATTGTGACTCAGACCACAGAAAAGTTACAACAGACTTAGTATATTTAATGTTAGAAGTTTCTGCACAGTTACTTAAATTAGATCTTGCTTCAAATATGTTATTGCAAACACCGATGTTGTACCTATTCTCTGACTAAAAAGAAGATAACCTGATGTCTATTAGAAACAAGAAGAATTCTATTTCCTATTGAGCATTTTAAAGCAGTGTTTTACAGGCATGGATACATTCCCCACCCTGGAATTACATGCAAACAATATTTCAAATTACAATTAAACAACAACAGACATTAAGAAAGGAAGGAAGGAAGAAAGGAAAGAAGGAAGTAAAAGAGAGAGTGTAAAATAAATGATCCCGAAAAACAATAACAGGAATTAACACATAATCTGATTTTTTTTTAAGTGGTTTCATATGGACAATAAAGACAGGTTCTAAATTAAGGATATTATTATGCTTTATTGTAGTTAACATCCTCTGTCAGTTTTGTTAGCTCCTGAGGTGTGATTAGTAATTCTGGTTTTTTCTCTCCATTAAAATATTTTTTTAATCAGGAAATGCTCTTTTGTTGAAACTTATTTCTTTAAAGTGGTTTAGGCAACATTTAAGCATAATTTGGAAACTTTCCCAGGTTCAGAATGGAATTCTAAAACAGAGACCAAATCCTACTCCATTGCTGTAAAATTATTTAGGGACATACACTTGGAGTACATCAGAAATTAAGTTGAATTCCCCTAAAAGAGAAGACTGATCTGAACTTCCTCTCTTCTACATAAATGTCCACATAATCTGTTTGGATGAGTTACCTGGTATTGAAAACTAAAGCCTAAACTAAAACACATTCACAATCTCAAATTATTTTACAAAGAAAGAGGTTTCCCAGTTGATCTTATGCCTTTACATATTGGAAAGCTAAAGTAACTGATAATTCTTATGTATCACTTAGTATAGCACAGGCCTCTGATAGCACAGTTCGATAATTGGTTATCCACTTTGGGGAAAAATGATATTTCATATTTAATTTATAGCAGGATTTTTTACATCTATATCATATAGTTATCTCTTTTTTTCCTTCTTTGTTTAAAGTTATGACATTATTTTAAAACAAACAAAAAAATTAGAACAAAAATAGAGATCTTGGCCATAAACTGCATGGTATTAAGGTGAAAAAAAATTATTGCAATTTTCAGAATATATTGCATATACAGTAAGAAAGAAAAACTTTTCTATGTGGTCAAGTGTCTGGAGCTGATGGCAGAATTTTACCTTACGCTGCATTATTCAGATCAAACAGAATGACCTAATCAATGAATACAATTAACAAGATCTTAGATCAAGTACTAGAATACAATTCCCTTTAATGACAGTAAGGTAATATTTGCATATGCAGCAGTACAGTACAGGATATCAAAGTGATCAATTCTGCATAGCAGATTCTGAGGCAGTGTAACTATTTTTGTTGTAGCCTTACGTAGCCTTATGAAGCCTTACTTCAAAGACAACTCCACTTATGCTATCGGTTGTGGGAACTTTCATGTAATTGTTGTTATACAATTCTTTTATCACCAATTAATTATCAATGTGTGCAGCCCTGGGTCCTCTAGTATTATCTTGTTACTGTATTTTTCAAGGCATCTGCTACCTTACACTGTCAGTGGCTGTTGATAAGAAAGACACACAGAGCAGAGTAAAAGTTAGTAATGAATTCTATACAAATAAGGGGGCTTACTTCAATTTGATACTAATAAAACTCCCAACTTCTTACACTATTTAACAAGTCTTTAGTAACATCAATGTTGTGAGTTAACCCAGGCAGGCAGCTAAGCACCACGTGACCACTAGTTCATCCCCTTCAAAGTGGGTTGGGGAAGACAGTCAGAAGGATGAAAGTGAGAAAATCGTGGGTTGAGATAAAGACAGTTTAATGGGTAAAACAAAAGCTATGTGTACAAGCAAAGCAAAACAAGGAACTCATTCACCACTTGCCTTTGGCAGGCAGGTGTTCAGCCATCTCCAGGACAGCCGAGCTCCATCACGGGTAATGGTGACTTGGGAAGACAAACACCATCACTCTGAACATCCCCCCTTCCCTCTTCTTCCCCCAGCTGTTATTGCTGAGCATGATGTCTTATGGTCTGGAATATCCCTTTGGCCAATTGGGATATTGGATCCCAGCTGTGTCCCCTCTCAACTTCTGCACCCCCAGCCTCCTCGCTGGCAGGGCAGCATGGGGAGTAGAAAAGTCCTTGATGCTGTGTAAGCCCTGCTCAGCAACAGCTAAAACATGGGTGTGTTATCAACACTGTTTTGGTCACAGATCTAAACCATAGCACCATACCAGCCACTCTGAAGAAAATTAACTCTATCTCAGCCGAAACAAGTACAATCAGGTATAATTTCTGTTTTCAAATTCTCAACTACCATGTCATTGGACTTCTAACACTATGAAGGAAATAAAGAAATATATTTTCTAAAAGATAAATTTCTCAGCCTTGATTAAAAGTAATATTATTATGTTTTCCTTCATTTTCTCTTCTTCTCTTATTCACCTTAACAGTGGGAAAGAAAAAGGACTTGCTTTTTTTTTTTTTTAACAGAGATTTCCCACTTTTCACTGCATTAAAAGCAATTTGCTAATTTTTTTGTAATTCTTTTGGTGTTGAAGTAATTTCATAGATGAAGTGGTTTCATGAACTACAGGAGGAAAGAACTACATTTTCTTCCTCACTAAAGGTCCTTGAGCTTTACATTCAAATAGTTGGAAGTTTTTGTGATAGTAATTCACATTAAGTGTTTTCTGCAAAACAAGATATGTTTGTCCCCCTGTCTATATCTCAGCCCCAAGTTTTTCTATACGATTGTTGAGGATCACTTGCAAAAAAGAAGGAAACGGTTTCCTCATTACGTGACGTTTTAAAATAAACCAGCTTTTTAATCAACTATTTAATGAAAGCTCTCTATAACTCACTTATATGTTAAAGGATGTTAATCATTTAGTCTACTGATAAGGGTAGGAAAAAAAACCTCCAAACCTTGAATAATAATTAATAAGCAGTCAAGTCCTCATAAAGAAAATTTCACAGAAATGCTTTACAGCATATTTTGGATTACTTCAGATAAATGTAATTCCTAGGAATTTATCTGTTTTTTAAATTTAGCTAAAGATTGACTTCTCAGTTGACTTTTTGATGTTTTAAAGAGGCAATTTTATTAATGATGAAAGAAAAAAGTGAATGAAAATAGTTAGACAAATTTTCCAAACAAAAGAATTTACTGCTAAAATTGCTAATATAAATGAATAATCAAGAACCATGTTAATTTTTATTTTAAAAAATAAATAAAATTATGGTATCAACACTCATAAATAATTTTATTAATTAATGTTATAATTTCTGAAACAGTGAGAGAGGTTAATGATTTAAGCGTGGAGGGATCTGTTTTAGGAACTTACTGCAAGCTTGAAGTGGGTACTGATTGTGGTACATTGTTATGAGCAAATTCTGGATTCAAAGTATATTTATCTCAAAATGGAATTTATTGAAAATTGTTGATAAATTTTAAATGGTAGATGCAATCACTTATTACTCTAGTGTTTTCTACTTGTTCTTGATGAATAAAGGATGGATTTTACTCTTTTTGTGTTTGTGTCTCACTCTCCTCTTGTGGACTACCCTAGATTTAAGGCCTTAGGCCTCTTAAACTGATGACATGAAATGTATGTTTCACTTAGGTGTATTTCCATAGAAACACCACTTCTTCATTAGTCTAAATCTTAACTGAGACCTAGCGAGAAAACTCTAAAGGCTATATGCCCTCCTTAACATATTCATATTTACTGTCTATGAATTTTAATCTAAATCATATAGCATTCAAATGAAGGAGTAGGAGTATGAATGAGATTTTAGATTTTGCTATTGGATTTCCATTCTGGTAATCAAACATGCTTTACAATCCTTCAGGTTAATTGCGTGATTCATATCTTACATTCTCATAAAATAAACAGCTGAAGGATTTTTCCCAAAGTGCTCCTCTCTAGATATAAGAAAACACCTGCAAATAAGGAAAATAGCATCCTCCAGAGAAAAAAATAAATGCAAGGCAAAACATAAGGGTTAATAGTCGAACTCCATATATAATTTTAACTACGATAACTTCAGCTGCAAATATAATAGTATTTGAAATGAAAATGTGGCAGAAACCCATCCAGCTGCATTCTATATACCTGTTTGCTAGAGGCCACTATACTCTTGGCAGTTGCTCATGCAGGTTTACTCTGAATCAGATGATCAACATATGTGGGCCTTACAGCAACAGCTTTTGTGCTGCTGATCCAAATGTGGAGGATTTACCTTCCTAAAACAGAATAGCAAAAAATGACTCTTCACATATGAGAAAGGACAGATTGGCAGGATATTTGAAATCATTTTTGCAGGAACTAGAGGTTATTATTTCTCTTTTAAACTTCAGCTTTGAAAGGTTCAAATTACTAGATAATATCCTGACTTACTAATCCTTGAGAAACATCAGTGACATACAAGCAACAGACTTTTTTGTGTGTACATATATATGAAAATATATGCATGTAGATATAGAGTGACAGTCAATATGCACAAAAGTGATACTGCTTGGAGTTTTACTGGACTTTTCACTTTGATACATTTTAACTGAAGGTTTTTACTTGAATTGTGTATGAGATAGATATACATAAATTATTCTTATAGAACGCTGAGTAACTTTATCTGGATTTCAACCAAAATCCCCCCAAATGAACATATGTATGCATATAGCAAGCAAACATACACATTGATCTATATATAATCTCTTTGATCTAGCTCAAATTTTACCTAATCAAACATGAATAATATTAATTTCCCAAATTGGGATAATTTGAATAAAATGTACTTCAGTTCACATGAAATTTGGAGTCTCCCTCCTTAGAGATATTCAGAAACCATCTAGACACAATTTAGCTAGAGAGATGTTCTTGAAACAATAAAACACAACATATTTTGACATTTCAGTGACTTGATAAGTGGTTCTGCAAATGTAGTGAGTCCCTGATTAGATTATTTTACTTACACATTATCTTTCTGTCTTAACTAATTACAAATGCTCCTTTACAGAATATTTTATAAATACATGCTAGGGCTATTGATACAGTAAGGTAACTATTTATTTATTTATGTATTATGCTAAGCACTTCCCAAAATCAGAACTGAAAAAAGATCCAATACACAGATTGGAATAATTCAGTAAAAGGAGTTTGTTATTCTGCATTGTGCAATGACAGAGAAAATGGAAGGACAGAATTAGTGAATGACTGTGACTCATAAGAAGTACAGATTTCTGGCAAGCTGATCTCTGATTCACATATAACTTTTCATTTTGTACTTTTCTTTTTAAGCCAGTGATATAGTTTTCTGGGTTTTCAAAGATATTTGTAGGGTACCATCATAGTTTGTAGTTATCTTTAATGAGTATTTAACTAATGGTGGAGAGAATATTTAGTACTGCCTACATTTAAGATTCCTGATGCTTCTTATTATAAGATTTAATTTTCAGCTGCTTATAACTTAACTGATTTTCCTAGCTATCTCCCTTATTGTAAAGTGTTCTGAATTCTTTTTAGCCAGATTGGTCCAGAGCCGTTATTTGTCTGATACACATGTATAAATTACATTGTAGAAAACATATGCATATTATTTAGAAGCTCTTATTTTACAAAGCTTGCAACCACGACTTGGAATTTTTCAAGATTGCTTGTTAGTGAAGAATTGTCACTTACAGTTCCTGTGAAAGGTATCCTGATTAGGTTGACATATTCTTGGCTATTAATTAAGCAGCTCTGTCTAATCTCTCAGTTCTTTTACAGCCAGGGTGGACTGTGAATGCATTACCCTGCTGGGTAGCTGGGTAGAGTCTCTTCTACAGTTGTAATGGCCCAGAATGGGTTTACATTGAAGCTGTTCTTTCTGTCTATTGAAAGCTGCTGCATCCTGAGCTACAGGGACTGATGAAAAGGCTTTCTGATGAGACAAGAGGCTCTGTCTCTAATAGGGTTCATAGACTATGGGGGGTGGAAGCAGTCATTTAGAAGTTCGGAATAGTAAGAGAAAGATAGGAGTATGGATTCCAGGAGACAAAAGGTCTGGAGAAGAAAAGGAAAATGAAAACTAGACCAAAACAAAGAAGAACCACAATTGGTGAGGGTAGGATATAAAGTGTGTGTGCGTGTGTGCGGGTAGAAAGAAACTAGAGTTCAGATGGTCAAAGCAATGATATTGAACCTCAGTGAAAGGAAAGATTTTTGAAGGCACAACACATATTAGTCTGAGGACTAGGAAAACCAGATCCTCAGCTATGATAGAACTGTACTGGAATTAGTATTTTCTGGTTTCTCGGATCTGAGAAGCATCACCAAGTCGAGGAGGATTGAGAAGAATTATTAATGAAAAGGCTAAAATAGCTAGCAGGTATCTTTGGCTGCAGACTGCTAAAGTTATCACAAAGTCACCATTAGTCAGAGCAGCAGCACCTAAACTAAAAATGTCAGGAAGTGCTAGCAGCATTTTCAAAGTCTGTTAAAAACAGTCAAATGACACTTCCTAAAGCTTTGTGAAATCAAAGTGTTTCCCTAGTTGCTTATGTATGTTATTAAAACATGCTAACACAGGAACTTCAAGGAACATATGTGAGGTCATGTATCAATGGCTTCTTCACTGGAAAAAAAAAAAAAGGAGGAAAGAAGAAAATAATATAGAAGAACTGTAACTGAAATGTATTCCATTTGAAGGTTAGACAAAGAGCCATTATTTTTCTGATACATATATATGAATTAAATTTCAACTGATGTAGAAATTTCTACTGATGATTAAATGTTATCTATGAAACAACCAGCAAAATATGTGCATTTTATTTGTGTATTCTCTGGAATTCTGTGAGATGATGTACATCATAGGTTCTATCAGTTATTCCCTTAGTGTCCTTCAAATTCAGACTCGAGGCAAGTTCTTTGATCTTGCACTGACCAGTGTTAAGAAACGGAATCAGCACAAGGGTTATGATCCCACGTTCTTTGATCTTGCACTAACCAGTGTTAAGAAACAGAATCAGTATAAGGGCTATGATCCCACATTCTTTACTTAGTGGCTGTGAAATGGAGTGAAAGAAAGAACTGACTGTTCAATGCAATCAATAACTGCACTGAGGTAACCAAGAATCAGGCCTGACACACGCTAGGGAAAGAGAGGAAACTTATACTGTTAATTAAACATTTCCACTGTTACAGATTTCCAGGGGTGATTGGCTTAAATGAATTTGGTACCTGAAAAGTTCAATGTTGTTTGAAATTAGTGAAACAGATGAGAAAGACATAGGAACTCGTCAGATGTGTACACACACACACATATATATATGCATACATAAAGAAAAAGAGAGAACTCATGCCTCTCAGACTTAGAGAGCTGTCTTAGCTGATGTTATTGAGAACAATGTTTTTTCACCCCACTTTCACTATTTCCTAGGGTCAGTCATAGAAAGTCTGAAAGATGCTAGGCCTGATAGGAGCTGAATTTTAATAACTGTATTGATACTCTTCTGATGAAAACAATGTGTTTATATTTGTGAAACTGCATTAGAAACTGAATAAGGAGTTTAGAGAGCACTGCAGGAGCATGAACATTTTAGTCACATATGTAAGGATAGGGAACTCTTTTAATTACTATGCTGGTCATGCTATTTTAATCATTAACTGTATTGTTGAAATATATTTGCCAATTTGAACAACTGAAGTAGGTGGAAAGAATGTAAAGGAAAAAAATGTTTCCAGATAATTGTTATCAAGTTTTATTTGATCTAAAATATTTGTAGCACTTAACATTTATATGACCCTGTTATTGTTTACTACTGCTTGCCTCACAATACTGTAAAATTACACTGAGCTTAGAATTAAAATATAACTGAAGGTGTCCTCCCACAGATCCCGAAGATTTCTGAGTTTAATCTAAGACATCAGATTTTGTAAAGATGTTTTGCACAAGTAATTAAAAGGTAGGTAGCAAATGGGATGAAGGATGAATGATTTCATTATGTATAAGTTTTCTGCCTATTACTTGCACTGTTTACACAAACAAGATATGGGTATGTAAAAGGTGTGCTTGGGAAGCTAAGATATGGGAAAATTAATTGTATGTATTCATACATAATTTTGCCTGTAATGTATTTGCTTTTTATGCCTGATAAAAATATAATACTGAGGTAGTGCTACCCTTTGGGAATGGTCAAGCACTTTGTCTCAACTGATTTGTTGAATTTCATAAAATGAAAACGTATGACATTGAGAAGTGCCTGTTATTTCTTTGACATTGGGCTGATGTTTTCCTCACATTCTTAGCTAACAGCATTTTCACATTTGTCATAAGAAAAGGCAAATGGATTCTGAAATTAGGTATTATGCCCTCACTCTACATCCCAGGGCCTGTAACATACCAGCAGTTTTCTGCTAAAATATCTTTTATTTACTGCAGCATTACACAGAACCAGTTTCTAACCACAGAGACATACTCATAAGCGTTAAGGAGCTTAATGCCTTTGACAATGCATGAAAACTTGCCTAAAAAATTGTAGCTAAAAACCAAACTAGCAGACAGGATACCATAACAAATCTTTTCTATATTGGACAAAAACCTTTGCCATATGATATTGTAATAAAGGAATAGTAGAATATCAACTAGTTGAGAATACAAAAAAACTTCAAAGTATATTCATCATTTTTAATCAATACTAAAATAAGTAATTGGAAGATAAGTCACAGGAATCTTTCTTTTTTTTATTTACTAGAACTACACTTTGTATTAGTAAATCTAGCCTTAAAACAAAAAGCAACAGAAGGAGACATAAAAGTGAATTATTTAAAGATGTAAAAAATGGAATTATCCTCCTAAAACAGCAAATGCAATACCTGTTATGTAACCTCTGCAGAGTAATTATTCTGCACAACATGGTTCAAAAGCCTAAGAAAGTTTTTTGGCAGCCTTCATAATCTTTCTGTCCACAAGTGTGATGATAAAAAAAAGAGGAAGAAAAGAGACTCATATCTTCTCTTTTGGCATTGTAACATTATTAAGGCTTTTGTTTCTTGTCTCACTACCCATAGTGCTGCACCTTCGAACAGTAATTTAGTAAAAACATAGGTATTGGATGTCCAACCTCTAAATTCAGGTTTTCTTAATTTACCCCAAACTGATGAAATCAAGTTTCAAAACTGCTTCTGAGAATGTCACCAACAAGCAACATGACAGACATTTAAACAGAATTTGTAACAAGGCAAGAAATAATTAAAAACTATTTTAAATAGTTGAAAGTTTTCAGGCTTCTGGCTGTATGTATATCAGATAAAGAGACATTTGTTTGCATATTCAAATTTGCATGGAATTCATCATAAGTCTTCAGTAAGAAGAAAATCAAGGTTTATTATTCTTGATTAAAACTTACATAGAGTGATAGATATGGATCGATAAGTTTTTGATATATCTAAAATAAAATCAGCTCCTGCATTTCTCAAGATCTATTCCCAAATGAGGCATTACAGCCTGCTTGAGCAGTATATTGACTAATTACAGAACTTTGACAGAACTATATGGATTTTGCCATGTTTAGAGTTAAACTGGGTATTTTTTGAGAAAGTTTTTTTCATTCAGAAAAAGAATATATCTGTCAACCTCTTTCCTGGTTGTTGGTTGTTTGGGGATTTTTTTATTATTTTTTTTTTCTTTCTTTCCTCCCTCTCTCATAGTGAGTTTACTGAAATTTTCTGAAATGGAAGGCAAATTTGCAAAAAAAATCTTCCTTGTGCTTTGGCCTGTAAAAATGGGAGTGAAGAGTGTAGAATGCTGATTTGGAATGCTACTTGCCCATATATCATGCAGCAATGTGGTTTTTAAGCTCTTTGCCATGTATCCTGGAGCCTAAAAATTCCAGTTGTATGTTTGATTGTCATTTAGCTCTCCTAAATCATCTCAGGACCCTGGAATCTATGCATGTCCAAAGTTGAGGACAAGGATGCTTATTAGATTACAATTAGAAGTCTAGGAATTTACATGTTAAATCTATATTGAAAAAGAACTGTTTCCTCTTTCACTTCTAGGTTCTGGTTCCCTGCTCATACACATTGGAGAAATGTTAGCTCATTCTTGGGTCTCTTGTGCTTCATCAAAACCAAAACTTCACAAAGACTACAATAAAAGTAATATGGTTGATACTGTGATACTACACAGTTTTCTTTGCCCTTAACACCCAAAGGCTTTTAAATTATCTCACAGTGGTTTACAGCCTCAGCAGCTCTCACTGCATGTAACATATCAGCAGTTTCAAGCTAATAAAACATTAGCCTAGTGGGCTACAAAACTGCCTTTACAATTTTTCAGAGACTTTAAGCAAAAAAGAGCAGAAAATAGTAACTGCAGATTAGGGACATGAGAGCATCTAGTGGGGCTCAGAGGTGCTCCATGGACAAATACAATGTAATGTGGATAAAATATGTTTACTCTAATCTTGAACAGATTCAGGACTTCTCTGAATTTGGAAGAAGACAAACCTGGAGTCCCTGACAAGAATCTGCTTTCTCAGAGCTAACCTTCACCACTGTGTCCGTCAAGGCTTTCAGAACCATAGCCTCCAGGTTACAAATTTGGACCAGTTCTCTCCTTGTGTTGCCTAACAGTGAAAATATTGTAAGCACTGAAACAGAAAAAAATGCTCATTTTATTTAGCAGTTTTAATGAAAATATTTCATTTTGGATGCATGTGCCAAAAAGCAAATTTACCCAATAATCTAGTTTTAGCAACTTGTCAGAAAACATCTAAGCCACAAACTGGCCAGAAATCCTTTATTCATTCATTTTTCATTCTGTTTGTTCTCCAAATTAACTTTACTTGATTTCCCTTTTAAAAGTGCATATGTAAACACCATTCTCTTAATATAAGCTCTTAATTAACTTCCTTGAAATTTCTCAATTTGAAAAATACTTAGAAATTTCTAAAAACTCTTAAAGAAATACAGCAAATCTTCTTTAAATCAATAGCTAAGGAACATACAAAGATTTGTGGTTCAAGCATTTCTCCATTTGACCAGACATTTGATTCATTTTGTTGTGCATTGTAAATATCATAGATTTCCCATAGATTGAGACTCAGGTTTACTCAGGGTATCTAGCTTGTTTGTAGAAGAATTTGTGGTTTTCTTCCCCCAGTCATGGTTCAGATCACTCCAGCATCTCAAATTATATCTGACACTTCGTTTATTTCCAGTCAAACTTAAAGACATTAGGGATTAGGTCTATTTTTAATTACATGAAGCAATCAAAGAAAGGATACCCTGGGATAACCCAGTTTGAGTCCTGATCAAAGACATTATTACTTAAAAGCTTGCTTGGAAAGGGGCTACTAGTCAAAGCACTGGGAAACAAATCTCTGTAAGATTTGGCTGACACCAAAAAAATGTATGCTAGGCATGCAGTATGAGATGAATCACCAATTACAGGAAAGTAGCAGGGAAACTGGGAGTAGAATAATTCTGAAATGGCTGGACTACAAAGATAGAAAAGCTGCATGTTAAAAAACAATCAGTGATGAGAACATGGAAGAACAGATGGTAAATACTATCATTCTCTCCCTTTTTCTTTTTTTTTTTCTTTTTTCTTTTTAGTGCAAGTGTACACACAAATGAAACAAAAGAGCTTAAACAGGTGCTAAAACTCGAGCCTTAATTCATCCAAATAGGATGAATCCACTTAATAACATATTATTCCATTCACTTAAATGCAGTGCACTATCTCAAGACTAGACTTTATGTATCTTTTAAAAAATGTTATACTTCTTTTTTAAACACCTGTACCTCCACAGTATATCTGTGTACATTTTACATTCAAAGTGGCTTTCATATCCTTGCAGGAGAAAGGAAGACAATAAATC
>JAOBAS010000008.1:12031598-12043803 GCA_025311575.1 Elanoides forficatus | reverse complement strand
TGAACTCAAAACATAGCACCGTACCAGCTACTAGGAAGACAATTAACTCTATCCCAGCTGAAACCAGGACAATCTTTTTACCTTATTTCAATGTAATTTTTATCCATATAGATAAATTAATGAATTCTTAAAATTATACTGGAATAAGTTCCTGGAAACAGTGTGATAATTAAAGCCTTTGTGCAAAGATTTGAAAGCTCTTAAAATTCACTTGTAGTTAATACCACTGCAGTACTGATCTTCCTCTCTTCACATATATTCTTAGGTGCTATGCCAGTTACTCTGCTCAAATACATTCAGGAGATTAAGTTTACATATATTATCCTCTCCCCTAAAGAAAAAGTTTGGCTTTTTCTCTGGATAGAGTGCCATTTTTACATCATAATTCTTTCTTTCTGCAGTATTACTTGGAAATTTTTTTCTGACCAGGAATGTAACAAAGAATCTGTTATGCATGAGGACTAGGCCTGGCCTATAGAATTCAGACTTTCATTCAGAATGAGACCTAAAATGAGCTCTTTTGCTGCAGTTCTTTCTTAAGAGTGTAGAGAATTATTGTTTGCTGTTTGGGACTAATGAGTAGAAGAAAATTTTTCATACCGTCTCCAATACAACAGAAATATGTTATCTAAGAGTGTGTATATGATTAGTTTATTATTGCAGTTATTTCCAAGAAAGAGAATGTTTCAATATATAATAATGTCCTGTGATCTGAGTATCTTGGCCTTTATTGAAATAATCAGATAATATATTAGGAGTGATATTACTGTTCTCTAGTGAAATTCTGGGACAATTGTCTACTTTCATTTCTTCTTTTTTGACTTATTCCAATACGTACTCTTTAAAAAAGTCTATGTTTTAGTTCTGTCCTCATGTAGCACCTAGCATAACAGCTTCTGGCAGATTTTTTACTAGATAATACTACTGTCAATAATAATTATAATATTTGCTACGGTCCCCTTCTTATGTCCTGACCTGAGGCTGACTGCTTAAGAATAAAGCTATTCCACGAAACAGTTTCCTGCTTAGGGATAGCCACCTTTCCAAATATAACTCTGTTTCAATAAACAATACTTTCTAAATAAGCTGTTGAAAAAATTGACACGCATTAATCATCAGTGTTAAATGAACCATTCTGAGACAAAAATTTCTCCTATTTGCTGAAAATGCAGCAAGTATTAATATTTTTCTCCAGAGGAAGCTATTCTTTTTTTCTAGTCAAGTAATTATATTCAGGAGAAACTGCCAAAAATGTTGAGTTAGTGTATAAGCAATTTGATTCTAATTTGAAATAATTATTTTTTCTACTCTGACATAATTTTTGGATTGTGTTTAATTAATTCAACACAATACAGTTTTAATGTTGCCATTAAAGAAGAAAATACATTTCTAGAGCATGAAAAGTAGGATCACAATAAATACAAAAACCTTCCCTAAGAAGTTCAGGTATGCGCTACGGACGTACACATTTTGTTTTGGTTGTAGTTTTGTTACACAGTTCTGAGAGGTAACAGAGCACCAAGTCTTCTTTTATGTCTTCATGTTGCAAATAGAGCCAACAAACTGAATGGTTTATCTTTATGCATCCCACTTAAGGAATTGGCACTATTTGGTAAATTAAATTACTGTTGTAAAATCTGTACTCTTATGCTGTCCTTTAAAATTGAGTAATACACTCTGTAATTGAATTCAGAGCAATAGAACTGTCATTAAGTAAGCACTGCTGTTCTTTTGAGAATGACTTGTTATGTTCATTTTAAACAGAATATGACACCTGTTTTTTTTCTACCCCATTAAGCTTTCTGTGACTTCAAATACTTCCACTTACAAGCAGAGCCAAGTTCCTTCCCATTTTATCTTTATACAACTGATATACTAGGGCTGCATCTGTCGTCTTTATACATCCTTTTTATATCTGAGCATCTACAGTTTCCTACTGCACAGTCTCATTTAACCTCTTCTCTTATGTTCTACCATCAGGGAATTAAAAACACAGACATGCTGAAATCAGTTTATGTATGTAAAAATCCAGGCAAATTATTTCTTTGAGACTTTCCCACTGATGAAACTTTCCGTACTCATTTTCTTACTTCAATGTCTTGAGTACCATAGCACACATAATTTTGTTCCTAATTCTATCCTTCCCAATTAGTTGTCCTGCACACATAATTTTAATGCTCTTTTAATCTCTTTCTGTTACTTACTTAGTTCTTACAAAGTGTGATTAATACTCATTTATTGAAAAAGTTTTACATTTCAGATATATGACTCTGTAAGTGTTTTTATTCTGTAGAATAAGTTACAAAATCTTAATGCTTAGACTTCTCTAGTTACCTCTGCAGATTCACATGTTGGAACCTGACATTAGAAACTGCAAGGGATCCTAAAGAACCTGAACTTTCCAAAACAAAATTTATATAAATTTTCAAAACTTAAGTCTTAAGGAATCTTAGTAATGTAGAGACAGAAATTTTTTGTCACTATGTTTCATGATAAAGATATGTCATATAGATCCTAACTGAAATCTCTCTAATGAGTTTAGAAACTGGTCAACTTCTGATTATGCTTATCTACTGCACTTCATGAAGACGTTTACTGTCACTGTTCCTTGGTCACAAAGCATAAAAGCTTATGGGCAAGCTTATTTGTCTTGAGTTGTTGATGAGTCAAATGGTCATAATATTTCTTCTGTATTGAATCATAAGAAGCTTTTTAATTTTGGGTCCTTGTCCCCATCATATGTAAAATTAAATATATCTCTGCAAGCAAATTAAACTTTTCCCTTAAAATTTCTTCATTTAAGTAATTCTGCTTGAGGCAATACATCTGATTTTTAGTCTTTTTTAATGAATAAAGCATAACTTCAGCTTTATTGTTACCTGTCTGAAAATCCTGTCCAGCATGATAAAAGAAGGAAGGAAAAAGATCTAGGAAATTATGGACTAACTTTTCAAATTTTGGTAGAATATTAGTAGAACAAGTTATTGAACAATCTATCAATAATCAATTATATTAAAATAAATCCATATAAATATGTATATTAAAATAAACCCATATATAATTAAATATATTTTCCTCTTTTAGCAAGAAAGTAAGCAAACAATGTCAGCAGTAGAATTTATATAAGTTGAGTTTGGTAAAGTTTTCAACATGTTCTACATGGGAACCTCATGAATAAAGTAGGGAAGCAGGGGCTTTAAGAAATCCTAAAATAGCTGAAGAAATGAATGAAAAAGGTAAAAAAACACAAAGCAACAAAATAACGAACAACAAAACCAGTACAGCAAGTCTAATTACAATTATTTTTAAGTTTTTCAAGGTGGATACGAAGAAAGTTTGATTTGGACTTCATTCTAGTCAGTATTTTTTACAAATAGTATTTTGTTAGAGAGAAAACATGTATAGATACTATCAATCTATGAGAACCTGCAAGCATCGTAAAAAAAGGTCAAAAGGCAAGAGACACAGTTCACTTCATTAAAACTATATGTGAATTCCTGTACTAAAGCAAGGCATATCAAAGTAAAATTGATCTGGCTAAGCAGATGTATTTCAAAATAGAAGAGTTGGGCTTTCAATAGGTTAAAAATAGAATATGGCTCCATCACATGATATTGTTGCAATAAATAAATAAGACGTAAAATACCATTTGGAGTATATTACCAATCATTTTGTATAAAAGTCAGCAGAAGAAATTACTTATTTTGTTGTGTTCTGTTCTGATGTGTGTTTGGGAAAGCACACTTCAAAAATATTGTAAAAAATCTGGAAAACATAATACAAAGAGCATATTTGACAAAAAAGCTTAAAGAAAAATTGGAATAAATTTATATATTATCTATGGAAGGAAGGAATTTTCATTTAAAGAAGTAACCTTTAAATTTATATACGCAATTTTTCTTTTTTTTTTTTTTTTTTTTTAAGAGGGCAAAACTTGTAGACTGTTATTGCCTACACTCACAAGGGATCAGAAAAATATTTTTTAAGTAGTTCAGGAAGAACACTGAAATTTATTCTTCAACGCATGTTTTCAAGATCAAATTAGACACAACTGTCAGGAACTGTTTAGGTATACTGAATCTTGGTTTAGGGATCTTTTGAGACCTGTTCTCAGAAAGGTATATTTCTCTGATTCTCCTTGACCTTATGACTGTACTCTTACAGTTCTATATCGTAAGGCATTATATCCTGTCTCATGATGAACTTCACACATAATCCCAGTAAAGGAAGTTAGGATCTCTAAACATAGTGGTGGACTTGCAGTCTTATAGACTTCAAATATTTGATCACTGGGATATATCTGCTAAAAGTTATTTGGAATGAGAGATCCCATATGAGCTAACAAAGAAATAGCTTTCTGTACTGATGCTGGAGTGACTCATACAAACTGAGAAATCAAGGAAAGACTTGCACAGACTTTATGCTCAGTTTTATTCTATAAGAGAAAAAAAATCAGATAAATGATAATATAAGAATGGATCAAGAAATATTAATAGCAGAATTAATTAAAAAATAGATTGACATTCTCTTTGTTTTCCTTATTAATATTAATCTTTATCACAGAAAGTGAAAGTTTAGTAGTTGGCTGGATTTCATTTAGTTTTGACTGGACATACATTAAATGAAAAATGACTGAGTAGGCAAACTCAACAAGAAGAAATTTGCTTTGGCAGCAAAACGAGCTAAGTTACTGAAACTAGACACTGAGTAGATACCAGGAATACTATGAAATAATTGTCTTGTGTAGAATACAGTTGTTGAAGAATCTGCAATAATTAAGAAAGTTAGGAATATAAGATGACAAGACAATATTGTGCATTACTGATGTGAGAGATTGTGAAGGAGTAAAAATGTCTAGCTTTCATACAGTAGAACATTTTCTCATCATATCACTTTGGGGAAGGATGATAAAACAGAATATGGTGAGGCTGAGCTTTTTAGCTGTTTTTTTTGTTTTGGTGGGTTGTTTGTTTTTTTTTTTTTTGTAGACTTCTGTTGTGTATTTGGATGTGACTTAGCATTATGCGGATAAATAACACCATGGATATGGATTCTTTTATGAAATAATTTAATTTTCACAATGTTAATTGGAAAACAAAAATAATAAAATGGAAGGACATGAATGTCATAATAAAAAACAATCTTCATCAAATAGTTATTGAAACATTAAGAGATGATGCTGGTTTAGATATGTTTTGGGTTTTATTTTTCTAATAAGGACATTGTAGAAGGGCCATAAAAAACAACCTTGGACTGTATGTTGAAGTTTGATTCAATTTAAATTAAATGGAAGAAAAGCAGGTCTGTAATTAAAGCTTTGGATTCAAGAAAAGAGCAAAGTTTAATATATTAAGGAAAAGAACAGCTAAGCCCAAAGACTTGAGTGTGACAGTCCTTAAACGTCAGCAAGTCAAAGGACTTTAAATTGTGAAGCATCTGTACCTGGAAGGCATTGTATTAAAGAAATTTTTTGAATGTTCTGATCTGTAGATTGATGATACAAGGTCAAGAATCACCATTACTGTAGACTAGTATATGATCTTGAAGAATGTGATAAGAAAAGAGAATAGAAATAGGACAGATACAGGGTCATGCATTTGGAGGCAGTATTCAAAATATTATTTTGTAGCTTTCCAAAACTGGGGCTGAGATACGAATGTAATCTTTAGCACCTTACAGAAGAACAAAAACATTTTTTTAAACTGAAAGAAAACTTTTAGTTTAAACTGCAGAACAATGCAATCAAATATAATCTGCTTATTAACAAATATAGGTACAAAATTAGAAAAATGTTCCTCACCATCAAGTTCCAGAATAGTAATGGCAAAATCAAAGAAACAGAGAAAATCCTTAGCTGTGTTTTATTGTGGATTTCCATAAGTCTATAGAAAGGTTTATATGGCTTACTGAAGTTCAAGAATTTTCTTGAAAACCAGTGCAAAAACCTTCTCATGAGGAGGTGGAAAAAACCAAACCAGTTAAAAATATGCAGTTCTTTGCACAGATCAGTTTTAATACTTAGGTAATGATTCCCATTAAAAATCAAGTTAGCATAACTTATGTATAAAGGCAAAAAAGAATAAAAAGACACGGCCATATAAAGACTTACAGGAGAGAGATTTTTTACAAACTGTTAGAAATCTCAAGTAACAACATTGCAGGCCAAAAGCCTCAGAACACAAACTTAGTTTGTAAATTGGAAATACTATTAACACAGAGGAAATTGTTACATTCTCACAGAGGAAGTATTTTGCAGTGATAGTTTTAGATTATACAGAAGTGGTTTATAGAGAAGATTGGCTAAGAGAGAAGGCTAAAACTGATAGCATAGTTTTTACTAGCTAAATTAAAGTAATACCTCTACATTTTATCTAATATCTGCAGTATATTTATTACATCCCAGGAAGCAAAGAAAAGAAACACAGCAGTGTACAATAGAGTTTGGTACGTCAATATCTGAAAGTGTGCCAATGTTTTCGCATCTGCTAAAAAATCAGGAAGCCAGTGAAGGTATACCGGTGAAACATTTTCTGGTTTTACCTCTAAAATATCGATTTGATTTCTTGTAGTTAAGCTTTCCACTCTGTATTTCAAAGCTTGTTTAGAAGAAAAACCTAGTAACCTTGACAATGTTTTTTTATTAAATGTATAAAAAGCAATGATTTATGTTTATGTTTCAGGAAAAAATAGCCACATACATTACAATATGATCGTAAAGTACAATGAATATAGCTACATTCTAGTAAACACCTGATTCACATAACTTAAAGATGCCTAATAACTTATCATATTGTCATGGTATTTGTGCTTATGTACAATATAAGTGTATGGTGTGCATTCAGTTTAGCTCTTGCAATACTTTGTATTCTTTGTAAACAGTATTTTAAAACTACTAGTTTGTAGTGTTTCCTGTTTCCTAAGGTGTTGATTTTTGTTTTCTCCTAAGGGTTTATGAGTAATCTGCTTTCTAGAATCTCCAGTATTAAAGGTCTTGAATTGTTCGTTACAATATTGAAGCACGAAATTTCAGTGTATACTTTGTATTCAGATGCCTTAGTCCTAAACCAATATCAAACATTCCCATACAGAAAATAAAATTATCAACTTGTCTGCCAATCTCATAAGGTTATTAGAAATGTTATTTAAAATTTGTTACTTAAAATTGTAAGATTAGCATGGCACTGAAGGTGCATTCTAACCTTCCTTTCTAGGATGGCTAGAAAGATACTAACTACAGTTGTCTTTTGTTTTATGTAAATCCTTTCTTCATTCTAAAATATAAAGTTCAGAGTATGTGACTTGGTTAAGTAATCTGAAATAGAATAGTGGGAGAATAAATTTAGTCACCAGATGTTCCAGATATTTTGTAAAATTTTATTACTCTGCCTTTAAAGTTTTGGGTTTTTTTTTTAAGATATAAGAAAAAAAGAAACAGTAAGCACCCTCCAAAACCCCTTCAGAGAAAAACTGTTTTCTGGAAGGTAACAATCTCACATGCATAACAGAGTATCATACCATGTGCTTACACACACTTGAATGAAGAAATTCTTCCTGAACAATGTTTGCTATCTTGGAAAAGCAGTCACTTCTTTTTTTGACTTTATACAGATTTATTTCAGATTTTCTTTCTCTTTCCTGTCTTTTTTTAGTTGCTTTACTAATCATATTTTAACTAACTTCCCCCCATCCATCCCCAAACCCCAAAGGACTTCTTCTTCCTTCTTACCAGCCTCTTCCTTCTTCCAGTCTTTCCATTTCAATCTATCATCATGTCCTCATCCTCACTCTGTGTCCAGGTGCAGATGAATATTTTCTCTCTCTCTTTAAAAATACACTCAAATATGTATGGCCTGCTAACCATTCTTACTCAACATATATTTAAGTGTCTACTTCTAAACTAGTTCTCCAAATTCTTGTTCTCTAGATGAGCTCAGTCCTTTTTACCCTACCTGTACTTTATTTTTCTTTTTAATATTCACTTTTCTTCTGAGTTATCTAGCTCATTTTTAACTGCAGGTATATTTGTATGCATAAATGGGTACATGTCAGATGCGTGTCTGATGCATGTCAGATGAAACTGCTGTGACCCGTATATTTTTAGATAAATTATCTGTGATGAAAAATTGAGATTAGAAATAATAGACAAAATAGAGGGTTATGGTCATACCATTCACAAACAGAAGAGGAGATAAAATCTGCACATACAGCATCAAATACGTTTATGCAATCTATAAAGGTCCATATCAACATTTCTGCAATGACAGATGTCTAATTCCTACAAGGATGTCAGGGCTATGCCTTTCCATAAATACACATGCACATTTTTCATACTATACTGTAAAGCTACACAGTCAGGCTAACTGACTGTCTCAGTGATACAACTTCTGTACTCTTTGATGATTATTGAGAACAGCTTAGACACTTAGAAAAACAGACTTTATGTATAATTATGGTATTTGTGCACTTTCATCTAGAACACTCACTCTACATGACAATTCTTTTTTTTTTTTCCCCCAATTTAGTTTTAGTATTCAGAATAATCATAGAAGGGTATTTAATTTTCTCAAAACTGTCATGTGAAATCTCTTAAATTTTAATTTTGTTTAAAATATTGCAGTATTTTATTATCTCCCTGTAAAATATATTGTTTCTGTCCACCCAATAAGTATTTTTAGAAAAGAGCCCTCTTGACTGCCGGTAGCCAGTAGACTACTGATTAATGTATGCCTTTTCTACTTTTCAAAAGATAATTATCTCTATTATAGAGGATGAAAACAAATAAAACAACAAAACAACTATGCCATAAGAAATCATTGCCAAATAGTGGCTTTTAATATTAGTCATTTTATTTGTTCTATAAAAACACCTCAACCTGAGAGAAGATTTAATTTCCTTTATATATAGTTAAATGCTTGTTCGCTTAAATACTTGGGTTTTTTTCAACTGGCCACGATGTAACATGTCTTCCTTTAAATATATTTTTCTTTTATCCTTAGATCATCCTTGTTACAATGGTGTTACTACACTATAATCTGTGCTTGAGGAATGGCTGTAAAAGCAAAGGTGCCTTTTATGAAAATGTATTTTATGAAAATGTAGTCATTCATACATATCAAAATACTTGAGGGCATGCCATTATTCTGGCTGGTTAATCAAATTAAACACAAAGAACTTCTCTATTTAGTTTCAGGTCTTTTATAACCTTTCAAAAGTGAAAAGGAAAGTCTCAGATTCCTGAAACAAGCACAACTCCAAATGATAAAATTCAGAGTATGTGACTTGGTTAAGTAATCTGAAATAGAAAGCAGGAGAATAAATATTAGAATTCTTTGCGGAAACTTTTAAGGGCTAGCACATTTGAATTTTTTAACAAATCTTTTTAAAATTCACAAGTATCCTGCTTACTCAGTTTGTGATCTAAATGTAAAAAGTGACTCACTCATTAACTTCAAACTGTGGTCAAATGAACTGAGTCACATGGAATGCCAGAAAAAAAAAGAAACTAAGACACGGAGCTAAAATCCTCTATGCAGTAGTAAAATATTGCACACCTTTTCATGTTTCTGACTTTAAAAATTATTAAAATGGACAAATGTTATTACCTGAAACCACAAACTGAAATCAGATATCTGAGAAATAACGTATCGAACAAAACCAAATTCCATTTCTTCTATTTTCCCAAAGTATATCTTTAAACAAATTAAGATAAAAATATCCCTAACTTTTTTCAAATCTTTTAATCAATGTTTTGTACCTCTGAGACACTGAAGATACAAGTTTTGTAGTTTTAAGACAAAATATATAATATTTTAGCTACTGAGGAAAAAGTAAAACCAATAACCAGTGAACAAAGGTCTCTAACAATGTCTTTGTTTTGCTTAAAATAAAAAGGAATCACAGCAGAGAAACTTACCTAATATAAAGAAACAACTGCTAATACCTAGAAAACACTTTCAAGGCCACAGAGATTACTATCTTGTAAGAACATGTCTCAACTGATTCACAAGTTTCTTGGTAAAAGATGCAGTAGTGAACTTGAATTGTTTTGTAGGAAGTTTCAACAGACACCTAAAAACATTTTGCTGATGATAGGTAGTATGTGAAATGGAAAGTTACCTGAAAACACATATTGGTTATCGTGACATTTTCCAATATCACTCATACACTTTCTTTTATGACTTGAAAATAAACAAGAAATAACGGCCAATTCAAATACAAATTCACTATCCATACATTTTTATGTTTTCATGCTTTGAGGTATTTTTAATGTTGTGAAGAATATGTATTTTCCAAAACATCTTTAATTGTTTTCTGAATGGAAAAAGGAGTTAGTTTATCATTCATTTAGCAGTACATAGAGATTTTAGATTAGCAAGATGTATTTCTTTAAGTGTAGGTGAAGCTTTAACAACTATAGTATTTTATGTGCATTTTTGGGTGTTGCACTTTTTTAATTTGTTACTGTAAACAGTTGGTCTATGCAAACAATCATGGATAATATTATGTTATGCTTCATATTTATGCACTCCAGTGTAAGTAGTCAGTAATATCCAGGGAGCAGTTCAGCCCAGATTAAGACACTCAGGATGTGTACAGCATCTGCTTATTAGTCAGATGTCTTCATACACATTATAGTTGGTCTATGCAGTACAGTCAGTGGAATCAAGAGAGCTGTTCAGCTCATTCTAAAATACACGTGCATATCTGGCGAGCTGAACACTTTTTTTCAGGCAACACTGGGCTCTCTGTATTTAGCCATAAATTGGCGTCCAGTACCATTTGATTTGGTCTGTGTTTTCCTACTTGGTCTTCAGTAGCTGCAGACAACTAAATTAAGGCATCTGAATTTGAAATTGATTTCTTAGAAAGATACCGTGGCTCAGTTTTGGGCTTAGACCGTAATAGGTGCATAATATAAAATATATTTTTTACTTCATGGAAGTTTGCATAGATAGAGTGTTCCTATCTTCATCTATTTCATTTATTTCAAACATCTTTTTGCATTCCAGTGGTGATTTCTGGCATTACTGGAAGAGTTTTTCTAAAACAATTCATAATTTGTGGGACTTGAAGATAATTCATAAGTGTAAAATATAATCTCTCAGGACAGATAAATCGGGATTTATCTGAAGCAAGTGGTTGGACTGGGGTAAATATAGGAAATAAAAATAAAATTTCCAGACAAATCCAATCAGTTACAGCTATGTAGAGGTTTGGATGACTTACATACAGAGTGCATTGGATCTTAAAAATAAAACAAATGCTAGTTTAGATTTATTGCCTGTACACTAAGTAACAAAATTTTCTGGAAGCAAGCCTTCTTGCACTCATTTTCATTACTTGAGTTACACTTGTTAAAAAACCCAGTCTGAATAATGTAATTTTTTTCAGAAAAAGTCATATATATGGTGGCACTTTTATGGTTGTTATTTCAAGTATATAAATCACTAAAGTTGTAGGGTAACAAGCAATCTCTATGTTCTGTAAAAAGGCAAGTTTGTGAGGTTGAAGTCTACACTAAAAATGAAAAATAGTCACATTTTCATTGATTAATGTTGCTTTGAAAAAGATAACTTTCTGATACTCTTGTGAGAAATGAAATCAAAAGAAATTTTAAATTAGTCAAACTACTGGACAAATACATAGAGAAACAAATAAGAGTGACTCTAGAAATAAGGAAGAAGTTGCTTTGACTAGTAATGAGTTTTGGTTGGAAAGTTTATTTGGATTTTACTGGGTTTGTTTTGTTTTCCACTAGGAATCTGTCAAAATATGAAATCGAATACATGTAGGAGCCAATGTGAATCAATAACCACCTATGACAGGACATCAAGGTTTTACAAGATCTTGATTTAAACTTCTTGTTCCCTGTAGAAACCGTGGCATCTTGTGAACCACTGATTAAATAATTTTCAACATGAAGCTACTTTGTTATTTTATGTAATAGCACACAGAGAAAATTAGGAGCATGTAACAAGTGGATCATTAGTGCCATAGTATTTCAGAAGAGAATAAAGTAAGAGTCTCTTTAGCTTTTGAACTCTATTCTTAAAAGTTCATATTTTACCTTACACAGCACTAAATTAATTAGTGATGCCAGTATATCTACACATTAAGTTTTCTTCAGGCTTTGTCCTGGTTTCAGCTGGGATAGAGTTAATTGTCTTCCTAGTAGCTGGTACGGTGCTATGTTTTGAGTTCAGTA
>JAOBAS010000008.1:12019098-12031498 GCA_025311575.1 Elanoides forficatus | reverse complement strand
TCTTGCTGGGGGGGGGGGGAAGTGAGTGAGCGGCTGCGTGGTGTTTGGTTGCTGGCTGGGGTTAAACCACGACAGCTTATATGAGCAATTTATACAGTTGTGAAATTTAATCTACTAACACGATGTAAATAATAATAATAATAATAATAATAATAATAATAATAATAATAATAATAATAATAATAATAATAAGGAAGAGGAAGAGGAAGATGAAGGGGAATGGAAAGGAGAAGGGGAAGTGAAGAAGAAGAAAAGAAAACAGGAGGTTGTGTAGTTGAGTTACTATTTAGATAGTAGGAAAAATTTATACAACTGTCCTAAAATATGACAAAGACTTTTATTTTTTGACACAGTGATATCCATAAGAATTTAGGTTTATGCCTACTTGTGCATGCACTTTTTAAGGTACTCTAGCTATCTAAAGTAGGATTTCCAAGCAAGTGTTCTCTATGTGGTTTTGGAAAATAAATCATGTGAAAATGTTACAGTTCTGCCTTTTTTCTCAGGCCATATTGTACAGCTTTTTTTTATATATCTCCATGATGTATGTTAATGTAGATTATTCTGACTGACTGAAGTTCTACATCAATAAAAGTCTCATTAAGCAAGGAAACCATATGGCTTGTGGTTGCCAACTGATCGTGCACTTACAATAACGTTTTCACAAAAGGATTTTAATGCATGTAAAAATTACTTTCCTCTGTTATTTAAGTTGCTAACATCTGTGCACAATTAAACTATTGCATTAATACATACTGAGCAGGCTATTATGTGGCATTTGAGGGTTACAACTGATAATTAAAATTAATTTTATGATTGATTTTTGGAGAATGTGATCAGTTTGCTTTTTAAGGGACTATAATAATATATTATCAACTGAACTGTCTTCAATTTGGAATTTAGAGCAAATGTGTTCACGCTGTGGGAGAACTTTGTAGTTCTCACTTTCTTTTTTTCAAGGGCATAGAGGTAAATGAAGAAAACTTAACAACATAAATTTCTCATAATATCCTTTACTTCTGAGTACATGCTAGCTGTTGGTATTAAACAAATAAACTATTATGATATCTGAGATAAGGGATCTTCAGAAGCACTATGTATATCACCGTCCACTGTAAATTACAGTCCACCACATACTTGTTTCACTTGAGATCATGTTTTACACATGATTCTTCATGATTTTGTTGCACCATGAGGTCATCAAGTATCTAGAAGTTTACAGAGTATATACACTCATGGAACAACAGAAAGTTCCGTTCTAATCTGAGAGCTGATCACTACATCTGGTATCAGCTACACTGAAAGTCAGAGATGCTTTTTAACTTTTTATCTGGTCATTTCAAAATTAGGCTGGAAGGTCAGTAGAAAAGCATTATTCTGCAAAGCTTGAACATAATGTTTGGCATTCAGCTATAGATTGTCAACATCTAAATTCAGGGATCTAAAAGCAGGTGTCTGATTCAATTTCTTGACTCTCTGAAGAATACCCTAATAACATGTATCTGAAATAGGGCTGTCAAGTAAGACACAGGACCAATGCCTTTCTGGAAAGAAATGTGGATGTCAGGCTGGATGGCATAGGGAACCTCAGATAGCATTAGATGCATATATACATACAGCTAAGTGAAGCCCTAGATGTCTTCACTGTAATGGGAGCATAATAGGAGTATATAGGACACATAAATTTGGCACCTAGACATTTTGTCACCTTGAGAATGGAGACTGAAATTATTAGCTGAGTCCCAAAATGTAAGACAAAAATATCAGATAAAACAAATGGGATAAATGGTCTTTAATACCTGTTCTTCATGTTTTGTAAAAAAAGCAAAAAACATCATTTGAATGCCCAAGAAAACATACATATACTCTTTGCTAATAGTATAGTCAACGAGTGAAGGAAGTTTCAGAGTAAGAGGAGATATGACTTGTAGTACTTTTTTCACAGTTAATATAGTAACGCAGAAACAAAATAAAAGAAATGCAGAGTTAAGGGAGTCATATGAAAACAGTTACTACTTGAATGCATTTTGTTGTACTGGAAATACAGATTTAAATCTACGTGAACTAAGATTGAGACACATTTGCAGAAATTTGTTTAGCTGCATGGTCTTCAAGTTGAACTAGCTACATGTTATGGAAATGGCATTGGTTTCCTGCTTTCTGCCACGTTCCGGAGGCTTGCGTCCCAGGAGCATTTCCCCTGGCACATGGTAGCCTAAAAATCCTACACGAATGAGGGTAGTATGACAAGCTTGTCCTGTCCTGTGCAATTACCGCATAGGCTGGATGTTTGAAGAGGTTTGTCATTGATCCATCATTCTGACATATGCACAGGAAATTCTAACATAACTGACAGAAATGGCATTACGATTTATTTCACTGATAGGCATATTATCACTACATCCTGTTTCAGGTTTTTTTCTTGCTGGTTACACTAGCCTTCTATGACAATAACTATGAATTCAAATATAGTTCCAATGAACAGTTCTATACCTTAAGAACTTCATACAGTCTAAATTACAAATTTGTTCCCATAGCTTCCTCATTGTCTCAAATGAGTTTTCTGGAAAGCACTTAAAAGAATAACAGTGCATCTGTTCTGGAACATAATCCCAAACCAGTTTGAAGGCAATGATAAAGTTATTTCTCCATACACAGATTAAATATAAAGAACAATGTGCTTTATTGTGTCTTCCTGGGTCACTTCTCTTAATTTTAAGTTCTCCAAAAAAGGAAACAAATAGGTATTTCTCCTCTCTGAAGTATCAGTACAAATTAACAGTACAAATTAAATCTTCAGACTCTCACTGCAAGTCAATATACCTTTAGTACTGAACAATTAGAACCCATGTTTTGATTTTCAAGATGATTAGAAACCTCCATTACAATCGGTTTTCTCATGGATGGAATGAGACTGAGCTGTGTATGAAAAAAATGGATCAAATTAATAAATATCCAAAAGTCACAGTGATATTTCCATTTAAAAGCTTGTCTTAATTTAATATTTATAATTTTCTTCAGCATATCACTATACTAATTGGAAAAGGTACTTAGCCATGAATATTCCTTGTATTGCATCCTCTTACAGTTGTTCATTTGCTTTATCTAATAGCTAATTATGTACTCTCTTGTACTTCCTCTGTTTGCTCAGATGGATCCAAATGAACATTACACACATATCCAAAGACAAAGTAGAATATCTGGAAATTATTGAGGACCATGGTTTTGGTTTAGAAGCAACTTGCTGCTCTGTGACCTGACATCTTTACTCTATGACCAAGATTTCTGTGCTACCTCATCTATTCCTTATTCTTTGTGTCTTTGACTACAGATCTTTGACTACATTGTTTAGCTTACAAATTCAGAACACACTTGCAGCCTTGCAGTTTCCTTCAAAGTCAGGTCATAATCTAACTACAGTTCCTGGGAATATCTTTCTCTAAGATATGTTGAAGAAGTCACTCCTTATTTCTCAAAAACTATCTTTTCTCTGCAAAATATTAAACCTTATTTTAATTTGACTATTTATTTTTTCCATTTCTCCTTAATTATGCTAAGGAAAAACTATTTTTTTTTTTTTCTTTTGGTATTTTAAGGCTACTTTCCTAAACTTCACATTTAAATGAGGAAGACTACCTACTAAAAGACAAAAATATCTAAGACATAAGCCAAACTACAATGTGTCATTTCATAAAAAAGACCTGTCTTTTCTTTGTGCTGTGACGTTTTCCTTTTGAAACTCTCTGGCTATACTGTTCATCATCTGAGGAGTTCAGATAAGTTCCTTGACAGAAAGTGGCATACAATAGTTCTTTTTCATATAGTTAATTCTTCCCTCTGTCCCCAGCCAGGGAGCAGGAGGTACTGTTCATAATGTGTCTTGAGAATGATTCTTGGGCCCTGTAGTTCCCAGAACCGTGTTTGGATGTTCCCTACAGGATTGCTAGTTGCCATGGACTGAAGCTATGCAAGGGAGCAAATACATTTCATGTACAGTAGCATGTCAATGCTTGAGTCCACATCTTCATCCTGTGTAGTTTACTAACATAGCTACAGCTACAAGGACAAGCTGCATATGCATCAGCTGTGTCCTAATTTGTTCTGATTAGGTTCAGATGTGCTCAATTTATTGCTCATAATCTATATGTTGCTTGTGTAGCAAACTGATGTTCCGTTTTACACAGTGCGCTCTATTCAAGGGGCAATTTGAAAAATTTCTTTGTCTGTAGCAATACCTTTTTTTCAGTCACTACCTTTCTCAGAGGTCTCTTGGCTGTGTCAGAACATGCAGAATGACTGTATGATATGCATGCAGGATAGCCAATATATCCAGTAAGTGGGGAACTCACTGTGCAGCCAAAATATTCTCTATATAGAGCATACAGAAAAATGGTATTTACTGCGTGAATAGAATGTCTCCCTTTCCCATGGCCAGTAAGCCTCCAGTTAGCATTATATTAGTCCTGAGTACAATAGGACCATTATATGATCACAGAGGGATCAGGATATATGATCTTTTTCTAATATTGCAATAAGATAATTAATCTGCATAAAAAAATAAGAAGTATTGTTATTAGTAAGGAGGCAATGATAAAAATATAGAATTTTCTTGTGGAATGTTCAGGTTGCTTTCCTGTGAGTCCCCAGAGTATTATTCTAACAGTGACTTTTAAAGTGGTTAGTAGAGTTTTCTGTATTAACCCTTTGCTTCTAAGAGATATATTTTGTGTAGGATAAAAGACAATAAATTTTTCATTGTTTGCAGAATATTTCATATTGTGGAGCAGAAATAGAAGGTTCTAAGCACAGACACATTTTTTAGTTAAAAATGAAAGCATCTTGCATCTCCTCACTGCCTGTGCAGCTTTTTGCCCTTTCTTAAATATCTTTTCCTGGGGCTGCCACCAGCTTCACCGATGGGCTCAGCTGTGTCTTGTGGTGGGTCCATTTTGGAGCCAGCTGGAACTGGCTGTGTCTGGCATGGGGCAGCCCGTGGTCTCTTCTCACAGAGGTCTACCCTACATCTCCCATGCCCCCACCTCCCAAAATTTTTCCATCTGTACCCAATACGTATATGCACGATACAAATATACTACAATACCCATATACCCAATCTTTTTGTTGGCCCACAATTTTCTGGAACATAGTTTCCCAAAATAAACTTTTCTAAAGTCTTGTCAGTTCTATATAGAATAGAATGATTACATACATCATATGTCTTTCAGACAACAGCTCATTTTATACTCTTTGGTATATTTGGCTTTTTTTCAACAGTAAGGTATTGACTTATTCCAATGTTTGATCCACTGTACTCCCCAGACTCCATCCTTTCTAGCTACTATGTCTCCAGATAGTTTCCAGTCCATATTTCTGAATTAGTGTTTCTCAAGAATAACCCTTATTAGAAAATATTTATCTATATTTTCCCATAATTTGTCTATTTTGTCTGGACACTGAATTGCATATTGTATAGCACTTTTTAATTATTCTTTATTGTGTAGGAATATAATATGGAAGAAAACCTTTGTGAAACACCACTGGAATCATTCTTACATTTTGACAGCAAGCTAGTGACAGTTATTCCTCATCAGTGATAATTTCAGTCCTTTTAATTGCATTTATCCTTTTCTGGACTTACCTAAATAACGTGTCCTTAGTTTACTTTTAAGAATTGCATGACAATCAGGCTGAGTTTCTTATGTAAAAATACTATCTACTTTTCTGAACTTTTTGTATACAATTAAAAAAAATATCTATTTTGATATAGTCTCAAAAGATAAAAGCAGACACATTTAAGACATGGTTCATTTCCTCTTACTAGTGTCTTAACCTTACAAGTGTCTTAACCTTGATTGAAAAGAAAATATTAGTTGCCTAGCATTATTGGGCAGATTGAATCTAGTTTGTAAAGTAATTATTCAGACCTTTGAAATTAGTAAAATAAACTTGAATAAGGTGCTATTCAATGTTAAAATGAATAGCAGAGCCTGGTTTTATGTCTGCAAGATAAAATCATTATTTTTCCAGATGTGATCTTGAGCACTAAGCATAAATCTGTGACTCCAGGAAACTCTCTGGAAAGTTGGACTCTGTGCAGTGCATATCAAAGGATTTGTAATGTGCTAAATTGAGGACCTTATATGGATTCTACTTCTTGTTTGTTTGGTTTCATCTGTTGCATTTTTGTTTTGTTTTGTTGGAGGTTTTTTTTGCATGGAATCTAGGTACTCACTTCAATTGCTGTAAGTCGTGGTCTTCATCTTGTATGCCCATTCAGTCTCAAAGTGCAGAACCTTGAAACATACAGTCAACAGGTCCTTGTACAGAAGATGAAAAAGTGAGTTCTCTTCCTATTAGTCACACCATATTAATTCTAGCAAATTCTGAGCCTGACAGGATCAATAGTTGTGTATATATTATTATTGCAAGTTGAGTTTTATCCTACACCTAAGACCAAACTCTTTGGCCACCTACAGTCATGGACAACCTATGTATGTATTGGATAATGCTCTCATTTGAGTCAGGATTATATATTCATGAAACCCATTACAACACAAATGTAGTATAAACAGTAGAATATGTCTTTAAAAATTCAGGATATATCTAATTAAAACAAATTATGACTATGTTGTCAAAGATAGAGAAACCAACTGTTCAGACATATTATACATACATTCTTCTTTGCTTTACATGGCATATTCTTAATTTATTCAAGATATTATGTTGTCATGATTATACTTCTTAAAAGACTTTAATTTTTATATTAACTGGAGTGAAGAGTTTTAACAAAAAATAACTATTGTATATAACCAAATACTTTCTTTTTTTTCCTTATAAAATGAAATATAATTATTAAACATGTGTTCTATCACTTTGGATGATAAAAGGAGGACAAGAATAACCACTGTCTATATTAAAGAAAAAAGTGGAACATAATGTTCTGATTGATGGATTTTTTTTCTTATAAAAGGCCTAGAGAAAAAACAAACAAAATGCGATTTAATTTAGAACCACGTCTTTGATCATTTATGTGAGAAGCTTCAGGCTTTGTCAAAGGAGACAAAGTAAGAAGCAATTCTAAAAGTATTATTTTAGAAATTGCTCACTTATCAAAAGTATTAACAAAGACGAATGAAAATGCTTAAAAAAAGAGCTGTCAGTGGCATGTCTTAAGCCAACTATAAGACTGTATAGTTTGATAACCCACAGAATTGTGATTCCAAGCTCATGTCTCATGGCATGCCTCATGGGATGCTGTTACTGAGAACTTTTAATGAGTCACTTTGAGCAGTCTGTTTTCATTTGCATCAGAAGTTTCCAAATTCTCTTGAAATATTCCCTTGTTGCCCTTCTACCCTCCTTCCTATGCTACATTTGATTTAAATGAGCACATAGATACACAACATCATCTAACAGAATTCTGAATCCCCTGAAGGAAATAGCATTTTTAATCTTTGAGATTAGTGTCAAGTTTACAACTTTTAAAGCAATCCCATGCCAATTTATTAAATATATTTTCCTAAGCAAACTCTAGTTTTAAAATATATGAACAACTGTTTGGCTTGTCAGAACTACACTTAAGTGTACTTGATTGTTGCTGTATTCTAATGTAAATTTTTCCTCAGTTTATTTTGCCTTATTAAACTGAATATGGGAAAAAGACACTGAAATTACTGAAAGAGTGATGTCTTCTTATATCTATTATACTATAGGATTGTGTATTATGTATGATAATATATAATAAATATGAAAAGAGGGAATCCTAAATTCAATTATTTTATGACCTTGATAAGGCTCAAGCTCATATTTATTATTCAGAGTTGAGGCAAGAAGAACACTGAATACCCCTCCTATTAAATGCCCCTTCTATTCATTAAAATGAAATAAAATAAAAATAATAATAAAAAAATCAGGTAAACCAAGAGAAAATGTAACTATGTATTCCAGGAAGCAACACTCACTGGAGGAGATCTGGATTCTAGTCACTGTTGCAAGGACTGTGAAGGTATTTTTACATTAAAATTCCATGGAGAGGAGCACAGAAGCCACCTCTAAGGAACCACCCTCATTGCAGACCTACAGTATCATGTCTTTTGTTTACTCTTTCTTCTACAAGGGATGTGAATCATTATCTGCAAATTGTTACAGCTTCAACAACACCCACTGTAGAACAGCCTATAATTTTATTCAAGAAAACAACTTGCTTTTGCTTATGGGATTTGTGTGGCTAGGAAATTCCCCTAGAGAATTTTCTGACATCCTTGGCTGATTTCATGTAAGAAAGATAGTGATGGCTGTTCTACTTTCTAAATAAGCAACTTAGGAACCTTTTAACCCTTGAAAATGAGTAAGATGCTGAGGTTCCACAGACAGTAGAAATACAAAATAGCTAACTGACATGGGCAACAAGGGAGAATTCCAATTTTGAAGTACTTTTTAGAGAGTAATATTAGTCCTATTAGGTAACTTGAATTGATACTATGCAAAAAGTTTTTGTACTCGTAATGAACAAGATTTGGTATGAGAATTAAAGGGGAAAAAAACCCTCCAAAAACCAAACCAACAACAAAAAACCCAAGCAAGCTAGCAAACCAACAGAGCCTTAAAGATAAGACTTTTCTGTATTTCATTCAAATAAATATAGAAGAACTGCATAAGAATGAGTTGCAGGGTGTTTGAATTAAGTAAGTCTGGAAGGCTTTAACAAACTCTGCACTGGAAATATATGCCCCTCATCTGAGTGAGAAAAACAGGAAACTATGCTGTTTCACTGAGGTGTAGACAAATATAAGAAATAAAAAACCAGAGCCAGGTATGGCAAAAGTGTTTGAATTAAAAAAAAAAAAAAAGAAAAAAATAACTTTTCTCCTGTCTGCTGTCATGAGGTAAATGATGGAGCTGACCTACGTACTGAGTGAAATTAGCTTCATAGGGGTGATTGGGCTGGGGAGTTAGCAATGCTCCACAGAGTGAAGGAAGTTCTCTTGATTATGTTAATCTGGAAAAAAAGGTCAACAATTTTTCTCAAACAATTTCAAGCAGCCAAAAAAGTGTGCTGAGCCTTTCCCTAGCTTTTTATTATAGTGGTTTTTTAGTAAGGAAAGAAAGAAAAAAAAGGGAGGAAAGGCTTGGAATTCAAAGTATAACCCCCAAGTTCTGCTAAGTAAGAGACCAAACTGGCTAAATTGGAAGTTCTTCATTGTTTACAGTCTCAAAAAGAAAATACACAGAAGCTGTAACTTTTGCATCTTGAAAACATGAATGGACAAAGTAGAGACCAAGGCACAAATGAGATATAATTATCAAGAGACCAAGAAGAGCATTTTTTTTCTGGATGTACATTAGTAATAATACATATAAAAAAGAGGAAAATATTAGCTTCCTACTTCACAGAGAGATGAAGAAAAAAATACTGTGTAAGCATTTCAGACTTTTTTTCATGAAACTTCAGAAAGATTTTTACAGCTTTTATTTCATTTAGGATTTTCAGTTTTTGTGCAAATGCATTCTTGGCCCATAGTTCTTGTGTGTACAGTAAATCATTGAGGCTGGCGAGGCAGGGAGGACAGGAATTCAAAACCCAACAGCAGTGTGGATAAACCTGCTCACCACATTGCCACAATACCACAATATCCTACATTACTACAGAGATAAGCAACATGACTTGAGTGTTGCTCAAACTGGGGAGTGGTCAGAGAACTTTATTTCAGGCACCTTCATTAAAGACTGAATGTCCTTAGCCAGCCAACAAACTGAATACATTATCTCGAATAGTTTGCTTGTATTCCCTCTCTGCCGGATCTTCTTTCAGTTTATACTTTGCCTAATACGTTGTTTTATTCAGCTATGTGACTTACTAAGCCATTCACTACCAAGCTTTTTATAACAGCTAGGTCATCACTGCATTCAAAACTGACAATTTACCTGAACAGCTGCTGAAATGAAGATCCCAATGGAGGTAAAGACAACATAGTCAAAGCTGAATGATTTAATTTAACTCTTTCCTGACTTCTCAAATTTTCAGTAATTTACCTCTTATCCTATCTTGGGACCTTCGCTGTTTTGTAATATCTTACCATGTTTCCATCTTTTCTCAATGAAAGGAGTCATCCAAGTTCTCACATTAAAAACCTCTATGCTTGTGTCATCTGAGTAATTGAAGACAAACTCAAACTTAAATGAATTAATTGCCAAGAAATTCTTTAAGGGATCTCCTTGTAGATCTCCATCTTCTCATTTTTTATTTCAAATTCTCTATTGGCTAATCATAATCACTAATAAGATTGCCTTTTTGTTACTTTAAATGACAACAGTTAAAAAATGCATGCAGAAAATGACCAGTTTCATATCTGTCTGCCAGATAGAAAGGAAGCAAGAGTAAGACATGCAGATTCTCTGTGAACTGCAACACGATTTTTTGTATCCATTAAAAATACACTCACTTAAAATTCTAAATGCATAGCCTATGAAATACTGTGGACAGGTAAGCACTCTGAACTTCTCCATTTAATTTAAAGTATGAGCAAGTGCAAGAATTATCTGTGTTTACTGAAAATGAGCCAGTATTTGGTCCTGAGTTGACAAATTTGATCCTTCACTGTGACCATTTTAGCAGTTACCAAGAAGTGTGCTTTATTGTACAGTTCCCCTCTGCAGTCAGTTTGCTTTAAAAAAACCAAAAACCTTTAAAGGAAACGTACTTCAATATAAACATCTGATGTGTGGGAAACAGGAATATTTTTTCTCTTCTGTTATTTATTTTTATCTTCTGTTATTTTCTGTTAATATTTGGAGTAATATTAAACAATATAGTCTTATTTATATACATTATATGTGTGCATATTTCATTCATTCATATAAAAACAATATGATCTTGTTTACTTACTCTATATATACACAAACATACACTATAACCAAACTCCATAGAATTAAAACTTATTTTTCATAACTCATTTTTTCTTTTTTTTTAACCAAATAGAAAAGAGAAATTGAAAGCCTCAAGGGTAACTTTCTAAGAGAAAAAGTCAGTGATTAGAGTTGGAGTAATCTACGTTGTAATCCATTTATAGAAATACACAAAAGTCTTTACTTTCTTCACTGTTATGAATACATAATAAATACATTTTTGCAAAAATCCTGAGGCAAAGATCCTGTCCTAGTGTCAGGAGACTACTGTCTCATATTGTTTTTTTACCCACAGACTAAGCTGTCCCCTGGAGCATAACACAGGACTTCTTGTTTGTGGTTTAGTTCACACTTTTAAATATATCCCTATCTTTTTCTTTACTGTAGAAGAGTGATTCAGCTGTGAATCAATCTGTCCTTAGCACCAGATAAGTTACTTAATACCTCAGTTTATACATGGAAATTAAATAAAATAACTTTATATAGGATCCAGTAATTCTTGTCTGTAACTTAACTTCATATTGACTTTAAGGATATTTTTCTAAGTAAATTCAAGGTAGATATCAAGAAAATCAAATTGCCTTGAAATCTATGGCTTTATATTATGATGCATTTTTTACTGGAATGATGAAGGGGGAAAAAAAGAGATCTAGCATTTCAGCTGTATTTACAAAAATGGAGAAATTACTGAGGAATATGTATAGACTACAGTTCTGTACTGTTCTGTGTGTACTGCGTACAAACATCCACTTTTATTTCTTTACTTCAGAACTCTCTAGTCATGTGCTGTGCTACACAAAATTGACATAACTGTTGTATTTCTTGCAAAATAAAATGTTAAACAAATATAATTCAGAAGTTTATTTAAGATGTTGAACTCTTATTGAATACATATTCGGAGTAATTAAAACCAATAGTATTTCATGGGTGACAATTAAGGAAGAAACTGACATTCTTTAGATGTATTGCAGTTAAACTATAACACAAATCGTATGAATATCCCTTTCTGCTACAAACTGCACTTGTAATGAATGGCCCTGACATTTTCATTTTTCTCAAGCTAAACATTTATGTTAATTGATGGCAAGTATGCCTCCCATGATGTGTTCCTTACATAAATTACTAGGTGTTTTTCATTCCCCCTCCTGGGGTGTCTTTCTAGCTGAGTCTATTGGGTTTGCACAACAAGGTGTTGGTAGCAGGGGGCCACATGGTGGCTTCTGTGAGAAGCTGCTAGATTGTCCCCCTATGCCCAACAGAGCCAGTGCCAGCCGGCTCCCAGTCGGACCTGCCGCTGGCCAAAGCTGAGCCCATCAGTGACGGTGGTAGTGCCTCTGGGAAAACAGATTTAAGAAGGGAGAAAAAAACCTGGGCAATAGAAACTGCAGCCAGAGAGAGGAGTGAGAACATGTGAGAGCAACAACCCTGCAGACCCCCAGGTCAGTGAAGAAGGAGGGGGAGGAGATGCTCCAGGCGCCGGAGCAGAGATTCCCCT
>JAOBAS010000008.1:11976923-11988728 GCA_025311575.1 Elanoides forficatus | reverse complement strand
TATTAAACTGTTCTTATCTCAACCCATGAGTTTTACTTCTTTTCCCGATTTTCTCCCCCATCCCACTGGGTGGAGGGAAGTGAGTGAGTGCCTGCGTGGTGCTTAGTTGCTGGATGGGGTTAAACAGCAGAAGAGACATGTCCTGGACAGCTACCCCAAGGAAGAAATGGATCATGGATACAGCTGCTTTGAGACTTTCTTTTAAGACTTTTTTTTTTAAAAATGTGAGTTTCTAAGGGAGAGCATACATGTAACTGGATGCAAAACTATATGACTGTAAACAAACAAGCAAACACATTCCTCACTATTTCCCTTTTGTTTCACCATGTTTCAAAAAACGTGAGTGAATTTAGGAAGCATTTAGCTTTGTTGATCTGAAACAAAGTGCAAAGATTTGTATTTCTCCTTTTTCTTAAAGTTAGAATTGCAGCTACCTACAGTACAGTATAGCCTCAGAGGCTATATATCACTTATTCATGGCAATAAGCTGTCTGGGTTGCGTAACAGTTGTCTTTTGATTGAGTCATGTACTTCACTGGGCTTGCAATCCAGTGATGAAAACAGCCTGTGCAGAAAAGACAAGAGACACCGGAATGGCCAGTCTCATCAAGCACTGTGTCAGGGTGCAGCCCGGGCTGGCGGCTCCCCGGGCTGGGGACTGGGACCCTCAGGGGCTCCCCAGGGCCTTGGGCAAGGCAGGGCCTGCCAGCAGGGGCCCGTCCCACCCCTCAGCCAAGAGCAGGGCAGCTGGAGCGCCGGGGGACACGGGGGGACGACACCAGGGGCAGCCCCAGCCTCAGGCACCTCCCTGGGGACAGGAACAGGCCAAGGCTGGGACGGGATGTAGGTCCACGGGTGGGCCCAGCTCAGCAGGGTTTATGGCCTGGCAGGGTAGGGGTGTGGGCAGCTGGGTACCCGTGGATACCCGTCCTTCTGTGGGGTCACTGGGGAAGGGGCTGATGGCCCCAAAGGATTGAAATGTGGTCCTGGGCTGTGGTCAGGGTGAGAGGAGTTCCAAGGGGGCAGGACAGGGCCAGCCTGGCCTGTGGTGCCTGTAGGGCAATGGCAGTCTGAAATACAGAAATGTGCAGTAGGGGAAAATAAAACAGCTGAATATATTGAAACAAATAAACAAAAAAAGTCAATGTATGCAAAATCATAAGAGACTTCAACTCTTTTCCCCAATTCATAACTGATTGAATCAATCTATCTGGAGAAAATCCTTTTCCAATAAAATCCACAGCTGAAATGATTGCTAGCTAATGTACCAACAGAAGTTACTTCAGAACCAGAAACTGTGCAAAGCACAGATAGAAAAGAGTTCCAGTGTGTTGTCAACAGAATATGAAAAAGAATAGTCATCTGCAAAGCAACGCCACTTTAATAGCACAATAGCATACAAACTTCAGCTCTGCTTCACCTAGCAATGTATCAACTACTCCTGAAACTCAATAGTGAACAATAGAAAATAGGGGGCATTCACTAGAACTAAATAATCCCCTCTTTGTGCCTACCCCAATTCATTTATATTAGGAGTGCACTTATGCAAGATACTTCTTGAGTAACTCTGTTTTCGATACTGATGCATTTGATTCTTTTTTTGGCTAGCTCTGGGTTGAGTTTCTATTCATAATATGATTAATACACCTTCTACTATGGTATGAAATATTGCAGTTGTTATCAAGAGACTTACAATTTTGATGGTTTTAAAAAGTATCCTCCTCCATTCATACAGTGAATGAAATAATAAAATGAACCTACACAAAGTTTGGTTGTTATTAAGCAGGTACATAATTTATTAGTGCTTTGTTGTTTTGTACAGCTAAATTCACAAAGACCCCAGGAATTAGAAAAACTCTTATCAATAATAGATAACAACAAAAAAATAAAGTGTCAGCCTAATAGATTAAAGAGTGCAAGAGAAACAAGCTGCTTTTTTTTTTTTTTCCTACTGAAATAAGGAAAACAACCTAGATTAAACTTTTTGTTAAATAACAGAATATTAAGTTCTGCTGTTCCGCTAATTTTCAGGGAGGTATATTTAAACTGTCACTTGCCAGGTACACATTTATTAACAGCCATCTTGGCTGACTCTTATGTGGGTCTTACGCTATTTTTAAACTTTGTCTGGCAGTTAAAATGCCACAAAAATAAATTACCCAAAAGAATGAGTAGACAATGTAGGTAGATTAAAAAAGACAAGGCCTTCTGTCCTACTGTCACTCCCTTCCTTCCTGTTTTCCTCCCACTTCACACTCTAATGTTTAAATATTGATTAGGATTATTGAAAACTATCCTATCCAATTATTTTTCATCTGACTCTCTGAGGCCTGAATTAGTCTACTTAATTTTAAACTATTAATGAGTGCATAAATTAGAATAGTTAGGCTCAAGAAAGAGATTAAGGTGGCTAATAACAGGAAGCAGCTTTATACTACCAAACAACAATTCAGCCCATCTAAGGTCTCACTCTCCCTCCAGATGTGACTTATTTTCCTTCATTAACAGAAGGTTACAAGGACAACTGTGTTTTTTAATTTAAGTGCCCGAGTCAATCACTTAACTTCAAGGTAGACGATTCACTGAAGTGTGTTCGCCATCAGGGAGTGATTATATTACAATGTGATTACATTAGAGATGTCAATACCAGTGAGAAAATAGAAATTTTTTCCAATTAAAATTCTCAACCTAAAGAGTAAACACAAAGTATTTTCTCCCCTTTTCAAGATGATAGAAAAAACTCAAACCGCTAGAAGTAATTTACAGGTTATGATCATGCCCAGCCCTGTAAAGGTTAGAATTTGGTGAATGCACCTGGATGGCTGAAGTTGGAAGAGAAGGACTTTGGAAGTGGGCTGTGTCATTCATTCTTGTTGCACGTGCTGTCTGCCCCTGGCATTTAATCTGCAAGAAATCAGGGCAACAGTCATCTGTATGTCTACAAATAAAAGCCATCATCAATTAAGTTTTATGCTCACAACCTGCCATTATTATTTTAATTATATTTCATTTTTGAAAATTACATCTCTATTGCTTGAAATTTTAGATTTGCAAAGGGACAAATTTCTACTGTAATGTCAGTATACTAGAAAATCCTTCAAAAGCTCTAAGTCAATTGCTTTAAGGTGGTAAAATCCCTAAGTGATTTTTACATTTAGCTTTGCTGTTAACTCACAGCAATAGCTCCTGTGAGCAGTTTCATTAAAACCAAAAGTCACTGATGACTCTAAATTCCCAGTGCCAAGGACAATATCTTGAGTATCCGAATATGCAAAGCCAAGCATATTACAAGAGTCCATAAGACACTGAGAATCTCTAAAATTATCTTCTTTACAAATGTTAGAGAAGACAATATATGAATATATGAATTTACTAAATGGACAACGATAGAGAATCTTTAATGGAATGGTTTCATTTAGTAAATGAATGTATCTCTGTATGAAATACCTCAATATTCAGAACTGATACTGTAATAGTGGTAAGCATTGCAATTTTATTCTGGCACTCATAAATAGAAAACAGTTAATAGATGATCAAAGAAATTATCTTAGGTCACAAGCAAGAATGGCACAATCTTGAACAGAGGAATGTCAGAAATTTGAATGTTGATAAGAGATGGTATTATTTATTATCAAAAATACAAATAACATCCAGCACCTGTATCCAAATTACAAGGAGAGCACATAATAAGGCAGGGCTGAATAAAAAGCTTAGACAGGTATAAAGTGTATGAAAAGTAATAAAAAAGTAATAGATTATATTTTAGTTGTCAAATTTCTTGAAGCTTTGAAAGCAGAAAATAATGTAAAAATGGCCAATTATTTTGTTGAACAAATAAGGAAAATCACATGTAGGTTTTCACACACATAAATAAGAAGAGAAGATGTAACTGGTGAGACCAGTCACAGTACCTAGTATTGGATGGAGGTTAAGCCAAATATACAAGAACTACAAAATTAGTATTTTACCTCATAGATATATAAGGTAATATGTATCCACAAGTTAAATTGCACAAGTATAAAGAAAACCTGTCTGAAGAGACTGAAATAATTGCAATTACAAAAGACAGGTGGTAATAAGATTCATATTGCTTATTACAACCGATTTACAAAATAATAGCAAGGACTTTTTATGAAATTATCAATTTCTGCTGCCTTACTAGAAAATTAAAAAAATATTATATATGTGTATATGTATATACACACACCTTGAAAAATTACAATCGCATAAATTTGACCTCAAATCTAGCGCAGCCTTAGAACATATTTTGAATGAGGAAGCAATCAATCAGCTGGGCATGAATGAGAAAGGTAAATTACCCCAAGAATTTTATCAGAAGTAGATGCCATCACACTAACCTAACATTATTCTTTAATAAACTAATTTCTTAGAAATAGCAATGTGTCTAAAATTCATTGAAGAGAACGAGGATTCAGCCATACTTTCAGACTGGCAGGTAACTGACCACACATCAGGCGGCTCCCTCATCACAGTTGGATGCATCCTGTCTGGAATTGTGTAGGTCCAGTTGTCTCAAATATTCCCTAACTTTGCTTATTCCACATTCCCAAAGAGCCTCTTAGCAGGTTCAGAGGTCTGGGAGTCCAGAGGGCAGACCTTACTAGTGGAAATCTTTTACTGTCAAGGTACTTGGAGAAACCTTTTTTGTTGCCCTTCACATTTCTAAGCTTTGGCTTATGTTCAATTAGTGTCTCTCTGCTCCTCTTAGGTAGCTTATTCCTGCTTCTGGGAAAGCTCATTTTTTGATTAAACTTATTCTGGAATTCCTTGTCTATTCATGCTGCCTTACCATGGATGTGTGACTTTCTGCACTTCAGAATGTACCTTGTAATTTGACAAGATTGTCCTTGAAGGTCAGCCCTGGCTTACAGTCATTGCAGTCAAGGCTGCCTTAAGTTTACAGATCTTCAACCAGTTCTTCCTCTTTCACTTTTTTGACCAATGGCCCATGTTAGTAATCTTAGCTACTAATTAGTAAAGCATGTGTCTTTTTCATCAGAAATAATCTCTTTTTCTTTCCCTATATTTTAAGCATAGTCCCATTCTTACCTTAATAAGCTTTAAGACAAAAGATAAAAGCTCTTTAGAGATCTCCTCCACAATATTTTGTATTGGTCTCTTTGTATGTCTAGAACTTAAAATTACAAAAAATCTCCTTTGACTGACTTGTTGACGTCTGTGATCACTGTGCGTAAAACAAGGAATAAAATAGCAAATAAAACCACAAAACCACCAATGTGCAAACAGTTCTGTTGGCGTTATGCAGAAGACATTTTTATAAACAGTTCACCCTTCCTTGGATTTTTTTACTTTAGCAGTTTCTCCCTCATTATTTTTCTGCCTAGAGCCATCAAAGTGCTAGATTTTTACTCATTATAACTAATTGTTCTTACTGGACTGAGGTCCACAAAAAGAAATAATAAAGAAAAGAAAAATAGTTTATAAGTCTTTCTCATATCTGTAGAACTTTATCAGTAAAAATCAACACTCATTTATAAAAAAACTTGGTCCTTTCACTAAACTTATTTTTATTGTTGAAAATGAGTAGGAGTTCCAACAGAATGAATGGTACAATATAACCCTTATGTAAGCTTATTTGTTTATTCATCTTGTTTGATTATATCTACAACCATTTGAGTTTTAGAAGCAGATATTGTCTAGATTTGTCCTTGCTAAGCATCTAGGATGGACTTACTTCACAAGATTAGAAAAAAGTCCTTTTGTCAGAAGGAACTATTCCGCTTCAGGTTGGTTACAACTAAGTGGGGAAACCATATGAGCAGCATAAACTGAAGCATTATGTCCAAAAGGACTAGAAAGAATTTGATTAGAATATCCCTTCTCTCCAGCCTTTATCTGAAGGATTTATTCAAGGATTTTCCACTGGTCTTCATATGCATTTCTAAATCAATGAAATTCTACTACAAATATGCTGTTCCTTTGTCTCAGATAAAAAGCAAGGCAGTGCAGTAGTGCAGTGGTTGCTGCTGGTGAAGGGTTATATAATTTTACTCTGTACAATCACAGGAATGGAGAAAATCAAATTAATTTTACAGATAGAAGCATAGAATTACAGGGTGGTTGATCTTGGAAGGGACCTCTGGAGGTCATCTGGTCCAATCCCCTGGCTCAAGCAGGGCCACCCAGAGCCAGCAGCCCAGGACTATGGCCAGGCAGCTTTTGAAATAATAGATATAATAATAATAGATAATGGAAGTAAAGCAGAAAATTAATTTTTGCTTGCAAGACATCAAATGATCAGACAGTGCCTAAATCTACCAAAATAGAGCAGAGAGGGAACAAGAAAAAATATAATGAAACTGCCCATAAAGTATATCTCTTTCTCTAGAAAGATGGTCTTTAAAATTTATCAGCTGTTTTTATCCTTTATTAACATTATCACTAACATTATAAATTTGTAGGTGGCATTAGCTCATCTTGTAGGGCCCACTTCTGTTAACACAAAGTACATGAGTAACTCACATGTAGGTTCAACCCAAAAGCCATGGGGAAAACTAATAATTTGTTTGAATATTAGTATTATAAACAAATTTAGTGTCATAAACAAATTTCACAAAGTTTAGAGTTTCATGCAAATTGCACTTCATTAGCATATTATTACAGATAATCCATTTTACATTAAGAAATTTAGGTTTTTAATCTTTGCTCCTGAAGAAATATTTAAATTGTATTCTCCTGTAGTTTACAATTCTGCCAGTGGAATTTCAGGCTTTCCTGCAAGGAAAAAGGTGTCCTTTAAACCATGACCTATTGCCTCTCTAAAATAAAGGCTCTTTAGTCCAAATCTAAGATCCAAAAGGCTTTAAAGAAAATCAAACTTACGTACTATTGGAAAACATCTTTTATACTCTGATAATTCCAGTGCTTGAAATGTTGAACTATTTTTGCTAAAAACAGGCAAAAGTGTGTTCTACAGGATGAGCCATGACAATTTCAGACATCAACAGTTACATTTGGCAAGAAAACAGTAGAGAACTATAGATTAAAGTATTAAGCAATGCAACATTGCTAATTCAAATGTGGATGAATATGCATGAATAGGTGAAAGTAAATTGTACGTGGATCTGTGTGTGGACATATTATTCTTCTGCTTGTGTCATTGTATGCATAATACAATACCACTATACTATTTAATGCTGCTTACAACTCATCTACGATTAAACTACTTAAAAAATAGTGCACGAAATTGAGTCTGTGTTACACTGCAAATAAAACTATTACTCTACATTAAAAGCTAGCTGGCCATGACCCTAATTCAACAAAGCATTTAGCTTTTTATTTGTCTCACTTGAATTTGTAGCTTTGCATGCTTTGCTAAACTAAGATTTATTTATAAACCCTAAATGCCAACACTTCAATGTCTGCTTGTATTTATACTCAAAGCAGATTTCATATCCAGAAGAAAACATTGATAGTTAGTTATCAAGTGGCAATAGATAAGGTAGAATCAAATTTTCTGCTTGTTTCCCTTTCTAGCTATGATGCACTACGATACTGCTATTATTGGATTAGTAATACTAAAAAAAGTAGTATTAAATTATTCTGTTACAATTACTTGTGTTCAGTATATTAAAGAAGCAAAAAAAATTATATTAAAAACAGTAACAGAAAAAAGTTTGGAGGCTGTCTTCTAATAAAGTTTGAGCATATATGCTCAATAGCTTGATTAACCTTGTTCTGTTCAGTTTAGTAAATTGTATTTATTAAATGCTTCAAGTATCATAAGATATACAACAAAATAGTACTTGACAAAAAGAAATGGTGAATTAAATTTTTATTTTTGAGAAAAAAGCTCCATGATGACCAACACAGTACAATTAAATTTACAGTTAATAAGGCAATCCAAAATATATACAAAATAAAGCTTTTTCTTTGATGCCAGATTAAAATTCTAGGACAGAAATTCAGGTCAACACATCCAGGTCTGACAGAGACCCTGAGGGGATCTACTGTCTTAACCAATCATTTATTTGGTTTTTTTTTTTTTTTTTTTTCTATGATATGGGAATGTCTTGATGCATAATTCTTTAAAAAATGAAGACAAACAGGATAACTACCAGGAAGCCCAAAATGTAAAGTTTTTAGCTTTGACTTAATACCCTGAAGACTTTAGTCTAATATCCAGTTCATTTATTTTCAATGCCAAGTGAAGGGAAAAATAGAATGAGTTTGAACAAAGATGCCTGAGGAATCAATTGCAAATGTCTGCAGTAGGAGGTACCTAGGACACAGGCTTTTCCAGTCTTAAGGTACCTGCTATGATAAACTTTTTCCGTGTAGCTGTGTTCACAGGTAGAAAGAAAGCAGGAAGAATGAAACAAGTGATTTTGACTATACAGTTAAAACTTCCCTCTGTAAAAGAAAAAGACCTAGATAAAAAAGGTCAAATTAAACATGACAGCTAATGTAGTAATTGATCAAAACCTCAACCTTATATGATTGATAAAACCACCCAAACCACCAAACTTGAAGAGCTCTTAAGTCTAACCTGCTGAATGGCAAACCACTATGGTTTAGATACAGTGCAACAAAAATCTTGTAGGTAAAACCAATATTTGGCAAAATAACAATACACTTAATAGTTGTAACTGCAGCTCCACGGGGGAGAACTATGCTTAAAGAACTGTTATACTAGCTGTCTTTTGTAATGCCAGGTATCGATCCTGCCACATGATACAGTGTTTACTGGGTCAGTTAACAACAGAATTGGGTTTAAATGCTGACTGTCACCTTTGATTGAGATGTATTCATATGATATATATCATTTTTGTCTTTTAACTTACATCATAAATAAAAGAAAATAAAAGCCATTAAAACTGAAAATGGCACATTATTAGGTAGTAGCACTTTAATTTTAAAAGTTAATAGCAAAACGTCTTATCTAGGACAAAGAAAATGAACACAAATATAGGAAGAAAAAAAAAAAAACTAACCAAAAATGTGTTGTATTCCTGAAGCACATTACTGGAATCTTTAAGCACTTTATTTCTGTAAAGAATATGAAAACATATTCAGACCAAATGCATTTATATATTATTCTTAAGAGAACCATAACAACCCTTCTTTGGCTGTATGTAGCCAAACCATAACCACTGCTATATTCCATTTTCTCAGTAAGAACAATATTTCTACACTTCTAAAACCTCTTCTATTGCCTGCATACAATGAAATATCTCAAATATTTATGAATGTGGCTTTGATGCATTCATTTATGGTAGAGGAATGCTAGTTCATGGAAAACTAGATGCCTGTTGTATGTCTACCAACATCTGATTTTAACTGGATTCAAACAACACAGATGTTAAATTCCAGTCCAAATTCCTGTATTGTAACAGAGAAAGAGGCATAAAAGTCATTGTGTAAGAACTCATATAAGAACCCAGACCTCCTAGATTACGATTTAACTATGAGGTAGAGATTCTATTTATATGAATGAGTATGAGTTACTTTTTTGCAGCATGAAATTAAAATGTCCAATAATTTTGCATAATTGGGTGCCAGACATTAAGTTTATATACATCACATGTTTTGATACTGGTAGCCAATGCTATGTCTCTCAGAATGCATGAGTTGGACGTCTCAGTAAGTAAGATCCTCTACACTTAAAATGGATGTTGTACTTAAAATGGGAATTAGATTTCCTGTCTAAAAGGAGGCAACTGTCCTAAGAGCAAGGTTTCTCTAGCTGCCCGTTTATATCATATTTGAAGGCAGAAAGGAAGGAAGACTGGAAATATAATGTAAAAGAAATAATACTGTTCACCTTTTGTGTTGGTATATTTGCAAACGGAATCAAAAGGAGAGCAAGACAACTAGTTTGTCTGCAACATAGTAGTTATATTGGCAAGATGTAAACTCTTGATACCGACTTCCTGTTACCTGGCATATTTATACATTTCAAACAAATGAGGGGAGAAAAAGTGAAAAATTCTAAAATAGCACAGAAAATATACTATTCCCGCTCAAAAAAATCAACACAAGAGCTTCTGCCAACTAATCACTATATTTTACATAGTGTACAGTTCCCAGACTAATGAAATCACACTCTACAATCATAATTGCATGTTGATAGCCCTCTGCAAGTATTTTTTATCTCAACTTTTCTTCTAATTGTCCCAATCTGTTTTTAAAAATTACAATATCATCTTTTCAGTGAAGTATATCTGTCTATAGAATAAAAAACACATTTTCAGGTACAAATATGCTAAATACTGAAATGATAATTCCTTGATTTCTAACCCTCTTTGATATGAGACAAGAAGTATGTGTACTTTCTCAGGATATATCAAAGCCCAAGGAAAGAAAAAGGCTGTGAGATTGGTGCCAGGCTGCTATTGTAGAAAATTCTGTGGTTTGTAGGTCATGTTTCTGGAAGTGGTATCAAAGTGAACTGTTTTCAGTTTGCTTACTATGCCTTCAGCTCAGAATGAGTTGATTGTGAAAGGGTTATTCAGTCTGTGCTAAAAACCCATGGTGTCTCTACAGAAGCACATTTAATTAAAGAAAAATAAAATTACCATAGAGAGCAACAAAAATGTTTTATATTCTCTTGAGAGCCCTAAGAAAAACGGATCATTGAAGTTAGGAATGATGCAACCTTTTTGCTAAAGAAATTTAAATAAGTTGGATATTTGAATTGCTTAAATCACAGTTCCTATGTAAGAGTCAGAGAAAGTGTTTATATGCAAAAATATAATCTTAGCTTAAAGTGTGATTTGCTTCACAGGGGAAACAGAAAACTATTTTTTTAAGGGACATAAACCTTCCAAAATGGTGTCAAGATAAAAATGTGAATAGCAAAAATAATTAATTTGAATTTTCTAAAACTTTGCACTTGTTTTATTCAGTTTTCCTTAAAAGAGTAATTTAAATTTAATTTAAACACAGAATATCTTTCAGGAGTGGGGTTGCTATTGTGTTAAAAACCTCAAGCACAGTAAAATTACGGTACTAAGCTATGTTTTGTCAAAGTTTTATGAACCATATAAAATGTCTTCAAGTGAAGTATTTGTTTTCTTTTCCAGTGTATAAATAGATACGATTTCTCCCTACAGCAGTTTGGATTATACTTCTATTATTTTGTTAGTAGCATAGATTTTTTAGTTCAGTGTAGTACACATCTCCATGTAGTAAACCACTGCCTAAAGAGCACAGGAGCAGTAGTGTAACAGCCTTTAAAAAACTGAATACAAAAATTTAATTGCGTTAAGCATAATACTAGGTTTCTGATTTAATCTTATAAGATACGGACATTCTAAATTATTTTTTCTTAAAAAATATGTCTAACCAGATTTCTTTTACAGGAGAATCTCAGCATCAAAATACATTTCTTCCATTACATATCGTCATGAAATTTGCAATCTTTTCTAAAGTGAGATGGTTTGGGGGGTTTTACAGGGGTGTTTAATAATAAATTAGTTCAAGATGTATATTAGTAGATCAATATAGAGATCACCTTATTTGCTGATCTCTCCTGCCAAGAGCAGGTCATAAATAGTACATAAAAGTTATGAAAATAAAACTATAACACTTGAATTCAAAGATGATTTCATTTGCATCTCCAAGACAACATTAACAATCTCGTACTATGAAGGATTTTGCTTACTTGGGCTTTTTTGATTTTTGTTTGCTTGTATGTACTTATTTACACTGTTTTGAAGGGCAAAGATTTCTTGTCAAAATCTTAATCATTGTCCTGGTTTCAGCTGGGATAGAATTAATTGTCTTCCTAGTAGCTGGTACAGTGCTATGTTTTGAGTTCAG
>JAOBAS010000008.1:11923434-11959276 GCA_025311575.1 Elanoides forficatus | reverse complement strand
GCTGAACCCCCGCACTGATCTTTGGAACTACCTCTAAATGCAGGACACATCAAATTTTCTTTTATGAAAGGAAATTTAATTTACCATTCTTCCAAGTAAGTTACCAATATCAGAATCTTCAGGGGCCCTGTCAGTTCCCCATTAGCCAGCAGGTTAAAAATATCCTTTATTCTGACAGACTGACAGCTAAAAGTTTGAATCCTACCAGTATTGTCCTAATGGGACAGATCCTCTTTCCTGGCCATGTGTACGCAAAGAAATGAGAAAATCCCTTCATCCAGGGTCTTGGAGGCATCAAGTGGTTCAGACTTGCAGGAAGGTTGCAACCACTACTGTAGCTCCTTTATGTTAAAAAATAAGATTGCTTAAATCACTAGAGGCAGGAGGAACAGCTGAATTCCTCTTTCCTGACTGATAAGTAGCCATTAAATAAAAAGGAATCAATGAATTTATACAAGATACCTTACAGTGTACAGTGTATCTTCTCTATCCTACAGCTACTCATACGAAAGTCACAGCTCTTTTATGGAGCTACAGCAGTTAGCGAGTTTCTGGTGAACAAATAAATATCTGAATCTAACACACTTGATCCAGGAGTTTAAACTCAGTGACAGCCTCAGTATCTGGGACAGGATGGCTCAGTATCGGTGGAGATCAGGACTGTGGAACAGCAGAACTGTTGGATATGTGATCCTCCACAGAATCAGGCAGATAGCTCTATATAGTTCTTTTCCCCATAGTTGCTATGAATGAGGAAGGACATTCAGTCATTGATGGACCCTGTTTCTAAAAGCTATAAAAAAAATCTAATACCTAGTCCACATATGCAGTCCTGAAAACAAGAGAATACTTAGATTCTGGTGGCTTTCATTTCACTTTCAGACTGAAGTAATTGTCTTTTGAAACATTTGTAGGTTATTATCTTTTTTCTTTTTTTTTTTTCTTTCTTTTTTAATATGCAAAGATTTGGACTGTCATGATTAGGGAAAATTAAAAAAATCAAAATATTATAATTTTCAGAATGCCAGCATTTGCTAGGCAAAATTTGTCAACGATAGAGATTTTACAAATTTCCTGTGTTCAACAGTAACCTTGTGCAGTGACTGTGCACATTTACAATTTCTGTATGCGTATGTGCGGTATGCATGTGCAATCAAACTCCGAAAATAACATGAATTCTACAGAGCGAAGGAAAAACAAACCTCCGTGGCTTTCTAGTGGGAAGAACTGAGGATAATCAGCGTGCATTGAAAAGATAATTACTAGAAAGTGCTGATATGATTGCCAAGGATGGGTACAGCTGGCTCTGCCTGCATGGAGACACAGCCATCTGTATGCACAACAGCTTCATTGCTGTATGACAGCTTCCTTCTGAAAGCAGCACAGCTGAGCTGGGAGTAAACTGGGGGGGGCAGGGGGGAAGTCACTTTTCAATTAAGCTAGTAATTTATTTGTGCTGTCATACTGTAGAGTATGTTTTTCCCATCCTTTTTCAGACGTTATTTGAAGTTTTGTTCCTTTTGAAGATGAAGAGGGCTAGGCCTGAGGGCTTGCTAGTCTCCTCAAATTACATGACTCCATCTGTTTAAAGCCTTAATGCTTAAACAATGCTTAAATGTACAGAATTCCTGTTAATAGATATAATTCCATTTAGCATGTACAGGAATAAGATCTAACATAATTTCTAGAAGAAATTGCCTGGTGGGGCTGGGAGACAGAGGATCTTTCATATTGGGGTTCAAGCCAAAAGTGATTCAGAAATAAGATACTCCTAACATTTGTAGGGCTCAAATATTTAATGTAAGTGCAAATAAAAGCATTTTACATACATGGATTTTCATCTGAAACGCTGTTAAAGTCCCAGTCTAAAAAGTCCTGTCAGAGGACTGGATACACTGTGATTATCAACAACTTCAACCAAACTAGCAGCATTACCAGTAGAAACAGAATGACAGCTTGGCAATCCGTCCTCTATCAGGAACAATTTCACTCCTTTCACCATCCATCAGCAAAACGGATGGCATTTATACCCACAGTTGGGTGGAATGGCCATTTCCAAAGATAAAGTCTTGTTTTGGAAGGTCTATGGAACCTTCTGCATCAGTGGGTCTTTGAGTTAAAACCTTCTCTTGCCTTTGGAGGATGAGGGAAATTCATCTGTACATAAACCATTGGTTCAAGCACACTTCATACCCTTGGCTTTATTTATTCAAGGTTTTAAGCTTCTTAATGCAACTTTAACAGGTAGAAATATTTTCCCCAAAACCAACCTTCAAGTGTAATCACAGGACTCCAAAAGCTCTATCTATAATGCTGACATATAGTTCAAACTTGTTAGGCCACCTCAGTTCCTGTTCAAAGATTGTAAATCCTTTGATATTGAACTGATTTTAATCCCATCAGTTCATTTTTTAAGAAGTAAGAGATGGAGGTATTTCATCCTTTTCTTTTCCTCCTCAGCTCTGAACTTCCTATTGGTTCAGCTTTAAGATCAGAGTTGTTTTAGTTCTTACAATATTCTAAATCACTCTAAGAAATGGTGTACTAATGTACAGTCATCAGAATATGGCTGGTTTAGGCATAGTCAGAAAATATTTATTATTCATGAGAAAAGTCCATCTTTTCCAGCATTAAACCAAAATAAACCTGCAAATGTCTTCAGAAATAAAACCAAAATCTTATAAAAAATAATTCAAACTTTTAATGAAATTTTATTTCTTCAATGCCTAACTTACATCTTTAAATTCAAAGATTCAATATAGCATATGCACATGTAATAAAAATATTTATATTATGTTTATAATTAAGCAATAACAGAGAAATGTAAACAGAAGAAAATGGAAACAAAGTAATATAACATGATTAGATTATTTTTTCTTTTCCTTCTCATAGAACACGCTGTCAAAATTCTTTTATTAATAAAAAATGCTAGTATCTGCTTTTCTACTTCATCATTGTAGAATAACTATAATCATATATTTATGATTATGTTGTTCAGGTAGTCATGAGTATAAGGTGAACAACTTGCTTTGAGATAGGATGGAAATTAGAGTTAAAAGAGGATGGAAATACACATATTCAGCTGGATTGTAAGGAAAACTGAAATCCTCTCCTAACTGGTGTTATACTTTAGAAATTATAATAACTGCTAACTATACAGAAATTGAATTTGTATTAAATTGATGGGGAGGGGAAGTGAGGGGAGTATAGCCTATTTGGAATACCTGCCAACTAAATATAGTCTCCAAATCTTAAGTAAGTCCTCTAGTTTGTCCTTCTCTGCTGTTACAGTGGCAGTAATTCCACTCCTGTGTTTTTTTCTTGAGGATCTTGATGCCATGCTGGTATAATTTCAATCACACAATAGAGCATTACCTTGGAGAATCGATTAATAAAACATGCACAAAAAACAGCTTAATGAATGTATCAAAACAATAAAAAAACAAAACAAAACAAAACAAAACAAAATAAAATAAAAAAACCTAAAGAAAGAGAAAACAAGAAAAACTTACTTTTCTAAAATTTAAAGAACAAAGACAAGAAAAGGGGTATGTGCTTGGTTTACTGTTTCAAGTTCAGTTCCTCCTGCTTATCACCAAACCTCAGTATGTAGAGGTTGTCTGCACAGTTAGTTTTGAGCTTTTAGATCCTATTTTAGAGATACAACTCATGAAACAGAGCAGTTAGAATATTAACATTGAAAAGTTATATATACTTTTCTTGGGTCCTCTTTCACTCTTTAAATAAGGACATGAAAAAAACCTTTAACAAAGCCAGATATTCATGCTTTAGTAAAATCAGCCTGAAGTTTCTCCTGAAGTCTGCTGAAGTAAAAAATTACTATAAGGACTTCATCTCTGTCTCTGGGTCTCATAATGTATTCTTCTGTATTCTGGTAAAGTCATTAAGTTGAATTTGACATGAAAAGTGAACAGAATACAGGTCTTCAACCTCATTTAAAATAGTTAATTGGAATATAGAAAAACGGAATCACTAAGCATATTGTCATACTGATAATGATTTGCATGCATGATTTGTTTCGATTTAGGTCTTATTTTGATTTAATCGACTACAGCATATGTAAGAAATGGAAACCAGCATGACCACAGAAAAGCAACACAAGTAAAGGGTTAATCATGCATAACAATAATAAGTCAAGCAACCCATCAGTCTATCTCTCAATTCCACATCAGAAACTAGCAATAATATACATCACTAGGCAGATAAACAGAAAATACATATGTATTATATAAGACTATATATTTCTATACAATTCATTTATTTTTTATTCTAGGAAAAATTTAGATGTACTGTTTCTGATAGGAGTAATAAACAAATAACTGTATAATAAAGGCCAGATGACAGTGTCAGAGAAATTTGGAAGCATTCTATGAAAACCAAAATCAAATCCATACTATAGAAATTAAAGTTTGTAATTAAATCATATAAATTAAGGTTCTACAATGTGGTTATAGTCATCTGAGTTTGGCATCTCATTTGAAAATATTATTTCTACATTTAGTTCCTATAATTTTATGTATGAAAAAAATGACTAAAATTCTTCAACATGAAATTAAGACAGAAACAGTTTTACATATCCATCCTTGGTTAAAAAAAAAAATGATAAAAAAGTATCAAGTCAGAACTTCATGTACCATTTAGAATAAATTTATAATAACAAAATCATCCTTTTTGCACTCATAAATATATTAAGTCCTCAATTCTGCCAGGAGATCCTTAAGGGATAAGGACTCTTTCCAAGATGACATGCTAGCAGAATCAGGTCTTAAAGAATAATGTATTACTCTACTTAATAAAACTAGCATTTACTCCACAATGATTACCTGTACAAAGAAGACATAGTTCAAAAGAAAAATGAATTTTGGGGAAAAAAAAAATGGACAACGTAATAAACAGAAGCCACCAAACGTCTTCCATCTACCCTTTATTGTACTACTAAATTACAACTTATTATTATTATTAAGATGTGAGTGGCATAAAATAAGAAAATGTAATCAAAATTCTTATTATATAAAAAAATAAGTGTTTCAATATGCATATTTTTGCTTTTACAAAAAGAATCAGATGCTTCATACTTCACAAGAGAAATTTTTAGGGTGTGTTCAGTTTCCTAGTTTAATGATTCCCTTCTAAACTGCAGCTAGCACTGACGTGACAAAGCATAGGTCATAAAATAAAACTGGCTCTTTGCAGACACTCTCCAAAGTCTTCATTTACTCAGTGAAAGGGGGTGATTCAAGCATAGTTCAATTCATTATACACCCATGCTCATATTTTTAAGCAGATGCTAGCAAGACTTTGCACGACATGCAATGTTCCCAATGCCAAAGAACAGTAGGCAATCTGTTCTTCCTTTTTTGAAGATGACTAGCTGATTATTCATCTCATTCCTTAATTATGATGAATAAAGTGGTTTGGATTACCAAAAAAGGAATCAACCTGATATTTTGACAAAATTGTGCAGAAACTCCACGTACTTTGGAAATCAAAGTGATATTGGAATCATGTTACCTACAGAAAGAAAACATATCAGAAGAAAATCAATTTTGATTAAAATTTCTGGCCTCAAAAATATACAATCGTGCCACTGTTGTAATTATTTTGTTTCAAAACTGATTTGCAGGTCAGTTAAGAGTTAAGTTATGAGACTTCACTTTTTGAGATCTATCCATTACTTTTGCATAATGCATCCATGTATGACCTCAGTAGTATCCAGTGAGACCAGATTTTTGTTATTGTAACATCATAGATTATCTATCATGTCTCAGAATAGTGTATGTTATCAAATATTATGAAGTATCACAATACTAGCTGCTCTTAGAATTATTAGACTGGAAAGCTCATAGGATCTTGTTAGTAAAGGAGAAGGATGCCATGAATCTATTCCGTTCATGATAACTAGACTGCAATTTCATTTTAAGCATATAATCCATAGCATATAATGGTGTTATTTCTCAGTTAATTTTCTAAAATCATAAAAACATAACAGAACTTACAGTTCTAACATCTGCTATTGTAGTGTTAATACACAGAAGACAGAATTTAGATGGAAATTACATTTTAATTTATCTTTCCAGGAAACTAACATTATTCTGTCAATATTTGTTTTTAAATATGCTGGGAACATGTAATTTTTGGTGGGTTTTTGTTTTTTCTCATGACTGCAAATTTTCAAATGTTTAGTTTCACATGAAATAACGCATGTGAATTTACAACTTAAATGTAAATAGTTTTTGAAAGGGTGCATATTACAGGCCAGAATTTAACAATTATGTATTAATATATTCATAAATTAAATAGAATTCCATAAATGAAATTACAGATATTGACTAAACCTGGAACTGTAAACATATTATAACTGAAAAAAAAATTCAGAAAAATAGCCTTTGGGAAGGAAAAACATACACTGGTCTTGCAGAGTGCTGGAATTCCTCATTGGCTGTGTTTTTCAGTTTTACAATGTTTGGATTGCACACTCGTCTTCCCTAGAAAGAAAATGAAAGGAGATTATCCTAATTTAAGTGGAAGAAGAAAATTTCCCTTGTGGAAAAATCTATACCAATATTCTTTATAGTTATTTTCAAATGTTATATATCCAAGCAGATGGTGAAGAGCAACTAAGGTATAGATCTATATAAGCTATAATGTCTCATAAACAGCTCTGAGTCTGCATTAGTGTCAGTGGATTTATTCTTGCATTTTATATAATGCGAAATTAGCCAGTGTGGTGTAAGAAAAAATCTTGACACTTTCCATTCCTGACTTCATAATAAATTGACAAAAGAAAGGGCTTGTTCGGCATTTTTCTATGTTCTGAGTACTCAGTAGCTTTGCCATAAATAATTATGACTTGATTTCATGGGGACCTTTATGCCTCTTCTGTCCAAGAGCCACTCTAAGGACCCTTTCTGTTCTTCGCTATATCAGCACTTCTTCCAGACCTGAAGACCTTTCTTTCTTTTTTGCCTTTTGGCAATGACAGACTTAACTGTCCATTTCAGGGTGGGGCTGTGATGCAAGAGTTGCAACAGAATAATTTTTTGTAATTCTGATTAACTAGATTAAAGGTTGCATACCTGCCTGCTGAGGAGGGACTTGACTGGGTGTTACTGTCAGGCTATCTGGTTCCTGGCTTCTTCACTGCCACCGGCTCATTCCTTTGGGAACAGTAACAGGATGCTCAATCCTTGCTGTACATACAGAGCTCAGATAAGGGTCTTTGCCAAAAAATCTTTGCTGCAATGATTCCTATCCCACCTGCTTTATGTGGAATTAAAGACTTCCAGTCAGGTTTCTACTTGACAAAGACTGAGCAAAAGGGAAACAAAATCTAATCTGCTTAGTTTATATTCAGTTTACTTTCTCTACAGGAAGGAAATACTCAGTGTTAACTTCTGTTCTGTCTTTATGTGCTAATGTCAAAGAACTGGTTCTGCTAAATCTTGTACAAAAAAATGCTCTATCTTGTGAAAAAATAACCAATACTTCTGTAGAAATGCAGACCATTGAAAGGATTGAAATCACATGCAAGTGACTTTCAGTGAGCACTTCACATGCAATGATGCAGCAAAAGACACACACTTGATTTCTGTCACAATTATTATTATGATCTCTCTGTAAAACTTCATGTTAAAGAGAAAACTGGACACATTCCTGGACCTGGATCCTCAAATAATACACAGTGGTATGACAGCACTGAGTAGGTTGATTATGTTCACTCATGCTGACTGAAGATCTGGTTGTTTACTGCTTGTCCATTCATGGTTCATATAGAAGGATTTTAGATTTTTTAATATTATTTTTATACTATTTTAAAGTTGTCCTTAATACACTTAACGTATTTGTTAACAGTTGATTGAAAATGGAGTCTAAGATTAAATACTAGACTAAATTAAGTGACTAATTAAACAATTATTACTTTTCATTATGCCCTTAAGGATGGGTTCATTTCACCTAATTCAAGGCATTTAGAGATTAGATGGTTATTCAGAAGCAGTCATTTAAGTCCATCCTTAGTCAATGAAAAGAGGACTGGTGCTTCCCCAAAACAAGACTCTTCCTGTTGTGATGTATGTGTCTAACTAGGCAGACTGAATTCCTTCTGGGAGTGAATCTTCCACTGAGGAAGACAGCTTCAGCAGAGAGCCTGATAAACTAATTCAGACTGGATATCTAATTGTAAATGAGTAAAATTAAATAAGACTCCTACTCCAAACTTATAGATGTAAGATGCATATCTTGCAGAGTTTCTCAGGAAAGTATTACCATGAAGAGTTTTAAAAACTCTACCTCACATAGGAAATAATTTTCACCTCTGGAAAACTAACAAAATCTTGACATTTTTCAGAACATGTTTTGAAACAGTGTATTCATTTTTATACCTTTAAACTTCTATCCTGAGGTGTAATTTATTTGGAGAAAATATTCTAGTAAAAAAACGATCTAATTACTAAAATTCATGGTACAATAGATTGCAACAGTATAGATACCACAGTATTAGCTAATATAATGTTTATTAAAGAAAAAAAACTTCATGTGAAGAATTGCATGATAGAAAGCAGAAACCTGATCTTGGTCTCATTAAAGCAATGAAAGTCTTGCCTGTAATGTCAGTTAGAACAGAACTGTACCCTAGAAATAAATGCCTCAGGTTTTCTTTGGAAACCTGGGCTGAGCTATTGATGTAAAAGAGATTTTGGTCATAGAGGCAGTGGAAATGTCAGTATTGGTGTAGTCATTTTGTATGTACTTACCATCAGTAGAGGTCAAATTATCTGTTCAGTTACTTAACGTGTTCTGTTTACTTTTGCTACAGTTACTTCCAACATAGATTCAAACCTGCCCACTTTGTAATGTTTAGGAATTGGAAATTTAATCATGTCAGTATAATTACATTTCACAGTGTCACAGAAGGCTGTTCCTGGTAACTTTGTGTGACATGGCTGCTCCAAAATATTCCATTTGCTGGCTGAACATACACATTCTGAAAACTTGCTTCAAAAAATGTTTTTACGGTATATATTATTGCACACTAGATATTTATTTTTGTCTCCAGGATATAAATAACTACTGAAGTTTCCTTGCCCAAGATACATGGACTATTGAAATACTCTTTTCTTACCTTCCCATCAAAAAGTATATCTGAAAAGAAGATATCTTTAAGATCTTAAATCATAGACCTCAACCACACATTCATAGCTGTGGTTAAACATATATTTCCTCCATTCTTTTATCGCTCAAATTCTACTTTGCATTGCTATTGCTTTTTACTATTAATATTGTATTGAATTTTTGACTCATCACAGTTTTTTTAAGTTACCACCTTTTCTCTATTGTAGCAAACGTTCTCTTTCCATATGAGTTCAAACATTCTGTAACAACTAAGTGGATATAACGCAAATCCTTTTTTCACTTTGTCCTTTCAGTTTTCTCATGTATGTCACCCTTTCTAATCCTGTTTGTATTAATGGCTGCTACAGTTTGTAATTCAAATGAAAATCCTTTTTTTATTCAAGCTTTTCCCACTTTTATTTTCTTTCTGCTATCGTTACAGAAATATTTTAAAGAAGAATTCAATCATCCCTATTACTTTTCAGTTTCTTTCTCTTCCAACTGTTCTTTACAGGAATACATAAGGAACTGTTTGTATGTCTGGACAAGACACAACCCTCTATGCCTTAACTGGTTGGAGTAATTATGAACAGGTTAGCAGCTGAAAGTCACTTCTCTAATTCTTTCACATACATTCATTTTGTCCCCAAATTACCTCTGATACTGATGTTGTTTTCAATTCACTGTATCTGTACTATATATGATTCTTGTTTGAAAACAAAACAAAAAAAACCAAAAACAAATAGGTGTGAAATAAGCTGCTTTTTCATCTTTCTCCTGTATTTATGTTCTGGGTAGGCAGACAAGTACTGATTAAATTCAGTTAGGAGACACATTATTGCAGGTGTGGTAAGCAGGGGCTAAGGACAGAAAAAATTTAAAGTCTGCAGACGAACAAAGATAGGTAGAAGACCAGAAGTTTATCTGCAGTACGAGGGAGACCCAAAGCCAAATGACAGAGGTGGTAAAAGGGACTCAGCAGACTGGAGTCTCTTCTACTTTAAACTATTAAAAATGCTGGACTGGAAAGGAAGACTATAAGACAGATTTACCTTGCAACATTGTGCGTCCAAGGACGCTTGCTATCAACCCATTTTATTTAACATATCTCACACTAGTAGATCTAAATTTTCTCTGTTTAAAGAGCTACTTCTTAAGGCTTTGTATTTTACTACTACTTCTAAAAATTTAAACATTTGAAAAATTTTCTATTTTTTGGTGGGTTTCTGAAATTAGAACACTTCTATCCTCAGCAAGCCACCTCAAGTTGGGATTTCACTGAAATTATTGTGGTATTTGAGATTCTGTCACTTTTACTATCATGTTTTTATTTAAATAAAATAGAAAATATTAATAGAAAATATGTGTGTCTTTGCCTTGCATCACAAATGTAAACCTTAGGCTTTTTGGCAGAGATGAGAAAAAGTTCATTTGAATGATAACCCGTATATTATTTCTTTACTCAGTTTTAGCCAAATGGCCTCAATCATTTGTTCACTTCAATTAACTGATGAATTAATACAGCAATAAGAATGTCAGTACAGAAAATTCTGTGCCACTGAAAAAAGAAAAAAAAATTAAACCATATTATTTAACTTTTAAAATTAAAGCAGATGATTTAACATTGAGAACTGGCTGTTTATTGGGAAATAAGTAGTTTCTAATATGTATACTACACTGGTGCTGGGAGTGGATAGCATAATTTTTTACAAATACCAGAAGATCTTAAATAAACAAAGAAGGTTTAGTTACTTATATTTGTCCAAAGCTGTATTAGACAAATAGGACTGAAACAGTGCAAAATACAATTTTCATTGCCTATTATGAAATAAAATATTAACGAACAAACTTACAAGTTTAATATTTCAATGCAAGTTTCTTAAATGGAGTAATTAAAAACTGTACTGAATAAAGCAAGTGGTGGCTGTAAGTAATTTGCTTGTTTACCTGTAATTTTACGTGGCACCTAGCTTAAAGAGTTCATGCAAGTAGTAAGGAGAAGGCTGTCTGTTTGACTGATCTTGGCTGCTGCGCTCTAAATGAGTTGGATCTTTCTGGAGCAGGGAAGAGACAGAGAGCAGCAATGAGTCCTTGACAGGGAAGAAACTTCTGAAACAAAGTTGAGGCTGGTGATGAGAAATACTGCCAGTAGGGAAACAGTGACATAAGTACGTGAAGGAAGAAGGCATAAACTGAGAGTTAGATATGGGGGGAGGCGAGGCAGAAATATTTTCCAATGAATCAGAGAGAACTATTTAGAACTTGCTGGTAAACAGAAAGCTGCTTGAAACCACTGGAAAGATAAGTAAAAAGCAAATCATCTGTCCTATGAGGTGGCAAAGAGAAAGGAAAAATATTAAATAATATTATTTTAATGCTTTCTTTTCAAGCACACCTATTATGAAGCTGTTTACTTCTAGCTGACATTTTATTGAAGCCTAGTTTGCAAAATTCAAATGTGTTTGTATGTTTTTTTTTTTAGAAGTGCTTATTTTAACCTAAAGTTACTGATAAATCTGCTTTAAGGTCCCAGGTAAGTCAGATCTTGTTGTGATGATGTACAGAAGTGGGAAGCACTTGAATGCCAAGGGAAAAACATTTTAAGGGATCCCCAGACCAGGGTTCTATGCAAAACAAAATAAATAGATTGGTGCCTTCAGCCAGATGCCAGGATAATAGAATAACATCATAGGCCTATTTTGTCAGCATCAGAACATGGGAAAAACAGGCTTTGGTGGCTTTTGCTACCTAGGCAAAGGTGACATACATGTGGGATAGTGGCTGTAGGTTGATGGGACTGTTTCCAGGTGGTTTCTCTCCTGGTGGAGCTGGAGCAGAGCAAGGATCTTCTAAATTCTTCTCAGGGACTTCCCGTTACCCCAGTAAAGTGGTGGTTCCCACCACCACACTTACAGTGGTGGCCACCCTTGTTCAGTACTAATCCCTCCCACACAGCACATTAAAGTTCCTTGAGGAGATACCTTGAAAATGAGCATGGTTTCTCTTGGCTAAGCACCTCTGTGTTTGAGAGATTCTCTACTGAATCTGTAAGTTAGAGATAACCAGTGTTTTTAAAGGTTAATTTGCTCAGATGAAAGTATATTTTGAAAATAATTAGGTTTCTGAAGTCACTAGAAACCATTGGAAGAGGGACCTCTTAGCGATGAGCATGTGTCTTCTGATACAGCTTGATCAAATGCATTCAAGGTTTCTCAATAAGAATCATTTTTCATGGTTTTAGTCATAGAATACAAAGTCATTTTTAGTCCCTGTTTGACAGAATTAAATTATTCTCTCATAGGACTCTAGGAAATCCTCTTCTAAGATCCCAGGAGGTTGCCAAGTCTCTCCATTCAATTGTAACACTGAGCTGAGAATCCACAGAAGTATGTTAATTATATACAGGTGACCTTGGATTTTCTTCAGAGTTAGGGCCTTAGAAATGAAATCTAAATACTGATTAAAGGCTCAGATTGAACCAAGAAATCAAACATTTGCTTAAATCCAATTAAGTTAATTTTTTGGCCAAATAAGAATGGCAAAAAGTTAGGCAAGTCTTTAAAGGTTTTGTTGATCATGGACTTGAGAAAAACTTCCTCTATAGCTTTTTGGTTTTGTTAGTTTGAAATTTTACAGATGTGTTGTCAGGGAGGGAATTAGAATTTAAAAAACCTGGAGAAGAGGAATTTAATTTTTTCTAAATGAGAAGCAAATGTAAAAATAGCATTTTTATCTTTCATTATATGATGCCAAAGTGTAATATGGAAAACTGCTTAGTTTGATCAGATATATAGTTTCTTCCAAAAAGTAACCTTTATATTACTCCAAAATGTAAATACGACAACATAAATTAAGCAAATATAGGGACACAGTTTTAAATATGCAGACTTGTCAGCATAGTTGAGTTGAATTAAATGCTGGATGAACGATGATTAAAATATAATGAGATTCTTTTAAAAAAAAAGTTTTTCCTTTGATTCATTAGGGTTTGTTCTGATTTTGCTGTTGTTCTTGTTGTCTTTTTAATCAAATGTCCAGCCTGATTGATTTGCTTTATGGTGCTTAGCTGGCATAGAGAAGCAATTATAAAGAAGAACAATTATTTAGAAGTACATTTTGTATGAATGATGCTAGCTAATGTAATCTTTCTAGCTTTCCTATTACTCATTTGCTAGCTAATTATCCATATGTCACAGTATTTTGAAAAACATGTTCAAAACATTTTTGCTTCATTCTGTCTATTCTGGTTTTCCCCATCAGATTTGGACTATTTTTAGATGTGTAAATGAGAATGTTAAAAAAAAGAATCTTTTGAAAGCTCAGGAAAGAAATTTGTTTAACTGTTTGTGGGGGTAGTATCTGTGGGATCAACCCACAATATTGGTTCCATTGGCTCACAGCTTTAGTAGGTATATGCTAGCATAGCTTCACTGAGGTCATAGAAAGAATGCTGCTTTGAAAATATCTTCAAGAAAGGGAAAAATGCCACACAGCAGTGAGGAATGAGGAAAAAAGTGTGAGAAGCAACAGTGTAAACACCAAGGCCAGAGAAGAAGGAAGGAGAGGAGGTGCTCCAGGCACACAAGCAGATGCTCCCCTACAGCCCACGGAATAGACCACAGTGGAGCAGTTTCCTGCATCCTGTGGAAGAGATGGCAATGAAACATGCATTTTCCTGCAGACCATGGAGAGGAACACATAGGAGCAGATATCCGCACTGCACATCCACTGGTTTTTTTTAGTTCTTCTGCCTGAGGAAGGGATTAATGGAGATTATGGAAGAAAAGAAGTAACTTTAAGATGTTTACTAAGCTGCACTACAATCATCACTAATTCTGAAAACAACACTGACATTGCAGAATGGGATGCACACAAACGATTTATGTTTCAATGCAAACACCTTCATTTGAAACACTATAATTCATGCTAAACTCTTCCAAAAAATTGATGCTGTACAGCTATTCAAAGAGCATTCTATCTAAATTAGTCAATGTATTTCCAAGTTAAGGTATTGGTTAGACAGGTTAAAATGCATAAATCTGTTCTGTCCTTCTCTTACATTCATAACAAGATTTGAAGGAATGATGTAACTACTGCTGAGGGTGTGAGTCGCAAGTGTTTGCCTTTCTTGTGGCCAAAATCATTACATCCATACTTTAAAGGTTTCTCCATGTTTCACTTTCTGGCTGCAATATGAACACTGCACATGGCAAAGGTAAATAGGGGATATAGACTTTTGATTAGACCATCTAAATTTTCATGTTAACGCTAAAATGGGGGGAAAAAACAAGGTGTTTGGAACATTAGCAAAACCTTCCCCCCCCAACCCCCAAGTCATTTATTTTTGTTTTGATTAATCAACAAAAGTTACATGCATTTTCTAGCTTTTAAAACTCTACAAAACTATTTTGTTTCCCTTTTCATTATAATTCAGTCTTCATCTGAACACTTTGGTTGTTTCTCTAACCCATTTTATTAAAGAAGGCAAAGAGGCTATAAAGATCTGCTGTCAATAACCAGTCCTGTTAGAAAGTATCTGCAACCTTCAAAGCCTAAGAAGGTTGTGGATCTTGCTCATGGGAGGGCAAGTTAATAAGCAGAAAAGCAAGCATGCCAGGCTGTCTTATCCAAAACCCTTAATAGTCTTTGCATGCTTCTTTTCTTCTACCCTCCTTTTTACCCAAATAAAAAAGCAGCTGTTCAGTTAGATTAGTCTTTCTTTCTTTTTCTCTTTTTTTCATTCTGTCCTTATGCAGAACTTCTAGAATACAATAAAGACAGGAGACTATCATGTTCTACATAAAGTACTTAACATTTTTTTTAATGTTATTTTTATTCAACATATACAATGTTACTGTAAGAATACTGTCACATTTCAAATACTATGTTCTGTTACGGACAAAATCCTCTACAACATTTTTATATGGAGTCAAATTTTTAAAATCCAAATCAAAATACAACAATTATCATGACTTAGTTACAAAAAATATTAATAGCTATATTCCAAACTAACGCAGAAAGCCTTCATTAATGACGCCTTTGCAAGTGTTACACAGAAGGTGTGACTAACACTAACTACTCTTCTCTGATGTTACGTGTCCCCGTCCATGACTCTGGGGCTCCCTGGCTGACTGCACGGGTCTCCCCCAACCTGGAGGTGCTGCAGAGCAGATCAGCACTTTGCAGTCCCAGGCAGGAGGAGCAGGGTGCCTGTGGTGGGTACAGCCCTTTTGGCCCAGGGCCTCTCTTGGGATATGTTTCTCCACACACATCTTCCTCCCACTAGCTGCCTTTCTTTTCCTTTCTTGAGGTAGCAGCAGCCCAATTATTCCAAATACATATTAGCACAACTCTAAAAACTAAGAAGCGTTTGGGATTTGAAACTTCTCATTTTATTCATGTTCCCTGTGGTAATTGTTCATTTAAATCCATTTGTAGATCCTACTTGGAAGATTTAATCTGCTAGTTACTTCAAAAGGAGTGTATTTCTACATATCCTATGATACTCCCACCACAATTGCTGACATTACTGTTAGACCAAACACGTTGTTCCCTATTTTTGTGTATTTTCACCACTTTTTTTAATATTGAAGTCACATTTCATTCAGCTTCAGATCATTGTAAAGTGCTAATAATCTATTTCTTTTTTTGGTTGTTGGACCACATGACTTCCAGAAGCTTCTTCAAAGCTAAATTATTATTTTTGCCCCCAGGCTCAGAAAAGTCCTTTACATACTTCATCTCTCTGGTTTTGTATGCTTGATGATTCTCTGAAACTTCTAAGCCTGCTCTTTACTTCTTCTTCTTCCTGTCAGATTTCTGAACTGGGAGGCTGACAAACATGATCTTGATGGGAATGACAGTTAAGCAGTTCAAAAAAAGTAAATATTGTTCTTTTATCACATCACATCTCAGGAAAAATCTTTGTTCTTAATATTTATCTTTTCATTCTTCCCCTTCCTTTACACAATTTTTGTGATTCCTTCTTCCCAGCAGGGAGCTGCACAAGATGTCAAGTTATTTTCTTTTTAGAGGTCTTAAGTAGAATTCTGGTGCAATCTGCCCATTTTTCACTGTTGAAGTCTTTAGATGCTAAATGTGTAGCTTTGAGTTAAACAATGGTTAAAAAAGGACAAATACAGTTGTTGCTATGTCACACCAGTGGATTACAAAGTAGGATTTTGGGGGATAAGTATGTCTGTGCTGGGGAAGCCAGGGGAATTACTAGGTCCAAGCTAATAATTGCATGCCCCGGTAATAAATAATCTATTGCTTAGCTACAGGAAAAAGAAGCAGAGAAGATAATTATTTAGGAAGTCTAAGGAAAATGTTTAATTTACCCAGAAGGAATCTTTTTCAGATGCTGTAGAACTGAATAAGAAAGATTAATATGTAAGTAGATATTTATCATGTAGTTTCTCATGATACTAAAGACACAACTAGTGACTTTCAGAATTCTAAATTCCACCTTATATTTTCTTGAAAGTATTTGTGAAGGTTACTGAAAACCATTTGTAACAACAATGCAAAGATCTTAGCACTTAATATTTTCAACTTCTCAATTCTCTAATGCTTTTCCACTACAAGTTTCCACATGCATATGAATTTTCAGCTGTGAAGTGTTCGCCCAAATTATTTTTTTCTAAAATACATGTAATAAAAAGGATAAGTAAATTTCCATCACACATAACTCATAAATTGCAAAGGTAGATGCTCTGAAATATATAACGTGCAGCTTTATGTCAGAGTGCCATGGAATATCTTGCAAAGTGCTGTGAATATTATAATTTCTAGATGCACATTGATCAAACTGTGAGAGAAACTCATTCAGGTTGTGCCTAGTTTTGTCAGTGCTCTACTTAGTAAATATAATAAATAAGAAAGCTTTCTTCATGATTTTATTGTGTTGGGAAGGAAGGGTTAAGGAAAATTTACTGCCTTCTGTACACAGAGAGAGGAAGTAATTTGCTGCTGTGATTGCCCCAGCAGGAGACAAATAAGAAAAAGAAAAGGATAAACTGGATGCTTTCCAGTTTCACTGTTCTCAAAATCTAGATGGATGGTTTAAACATGGTGGGATTTTAGATTTTTGATCTTGAGTTTTTCCAACCTTTCCCTCATTTGACCTTGCTAAATACAGAGATGTAACCACTTTGGCTGTTCCTTTGCAGCAGTTTTCTGTATGCATTTATTCTCGTGTTGAAATGTTTTTCATTTCACAAGCATACAGTGACAAATGGCTTAATTTATGCTCCCTGCTAGCATTTAAGCAGGTAACTTGCAAACAGTCAGCTCAGCAGATGGGAAGGCAGGTAAGCATATCAGTTAATCTATGGAATATGAAAGGAGAATAGACCGTAACTGGAGGACTGCTAAGACAAATGTGAAGTAGTGATTTTCCCATACAAATATTAGTCTGCTCTAATTTCATTTACTGTTAACTTAATTCTCTATGAAGTAGGTCTATAAAATCTACTTTACCTGAATAGTTAATTCATGGTAAGAATTAGTGTGTTTAAACATAGGTCATTTCAGTCAGAATAAAGTAAAGCTTAGTAAAAGCCAAACCTTTTTGTATAGAGAAAATTTCAGCTTTAGGTGAAAAATTTTCAAGAAAGTCACAATATTTTAGTATCTGCAAATACAGTCAATGTCTATTTGATTTAGGGCCATATTTCCTCTGTTCACAGTTTAGATAGTAAAATAATAATAATAAAAAAAAAAGTATTGAAATTCAGCCATTTTTACTCATGTTGAAGAGAGTGACATATTTATCCTGAGCATAATGTACCTTATACCCTCACTCTTGTCTGGTAACAGAAATGGAAAATATTTTGATTTTACCAGGAAAAAAACCCTCCTCTTACTTAATTTCTCTATTAATAGAGCTTTTACTGAATAACTAAGGTCTGAAATTAATAATCTGTTTAATAATAGAAAACAATGATTATATATTTCTGTATGAAATTTTCACACAAATTTCTTTTGAACTGTGTCTGTCATCATCCATTCAAACCCACAAAATACTAAGATATAAAATTCAGGTTTATCTGAAGGGAATATGGAGGGGATGTATGACTCTTCTCATTTGCAAATGCCTATCAGTGGCAATTGTAGTAAAATCAGTGCACATATGGTAATATAAGAGTTACATGGGTTCACCAGGTCTTTTGTATACTATTCCCAGTAAATCAGCTCCTGTTTTTAAGCAATAGCTGATGTTTCTCATGTACATTATCATTAGTCTGCACACTGGTTCATTTCCTTTTTCTGGAAGACTTAAAACATTTCTAATGCCTCATTATGAATCAGCAAAAGGTCAATTGCAAATGAAACTCTTTGAAACTAATGAGGGAGACATGTCTGAACTATATTTTATCTTCACTCCTTCAAGACAGACAACCATACTGAAAAACGTGGAAATATTTTTGTTACACTTAGTTTCTTGCAAATATGACATTTTAGCTGAATAAAGAAAATCACATTGTAGCATAGTTGCACTTTCTCTTGGGAATTTGTTAACAATAAGGTTTTTGTTTTAGTTAGTTTGTGTAACAGACTATACAGTTTACTTCATGGTAACAGACTGTGCAAGATGAAAAAGTGAGATCAAACTTCAAAATTATAAAATAGCCCAGTGGTATTAATAACTTCTTGAAGTAACAAAGTAAGAAGTCTAATATGTTTGAATTCTACAGTCTTTACTTATCCAACTTTAGGCTTTTAAAATAGTTTATTTTCCTCACAAATTTCTGAAAGTTGAGGGTTGTTTTTTTTAAGATATCTCCAGTTAAGTAAAAAAAAGCAAAGAAAATCTTAGCTTTAGAAAAGCTTGCCTAATATACATACAACAGGGATAAAATAAAGAGGAACATGGAGCCTAAAGTACGTAAAATATTGATTTGATTTATTAGATTGCTAGGGATTTTAATTTTAATATGAGAAATAATATATTGAAATGTTTCTTAGAATAAGCATTTCTCAAGTGAGTAAGGAAGAACTGTGTATTTGAACCTTGTATTAAGAGAAAAAAAATACTTGAGCAATATGGCATGGGAAGAGCATTGGACTCATGAGATCAGATTATATGACTTCCAGTGAAATTTGCCCACAGCATTTCATAGCTGTGAAATTACATACATGGAAAAAGAGTGCTTCCCGTCTGCATTTTCTCCACCCACTTCCCCCCCCCCCAAAAAAAAAAGGGGAGGGGGGGATTTTATTATGAGTTTCACTTTTGAGAGAAAGATTAAACTTTCTGATATTTAGAAATACTATTTTCACTGTTGATGCAACTTACTATTAAGGTCTTTCTATGCAAGAAAAGGCAGGCAAATTTTAAAGCATATTAAAACAGCAAAGATGATTTTGCTCTCCTGTATTTCTTTGATTTAACCTAAGTTGTTAGACTGTTGTTTTTAATTAATCCCAGGTCAGTAGTGACCGAAGTTTATTGTTAATTGAGGGGCTGTAAGAATGAATTTAATTGCCACAGGAGACTTCTCAAGTGGTAATTATTCACCCCCCTAAACAGTCATTATATTTTTGTGCCAGTTGCCAGTCATGCTGGCAGTGTCATCAGAGGTCATAAATTGAAATGATGTGAGTAGAATCTGGGTTACACTTGTGGTTATTTATACATAAAAACTGTTAGTCAGAACATTTCTACTATAGAATTATTCTTAGGTCTGCATTTGAGGCACCATTTCCTCTGTGGGTGGTCCACATGGCTTCCCCTTGTACTACCTGCCAGCTAGAAAGTCCCACATTTTAGAATTGTTGTAACACAAAGATATAGGAAGGAATGTCAGGAATGTATATACATATTTTAAAGAAGAACAGCTGTTGGTAAATGACAGCTTTTCCTCCTTCAAATGTTTGATTAGTAGACACACAGAGCCACTTTCAAGTCCTTTAAAGTCTCTAAAAAAGAGCTGGTAAATAGTTTATGTGCCAGACCCATTGTTCATGTTTGATGCCAAAGCACGATCACAAAAACCCCACATCTTGTACGTGGTTAATCTGTAAAAATATTGTGCTGATCCTCTGTGCCAGAACATCAGCTGGTGCTTCCCACTGCAGAGTGGCTTTCACATTCTGGCAACCTTCTCTAGACTTGGGCTGGGACCAGAAGCTCTTGAAGTGAAGAATGGTAGAGATGGAAAGACAAGGCTTGCAGTTTGCAGCTTAGATGGAGAATGGTCCCAGGAAGAGTTTCTCTGTCAGATCTTAGTTATATACAAGCAGATATCTTCAGGTATCTGGAAATGGCAGGCTTTACCTTTACTGCCCATTTCCATATGGGGCAGGTCAAACAAAGTTCACTCATTTTGTGGAAAGATAGCACAGGAGATGCTATTCTTTATTGCTTTTTACTCAAGTCAGGTAAAAGGAGCATCTGCTTATAATACCTTCATCCCTGAGGCCATAGTGACAAAACTTGTGATAATCACAAGAATAAACGTCAACACAACACAAAAAACCCCAATTCTATAATCCTGTCAGGGAAGCAAAAGCCATATCTAGATCTTGATTTTAGAAAATCAAACTCAGATAAAATGGGAAAACTAAAGGTCATCCCTGGGTTAGTTTGCTAAAATAAAAGCACAGCTCAGGGCTCCAAGGTATCTAAAAAGGAAATGACAAGATCCTAAATTGGCTGGAGAAGAGTAGGGTTTTTTTCTACTCAGCTCTTCAAAAAGACTCAGTCTTTTAAACTCATTTTACATTTTCTTTAATAAAATTTAGAATTAAAGAGAGGGAAAAGAAAAAACAACCAAAAAACCCCCACAAAACCAACAAACAACCCCCCCTGCAAATTACCTAGAGAAGCTAGACCAGAAAAAGGTTTACATGCACAAAGTAAAAATAGTTTACATGACCTTCCCCCAGCATTTTTTCTAGTGAAAGAAGCAGCAGCAGCCATGGAGAGCCTGACCACTTCCCTCTGATGTCTCCAAGAGTTCCTGCCTTGCCTCTGACACCTGGCTCTCTGCCCCTCTCAGCAAATTCTCTGCAAGCTGCAGGATCCTATGTTATCATTGTGGCCATCAGATTCCTTCTCCCACCAAATCCTACAATGTCTCAAACCTTGTTTCCCTGAATATTCTCCATTATTCACTGTGGAAAAAGCAATTCACTTCCACCTTCCAGAGGAGGCCAGCTCACCCAGCCAGTCCCTTCAGTGGTTAAAAAAAAGATAAAAGGATCATGCAGCCCATCACCAAGACCTTCAATACACAGAACTAAATCACGAGTCTAGAGAACAAGTAGCAGAAAATTATTTCTTTAGTTCATTCAGTTGGCTAAATGTATTGAAGAGAGTGTACAGTATGTGTTCTACATGTGTACAAAACCAGAAAAAGGGTTTGCCACACACCTCTGCGGACACTGAGAGCCAAAAGAATCTCTGGCTAACTTGTACGTGTATACCCACAGTGTGTTTGTTGAAAGAATAGGTTAAAAAAGCTTCACGGCAGAGTAATAGTCCCTGGAAGCTGCCTGTTGTTAGGTTTTGAGCTCGGTCTGCCTCTGAATGCGGAGCAGGACTGCAGAAGAGGAGTGAAGTCAGAGTAACAGTTCATTCTTCAGTTGTCTCAATTTCCCCATCTGTACATTTGTGAAATGGTATTCTCTTAAACGGCCTTGAGATATACTTTCAGCATGCAGAACACAAGCATGATTATTACTGCATGTGTAACACAATAATGTTACTAAAGAGGCTGTAATCTTTTTTAAAAAACATTAATATGCAATAGTAAAATATTTAATCAGAAATATGTTAGATATAAATCCCCTTTTGCTAAGGTAGAAGAAACAATATGAAATGGCGAAGTAGCAATATACATCATGCCAGCTCAATTTGTATTATTAAACTTTGAAACACTTGCACACTTTAAATCATCAAATCTGAGTGTAGAAACACAAAGAGTCCTGATTCCACATAGAGTCAGACTGGGAATATATGAGCTCTCTGTCCTCTTCGCTCAGCAGTCTTGGTATCTACTGAAAGGAAACCCACATAGCAATTTGGGTAAAAGTTACAGCATGATTCAAGAGTGCCTTATCTGGCTTGTTTACAGGGCAGCTGAGAGTCATGTAGAGGGGATGTGCTGATACGGTTAATGATTGCTGTGCTGGTTTTGGCTGGGATAGAGTTAATTTTCTTCACAGTAGCTAGTATGGGGCTGTGTTCTGGATTTGTGCTGAAAACAGTGTTGATAACACAGGGATGTTTTGGTTACTGCTGAGCAGGGCTTACCCAGAGCCAAGGGCTGTTCTGCTTCTCCCCCCACCCCACCAGCAAGGAGGCTGGGGGGGCACAAGCAGTTGGGAGGGGACACAGCCGGGACAGCTGACCCCAACTGACCCAAGGGATATTCCAGACCATATGACATCATGCTCAGCAATAAAACTAGGGGGTATGTTGGTGGGAGGGCCACTGCTCAGGGACTGGCTGGGCATTGGTCCATTGTTGGTGAGGAACTGTTTTCATTTGCATCACTTGTCTTTTCTTAGGTTTTATTTTTCTCTCTCTTCCCCCCTCCCCCCTCTTCCTTAGAATTTTGTTATTATTACTATCGTTGTTGTTGTTAGTATATTAATTATTAATTATTTTTATCTCAACCCACAAGTTTTCTTACTTTTACACTTCTGATTCTCTCCTCCATCCCACTGCTGGGGGTGTGAATGAGCGGCTGTGTGGTGCTTAGTTGCTGGCTGGGGTTAAACCACAACACTTTATTATAAACACAATCAAACTGAATGCATTTGCATAATTAAAAATAATAATTTAGTTATAAGAATATGAAATGCAGTTCTTTGTTTTTACTCCTATTGCTAATAAAATCAAAAGTTGTTCCACGTGAATTTTTAATTTTGGGTAAACCACCTTTTTCTTCCGAAAATTCTTTGATCAGGTATCTCTAGATCAGTTATATTCCTAAACAGAAACATTGAATTTTGCTGTCTTTTTACATTAGTGAGTGATTGTACATCCAAGTTTTTTCACCACTTCTGACACCCTGATCAATGTGAGGAAAAGAATTAATCAGAATTACACTTTTCTAGGGATCATAATTTACAAGGACTCTGAATGCTTTGTGCAGTAGCTGCTTCTTGCAAAGTCCAACGTCTTCATTAGATATTGTATTACAGTTTAGATTTATAAAAAATTCATTGAGACATATTCCTACCAGTCCACTGCTAAGGATAATAAAGACTTGAGTTCTTTCACTTTTAACCAAAGCGAACAAGTGATATGCATTGTACTAAAGGGAAAAGACACCACCATGATGCCTGATAATAGAGAAAAGAAAGTGCTTCTAGGCACTGTACCTCTAGTATGATTTCAAAAATCACCATTTCTTATGCTCTATTTTAAGCATTCATGCTGTTTTCATAACAGTGAATCACTTCTGACAAAATATAAATGATGGTAGTAAAAGACAGTTCTGTTTTCTAAAGGATAATAAGAATTGGTGGAGGTTACACAGTTGTCACATCTCATTGCAGCAATCCAATTTGTCTTTTTTATGTGTGTATAATTGCCACATGTTCAGAGAGACCCTTGAATTTCAGGTCATCTTCTTATTTTTCTGTTGCTTTCCAGCTGGCTATCACTGACGCTTCCCAAGACAGGCATCTTTCCACCAGCTGGACACGCTTCCAGCCACCTCCTGCAGCTTGGAGGTGCTTTGCTGCCCTATGCCCTTGCAAATGCCTAAACTTATGGCACTCAGCAACCTGTACTTCCCAGTATGCTCCCCACTGCACTCTATTAGAAAAAGAGGTACCAACAATGTTGTAAAGTCTTAGGGGCTTTCTTCTAACACTTAATTGTGAAAAGAAGTTTAATAAGGGCATCATCTTAAGACTTGCCTATTCATGAAAAGCTGTCCTTTGATATGTAATGATGCTTTTGAAATAATACAATTTGCTCACTGGGCAACCATAGGCAACATCATCAACTATCTATCTAATAAACAATCTGTTCATACACTATAAATGCAGTTCCTCCACCATCTCTGAGTTCATACAAGTTTAAATACGTAAACTCTCTAATAACACATAGTTCAAAGTGTTACAGCTGCAGGTAAATGACTAGTTTAAGAGAGGTTCAGCTAACTGACATGGAAGACAAGACATGGCACGAGAAACTGCCGGACATGACAGAGAACAGTGTGAGAAGCTGACTAAAGTTACGGATGGTGCCATGAGACATGGCTGGGTGTCACAGGTGGTTAAAGGGGAGCTATGGGACAAGTGACCAAACCTCACAGATAGCTGGAGGGGAGCACTAGGAAAATTTCTGGGAGCAGAGTCTTGCAAGGCCAGTTCCGTATAGGGCTGAGATTATGTAGACAACAGTATCATAAACACCAAGTTTGTGTACAGTTGCAACAAAACTGGGAAAGATGGAGAAAAGAGTAAATAGAGCAGGTTGCTTAGCTAGGCGGAGACTGGAGTGGAGAAAGAGAGGTACAAGGGTGGTGAAAATTAATGTCAGGAAATGAGAAAAAGAATAACAAGGTATGCAAGTCATGCACCGGTCCTGTCTGGGAGTACCTGTCAGCAGCCTTGGGCACAACCACTGCCACTGGAGCAGGACAAAGAAACAGACCTGCTTTTCTGACCACACCACAAGTGCCAGACCTGCTCCCATCGTCACAAGGGCCACAGAGAATGGAGCAGGTGCCTTCTCAGGTGAGCAAGTGGACACATGGATTGATGACTCAAGCATCTTGGTATCATCTCTCAGTGACCGCTGCGGGTCTGTTGGCATCGGCAACAGCCTACCACTTCATAACACAAAGCAGTGATCCTTGCACAAATGTATCAATGATATTAAGGTGTAAAACTTTCTACCAGCTCTTGACAGAGAACAAATGAGGGAGGAAACAAAATGTATTTGAGAATAGCAATGGATATAAACTAGTCAGTTCATCAAATACAATCTGCTGACATGAGCAAACTCTATCACAAAAGTCAGATGCTGAGATGAATAATGTGGGCCAGGACACTACTAATTCATATGTCAGTGCCACTAGTAGACTAACATCAAAACTCCACAAATATTTCAGGAAAGGGTAGTTTGAAACTGCTGCCACATGCAACAGTGCAATGCTCTTCCTGACCTCATCAGACGAGGATTAGGGAGACAGGACTTTTTTCCTTCATATGTGTAATTCTGGCATAAAATAGCTTAAAATGCTCCCAGAACCACTGCATGCTTCTGCATTATTTCTAGAGCACAGACCAGGCAAAGGCTGAAGCATAAGTTTCACATCACCGAATGCATGATACCTATATTTTTCAGGTAAGGTATTACCACTCCATTATGAAAGCAACTGGAGATTTGGGGGAGGGACTTGTGGTTTTGGTGAGGTTTTTTGAGCAACAAACTTGAAATCTCCTCTTATTTACTTTATGACCCCTCAAACTATTCCAATCTCTGAAAAGATATAAAGGCCCAGATCTGTATATTTTCAACACATATACATGCAATGAAACATGTATACAGATTTTAAGTCCAAGTGTAACCAAAAGGATTATAATACCTGAACTTATAACGTTCATATTTGTGCCCTTCCCCAGTAGTTTAAACATTGTATATGTTTAAGCTATCAAATATTTTTCTCAAACTTTTTGTTACATGTCCTCTAGGAAGATCGTAAGGGTCAGTTGCAATTTTTCAGTGTAACAGGTATAAAAGTTGGGCCATATTGTGTTGCTGTTTTGAATGGATTATACAGGTCCATTAATTTTATAGTTTTGTCTCTGAAAAGTCTCATTTTATTTCTGTTATCTATTTTTTTCCAACTTACAAACAAGACAAGAAGATAAAACTCATAAAAATTGCTTATGGGCAGCATATATACCAAGACATTTACAGAAACAGCGCTTCTGTCTGCTGACCCTGAAAGAAAACTTGATTAAGATATAAGGCATTCAAGCACACATCCTATACTGTATTTGTTAAAGAGTTAGAGAGCCTCATATTGATTTATTTGCTCACTGCTACACTGCTCTTGAAGTATGCACTGCAATAAGACCCAAATGCTATTTAATAGAGGAAATCATATGTGTGCATGTGTCTGTGTGTATACATATTCACACACACAAAGCAATAGGGAGATTAACTACAGAAAACTTAGCTGAAGAATAATATTTTTTTCTGAAACTTCATGATTTAAAGCAGTACGAGTGAGTGTCATTAAACAGAGATCACTAGACAAATCTGCAGGTGTTAGTAACCATGACAAAATAGGATGTGAAACTCAAATACTTTGCAGCTTCTGATGGAATCGTGTAGTGTAGGAGCTGCTGGGAGAATAAGGAAAACAAGAGAGGACCAGAAACATGAAATAGTTTTAAAAGTAAATAGGATATAATCTTGCTTATTTGCAAGTATTTAGTTTTATTTAGTTTTAGAAATGGGGCTTTTACCCCCTTTGTAATTTGTTAATTTACAAACAAAATTGAAAGCCCACATCACAGAATGGTGTGCTCCAAATTAAAAGGCTGTTTTATATTGTATAAATGGATGCAAAAATGAGATGTACATGCATTTGTCCTGTCTCCTGGCATCCCTTCTGCATCTGGTTGTTTGTAACTGCATTCTCTATGGTTTCTCTTTGCTATGCAAATACTTATTTACGCTTGTGAGAAACAGCTACTGGTTGGTGGGGATAGCAATTGGTCCAGGAAGACAGAGCATAATTGCTCCAGGTTTGCCAGCTGGAGAGGCAGAGAACCAAGGGAGCCAACAGTTTGTCAAGAGCAGACAGCAAAACAAAAAAATGTCCAAAAGAAGGTGAAAGAGAAGGAAGTGGCAGGGCAAAAGCTGCTGCTGCAGAGCCTGACAAGCCTTGTGGTTTGTATTTGTTGTTGAAGTTCTGCTCTGTAAGAAAATGTATTGTAACATCTCTGAAAAGTACCGCAATTTATAAGCTAACCTTGCTGCACAAGCCACTCCTGTTACAGCCTAATAGATATCACTCTCAAGAGAATTATTTAGTCTAGTAAAATATGCTGTTACTAGGAATAATGGAACTTAGATTGGGATGTATCATACACTATTATTCCATTTAACATCCTAAATAATCTCTATCTTCCGGTGTTTTCTTACCTTTGACATGTTAGTGGACTTCTGTCAGCCATCCAATCTATGCCTATGTAACTCTTTCAATCTTTCCTCCTAAATGATCCCTCCACCTCCCTAATTGTTTTTAAACCTCTCCTCTGAAATCTCTTCAATATTTTTCTGGCAACAAGGTGCGCTACATTTAATGCAGCATTCTGAATATAGTCACACTGCAGCTGTACAGAAAATAGACCTGTGGCAAGGCACCTGTGAGAATTTAGCCTCAATTGTATTAGCTATTTTTGTTCCAATATCACATTGCGTACTCAGTGTTAGCTTGCTGCAACTGTGACCATGACATTTCTTTATCCATTACGGCTTCCTAGATTTCTGAGGCGTTAATCCTGCAAAGACCCACGTGGTGTTCAGCATGGAGTACGGAAGTGCTGTACTCTGTTATTACAGGTGGACAACCACTGTAGGGTGGGCAAGATGTGAAGGTGGCAGCTCACTGAGGGTTGAACTTTGTTTCTTTGTCCCATTTGGGAACAATTCAGGAACGATGGAGCAAGTTGTTCTGTTTTCATAACCATTTCCAGCTGTTACTGGGTCACCAGCCATTTGTTGCCACAGTTCATATCTAACCACTACTAGCACCTCACAATTGCTGTACCTGTCATCAGGAACCCTGACCCCCGCCCTGCTGTAGCTTCCTTTGCAAACACCTCTCCCAAAATTTCTTTAGCCTACCAGGGAACTCAACATCCTACAAAAGAAACCATTTGTCCTGGATACTTGCGACCAGAAAGCACTGGTAAAACACTCATATCCCAGACTTCTTCCCCCAGCCTTTCCATTGTTTGCTACAGGTTCCAATTCCATAACAGTTCATTCCAGAGCATCAGATAAAATAGAAAACTGCTCCTCTGTGGGAGATTTTTACACCACAGGGAATGCTTACACATCAGTGCCAATACTTTTTGGCAGCTATCAGTATTTTGGTTACAGAGGATTCATAATTTTTTATTTTCCATGAGCAATAAAGAGTTGGTAGCTGCCTGCCATATCGTCTGCTCCAGAATTCTACTACCTTTCAGTCAGCTCCTGCTGGTAAGATGCCCTAGATCCGCTCTAAATCTGTTTACTAATGATTAATTAAACTCTTTCAAAAACTTAGCAAGGTGTACAATTATGCATCCATGCTACTTGTGTCCTACTTGTTCTTTCTGCCAGTGAAATGTAGCTTTGTCTGCTTCTGAGAGCATATGCACCTAAGCATGAGTCCTCATGAGTCACTCAGGTATAGTTCTTCATACCATGTCTCTTTTTATGAACCTACTAATACACTACTGAGATTCTGCAGTGAATGTGCAGAGAAAGCTGGGCATGCACCTCCGAACCAAAAGCATAGCACTTTGTTCACATTTCTACAACTCATACATGTGATTCTGAAAAAAAGACAAGCCAGATTATTCAAGCATATATAATACACTGAATTATCTTCCCATTACACTAATGAAATCTTAACAATATATACTCTTGGACACCATAAATTTGTTTTTTTTGAAGTAATTGAATCCCTTCCTGGTCCTGGAAGATGTTGCCACTCAGTAGCCAAAGCATCACAAGAATCAGTTTCGTGAGAGAATTTCCCCTGCTCTCACCTGCAGATAAGTAAATTCTTCCACATTTTGAGAATTTAAATGAATACTCAAGGTATTGATGTCTTGTCCTAAGACAAAACTAGCCTAGAAATAAATTTTCATAGGCTTAGCTTTGTCCACGTGAGCTCCTTGACAGCTTCCAACAGCATTTTCATATTCTACTTTACAATCCAAGTAACCTGATGAATGAACAGATGCTATCATTGCTCACCAAACTTTGCTGACTGATGCTATAAAAGGACTTCTCTCACTGGGGACATTGTGAATTTATCAGTGATGAGGATGAAAGAGTTAGATACTAGGAAGGCTATAGCTGATTCTCCCCACTTCCATTATCCCCTGCTTCTGCACTTCTCTCTATATCCCACTTTGGTACTGGAAATTGCCCAGCTCTGACAGGTGTGGACTGCCTTAACTTTTCCCTAAAGCCTCTAAAACCAGAAAGAAATTGCTGAAGGATATATGTATTTTCTCTGTCCTTTATAAACCTCTGTTTAGTGACATCACTGTTCCCCTAAGATTCGGTTAGCAACATTAGCATAAATCATCTTCTGCTGCAAATCCAAGGCAAATATCCCAGCATTGCATTCACACCATTTTTCAACTCTGATTCTAACCATGCAATCTTTTCTTTGCAAAAAAAAAGTATAATGTTAGTTAAAGGATTGTTCTGTCCTCAATAAAATCTCTGTCCTTTCATTTTCCTTTAATAATAAATAAGGTCTGGCCATGGTTGAGGAGGCAGTCAATTGTCAGATGCTAAATACCTATCCCAAGGACATTGCATGTGTGAAATTGAAGCTAGCTGGGCATGTTGCTCACACAAAGTCTAGTTCTGTAGTTGCTCAGCTCTTCTGGCTAACATTCACATTCCTGCTGATTTATATACTCAGTGATGATATCTACCTCCGTTTTTCAATTGGACTCCAAGTGCACCCCAGCCTACTTGGGTGACAAGCTGGAAGTATTTTGAAAATTTAATTTGTTAGAAGCCTTCCTGCCTTTCCAGCCACAAAATAATTAATTTACAGGTTTGTATTCTCCCTTGTATCCAGCTTTGCTGCAAATAAAAAATTAATCTAGAGGCATCCCTCCTGCAAAACTGATTTCAGTCAAGAAGTGATTTGTGGCTGCACGTAAGCAGTGTCAGGTGGGGCAGGGATTCACAGTGTTCATCCCGTTCCACATATGAGAGCACAACATGAACATCAGCTTCATGTGCTGATCCACAGCGGGCAAGCATTGCTGCACACAACTGTTCTTTTGTGAATTATCTGCACTTCAAATGTGCTCCCTGTCTGTCTTCATTCTGATTCTAGTACGATAGCATGCAGTCCTTGCTGGGACCCTTCTGGGTGGAAGCTGGAGAAAAAAGCTACATGGCCACGAGCATAGTCTTGGTAGGTTTCCCCACTGTTTTTTTGGTGGTTTTCTTTTTTTGTTTTGTTAATTCAAACAGATACTTTGAAGGTGGAGGCATACCTTAGAAGAGCTCATAGTCTTTCAAATTATTTTTACCCCTTCTTAACCCCCCACCCCATCTCCAGCATATAAGGGGACGTTCTTTTAGGTCATGCAATTTCTTTTTCATGATAGATCAAAATGAAACTCCTATACTATCTTGCTTCTGAGGTGGCAAAGGTTACAGTGTGAGGTGGAGGTCTGCATGGGAGCGTGCCATCCCCATGTTCTGGTGAAATTCTAATCCTCTTTAGACTTTGTGGGAGTTTTACCATTGATTTCAAGAGATCATAATTTCTTCTTGAACTTCATTCCTTGCACTAACAAATTCACTTTCTCACATTTAATTGAATAGTGTGTTATATTTTAAGAAAAGGGAGGAAGAGGGGAGACGCATCAGGAGTATGTCTGAGGACACAAAGGTTTACTTGTGATTCATATAATAGTAAATGAAATTATGGTTTCTTTCCTCATTCTCCTTAATCCTATTTCCAGGTAGTAACCTAGGCCATACAGCAGAAAGCTTATTAATGCAGGATCACATTTACATCTTTCTAATATTCTTATACTTTTATTTTTAGGTTTCATTTGTGCTTCATAGAATTTACATCAGCAAAGAACTTAAGCATAACCCTAATCTTAAACCTGTGCTTAACTGCTTCATTATTCCACGCAACATGTGAGCTTATGATTAATACTTGCTGAAATCAATGAGAGCTTAGAATACGCATAAGAATTTTGCTGAACTGCAGCTTACCTCACAAAAATTGGGGTTTGGAAAATCTTACATAAAACATGTTTGTTGATATTTTTCAGCTTTTGTTTAGTATTCAAGTTCATCTTCTGCATTGAAGTGCAGAAGTACACCTCATAGCACTTTAACCTTTACAGTTCCTCCCAAATTAGTACCCTTCGCAAATTAATTAATGTGCTGTTCTTTCTCTCTTCTAAGTCATTAGTGGAGGAACAGAATGTAACCTGACCTCCTTCTCTGGCAGTAAACCAGCAGTCTTTTCCTCCTAAGTCACTATTTTGAAGCTTATCACTTCCCTTTGTTTACTATCTTCCACCAATGGTTATTCCACATGATAACATTCTTATTCAAGCCAATTTAAATTAATTTTGAGAGAAGAGCTTTTATAGAATGCAGTATCAAATGTTTTCCTTAATTAATTGGAAATGCATATCATATTATGCTTTTCTTTCATCCATTAATTGTATAATTCTATCAAAGATGCAATCAAGTTTATCTGGCAAATCTTTATTAAATAATTTTGCTGCTTAGCTCTAAAAATATGAGAATGAATCCCAAAGCTCTTTCTCACAAACATTTTTTTTATCCAGAGGAAAGCATCAGTAGATGTTATGTCATAAGTGAAAGTAGCAAAAGAAAAAAAAAAATCAATCACAGATCTACAGGGTTCTGATATTATAAGAAATTATTTACTGAAACAAGCAAACAATCAAGAAGAATGTAGATAACCTAATGATCACAACTTTCTTCTTTGATTCTGGACATGCTGTTCTGCTAAAAACATCTCAGCTGATCCCTGGTAAATCAGCCACGCTTCTGCGCCCTACCTTTTCCTCTGTAATATTTACACTTAAAAGTCCTTAAAGTACTTCTCCAGCTCATGAGGTTGTAATGAGAGAAAATATAGCTTTTCTCTAGCAAGCAATGCCCCCATGTTTCTAAAATTTAAAATTCTCATCAAGTTAAAAATGTCCATTGTATACTGCTATCATGAATATTTACATGGGGCAGTATGTGACATCAGAGTAGAGACAGATGCACGTATACATAGCATCAATCTAGACTTCATTCAGCTATTTGAAGTGCCAAAAGCAATTAAACTGCAGCAACCTGAGTTTGCTAGTGCCTGTACAAGACTGTTGAAGATGCAAGTCCAGCAATCTGGCTGCCAGAATTGTCTTCACTGCTACCCCAGTGCTATCAGTACCCAAGCGAGTGTAGGCATGACCACAGGGGGTGCAATTATAGCCATGGATATTGAGTAATCGATATACTTCAAAAATGTAGCAGACAGTTGTTGGGGAAGAACACAAACATATTGGCACAATACCACAACCTCCTGCAGCTGCTCTGTGGTTGCAGCAGGTAAGTGTACACATCAAGGAAGGCCAAAGAAAGTAGACGGCAATGCCGGAACTGATAGGCAAAGCCTCACTTATTTCACTTTCTGGAAGGCCCAGAATAGGGAATTCAGAAGGTTAGCCTTTCACCTCTTGATGCTCAAAGGCAAAAAAAAAAAAAAAAAGAAAACCCTCAAGATTTTTTTTTTTTTTTAAGTAAACTCATATACACTTTTTAAAATCCTACCACTTGTAACCTGATATCTGTTTTGAAGGAAGATTTTAATCCTTAGAAGAGGTGCAGTAGAGACAATAATAGGAACATTAACAAAATTAAAATGGATTTTTTGAATTTTACAGTGATATCTTTCACAGATTACTACTGAATCAATAATAATCTCAGTATTTTCAAATTAATTAACATTTTTGGCCAAAGTGAATGGTACTCAAAGGACAGAGACTATAGCATAGGGCTTTCTGTTATTACTGGTAGTTCCCTGTAACATTTTGTATGAAGCTAAGGTCATTAACAAGAAGATAAAAATCAAGCAAAGAAAAATGCTTCTTACTTCTGACTGTTCTTTATGTTTTGACAGTGACATAATCTAAGCTCAACTACAGACAATCGATGGACTTTCTCCTTTAATGCTGTTTCTGTTTTTGCATATGGAGGGGTCATCTTATTGAATTCAACCCCATATTCTGCATTTTCCTAGCTCCACATCGTCATCGTCCTACTGTTAATGCATCATCATCTCTGTGCAATATAATCTCAAAATTCCTCTTCTATCATTTGGCTTTATAGCTAACCAATAATGGCATATGGGCATACCTTAACTGATAAGACAACCAGTGCTCCATTCAAGCAAAATAACTACTCCAAATGAAACAAAGACAACACTGGTTTAAACATGGTTGTGGGATTATTGCAAATCTTTCTTTCAAAGAACTGTTTTCCTTTTGGGCTGGAACTTAGTTCACATACTTTTTTCATTGCATTTAAGTATTTGTTCAGCAGTAACTTAAGCCTCATGAAATCTTTAGAGGTAACAAGATACAATAATAACAGTAAGATAAAAGGTGTAATAAGACTATTGAACACAAGTGGCCTCATGGACAGTGATTAGATTGAAGAGCCATCAAGTAAAATGTCTGCCTACCTTTAGGCTGTCTGGTATTTCTTTCAAATGAAACTGACAATTCTAAGAGGGGAAAAAAGAATCATTTATCTACACTAAAGTTACAGTAATGCTTTGTTAAATCCTGGATGAGCAGCGACTCTTCAGGACCTAACTTCTGAAACAACAGTCAAAATTTTAGGATGGGCTTAAGGATCAGGGGGATTGAATCTGTTTTTCTATAGGTTGAACTCAATAAAGACATAACCTACATATTTTTTCTGGGTTTTCCTGTTTGGGTGGGGAGAGGGTGTCCTTATTTTAATTGACTTCCCTCCCTGCCCAGACAATTTCAAAAATCATCTTTATTCAAGTCACGTCCATCTTTAACCATTAAGATCTGCACCTTCTTGCATAGCACTGCAGATGTGGGAAGGAGTTCAAGAAAACGTCTAGTCCAAAACACCTGAGCTAATATGGGACAGAGTATAAGCAGGTGTTTATGAGACTTTTTTTTTTTAATGTCTCATTGAAATATTACTTTGAAGAAGATGCCAAAACCAGGTGCTAGGTAGCTTTTCCTGGTATTCTGTTATCCTTACAATAGAAACATTTTTTCCAATATCAAATCTAGATTTTTGCAAGAAAATATATTTCCCCTCACTGCATTCCCAGTTGAAAGAAAAGTCACAAGACTCCCATCATATCTGCCCCTCTGACTTTCCCATTTTAAAAAAAAAAAGACTACTAACATCTGATCCTAAACTGAATAAATTCAGGTACTAACTTTCTTAATATATAATGTTTTCTAAGATGCTGGCCAATAATTCTCAATTGTTTTAGCTTTCTGAAAGCCTGGTTCCTCAACTGCATATAAAATCTCTCAAATGAGATTTTATAACTTCTTGACCAATAGAGTAGAATAGATATCCTGGTTTCTCACATATAATTCATACATTAATACATACTGGATGAAATCTGTCTTTTTTTATACATCACACCTATTGTCTTATACTCGGTTTGTGAATCAATTCAACCCCCAAATCTTCTTCTGGTGTGTTTCTTAGATTGTCACCTTCCGTTTATGCAGTGAATTCATTTTTCTTAGTTCAGCATCTTTGCACCTTTAATCATGGAAGAAATGAAGAAATCTGCTGTGAATTCCCATACAGCCCTCCACCATATTCACAGCGCTTCCCACACTGGTGTTTCCAGCACATTCAGTGTGTTTTCCATTACCTGAGATGTTAATGAACTCATTACAACCAGGCTAAGGAGAGACCCCAGGTACCACAATCTATTCCCAGGCCCCTCAGTTCTCATAAGGAACCAGATAAAATTATACTCTGAGCTTTTCAATCAGCTGTGATTTCTTGTATATCAGTGTTTCCCAGACTTCTTACAGATGAAAACACCTTTTTGGCTATCTATTGCCTGCTGATTTTTCTCATAGCATCTGGGAATGGGGAAAAGCTAACCCACTTTAAACTTTGGCTGGAGCTCAGGTCTCCCAGAGCTGAGGAGCAAAAAAAGACAACAAGAACGGGCTGTTGGCACACTGAAAAAATGAACTGCTGCCAACAAGTAGCCAGCATAAGTCCTATTTTCTTACTTTTGTTTTGGTTTACCTTTTACTTTTTTATAACGATTTCATTTTATTTTTAATAATTTATTTACAATTTTTACAACCATTTGTGATTCTCCTGGAGATGGAGAACTGCAGTTTAACAAAAACATATTTCCTGTGCTTCCCTGTTTGTATGTGATAGCACTTTAACAGGAAAATGGCAAGGCCTCCTCAACTCAAGAATACTGAGTCCTGTTTATTGCCTCCCTACCATCCGGTAGCCAAACTCTCCTGACACAGGAAGGAATTAGGATTTTTTTTTTCTCTCCTCTCTTTTTATTCTCTAGGAATTTATACACTGATTGTTTAAGAATATAGTATAGAGTATCTTCTGGGATGTTGTAGTTAATCGGACTGGTCTCTAAATCTTTACTTCTTCCTCTTTGTGAGCCTGCAACCATACTGAAATCAAGTAAGATCCAGGTTTAAAATATACAGCCTTGGAAATCTAAGGCTAAAATTACCATGAGCAAAACGTTTCCAGTGGACTAGGCTTTCACTGTAATTTGAAAGTGCCTACCACTTCTGTGAAATAGCTTGTACAGATTAAACAAAGCTTACAGAGGAAAAAATACAAACTACAACTGTGTCTAACCGTTAACCGGGTGCAGGAGCCCAGGTGCCGGCAGCAGCGGTGGATGGCGGGAGGCTCTGCCGGGGC
>JAOBAS010000008.1:11901816-11921519 GCA_025311575.1 Elanoides forficatus | reverse complement strand
CCGGCTGCAGCCGGGGAAGCTTCCAGCAGCTTCTCACAGCAGCCCGCCCTGCGGCCCCTCACCCGCTACCAAAACCCTGCCGTACAAACCTGAAACGGTTTTCCTTTAGGAAGTTTCAGAAGAGGAACAGGAGGGAAGAACTAAACATTTATCTTGGACTTTAATAATCTGGTTGTAGTATGGCAAAATTTCAGTTAAGAGGCTGTCAGATTTCTTCTTTTCTCCAAAAATTAAGATAAAATAATATTTAGTGAAATTGTGAACCTAATTCTTTTTTACTTTTATTCTTTTTCATCCTGCTGTTTGAAGTGTGATTTTGAGACACAAAGATTCTCCAAAGGTCAAGAGATAGCTTGGTGTTTTGTTAAATTTAAAAGAACTGTGAATCTCTACAGTATTTCATGTGAAGTAAGTGGAAATTAAAGACCATCAAGGGATAATGTAATGTTCCTTAAACCTACTGAAGAAAAAGCCCTACTTCCTCCTGAACTAAAGATGAGCATGAAAGCAGTATCTGGAGCATAGATGAGAACTAGAAAAGTTATGTGTGTCTGTGAATTATGCATAAGGAAAATAGAAACACAATCAGTAGGAAAGAAGAAGGGAAAATGTAATACCAAACTTCATACACTTAGAGTTTAAGTGACATGCAAAGAATAGTATATTTTTTGGTATTTATGTTCATGGGAAAAATAGCTTAAAGTGCTTTCAAAATTACATTGGAACAAAAGCAGGTTTTTGAAAAATACAAGTATATAATACTTTGTCATGCATTTTCTTCAGTCTTTTCCTTTATTACTGAAAATGTAACTCACCATCTCTCTTAAGAAAATTGTTGGTTGTGAATATTTTGTTTTGAAAAAAAATATCAGCCATTTGGTAGTGGGAACATAGAGAATACATGCTTTTTAAATGAAAATTACTTAAGTTCTTTGTTTGAGCAGACGCACACTGGCAATTTGAGTACTGACTGTTGAAGTAAGAAAATATTACCCTCTCTGAGAAATCACTAAACAGCAGGGATGGGTGGATTTGATTTGATCACATTTCTTTAACAAAGGAATGAAAGGGATCTGTGGTATCTTCAATTACTTTTGCAGGTACATACATATATTCATTACTATATTCAGTGTTATTATATGAACAATAGTAGGTCAAGAAATCCATCTGAAAATTGTTTCAGAACCTCAGAGCCCTGAAAGCAAGACAGTGTGGAACTTACAGCTTGAGTTTATTACTGGCCAGTTTATACCCATCTGTTCAAGTAAATTTATCTCTGTTTATGCCTTCATTTAGCTAAACTGCAAGCCTTTTTTTTGTTTTGTTTTCCCATTCTTGTTTTTCTTACATGAAACAAATTCTAGTAGACTGATGATCTTAATTTTGCAACTATTACTGGTTAAGTTTAAGCTTTAATCTCCACTAATGAAAATTCAGTGGATAATTCCAGAACGTTTCCAGAAGAGATGACTACTCTTGCAGCCGTCAAAGTCTGGTTTTGTAATAAACTTCAGAGAAAGTACCTAATATACTTCTCTACCGTTATCTTCTCTACTCAATATATTTCTCTATTTGGGCTCGTCAGTGTAAAATATATGTCTCATTATATTGCCTTTTGACACTGATTTCTATATGTTGTTTTCAAATTCTACATTAATATTACAAATGCAGTAGTCATTACTAAAGACTGAAACAAACTGTGGGAAATATGTAATGCTACCTGGTAAGTTATGTATATCTGTGTGGTAACTAAGAGCTAATTTCTCAGGTATGGTTGTGTGGTAACTTTGGACAAATATCAGTATATTACTGGCAGCTGTATTGTGGCTTAGATTTGATGGCAGAAAAAGGATCAAAAGACAACTACCTTTTCTGTTGTTAATTTGTTACTGAGAAGAGACTTTCTTCTTTGTTCTCCCTGTTAATGTAACATTGCAAGAAACAGATTTTTTTTTTTTTTCAGGTAGATACTGCATAACTTACATGGGTGAAAGACTAAAAAGCTATTCAGAAAGTAGTTATCAGGCCTGAAACATTCTCTGAATATATAACAATATCTTTTTGATTGCAAATGCTTGAGGCAAAAAACCCTCTAAATGATATTGTTTCATATTCTTTCATTTGAAGGAAGAATATGAGCCAATGACTATAGTATTGTTTCTGAGAAGGCATCAGCCATAAAGAAAGAGTACTTCTGCAGCTTGTTAGTGTTTATTTTTACAGCAAAGATCTCCATATCCTTCAGGAACTGTTGTTAGTACTTTCTATTTTCATAACCACCATAATATTTCTCAAACCATTATCACAAACTGGCATTATCACAAAAATGATGCAACTCTTCCCAACTGGAGGAAATGTACAGCTCTTGTAGCAGTAGCATGTCAATTCTTTCACTTAATAAGTTGGAAATAAAGGAAAGAAAATTGACTAATTCTCCTCCAAGATCCTTGGATGGAGTGTTGTGTAAAATGAAAAAGCCCATGTTGAAACTAGGACTGCATTTAATTTTATAATTTAAAAATAGATAAATAATTTCTTCATATTAAAATATTTTTATATGCAGGACAGTTTTGACTTCAGTCTTCTCTCCAGTAAAACATGAATAAGTAGGGGGAAAGTAGATATTTTTCAAGACCTTGTATCTGTGCTAAATTACTTATGTTACAAGTTCATCAACCTCATTCTCCATCTGTTACCATAATAGTAGATATATACCTTCATAAATATATTGATAAAAATTATTTGTTTAAATATAAAATATATTATGCATAAATATGCACAAGTCCTGTGCTAAACAAAATTTGCCTAAATCTGGCTACCTACAAATTAGATCTACGCCATTCCACATTTGTACATATAAAGAAAAAGAAGCAAACAGCAAGTGAAGTAAATTCCTTGCTCCACTATCACTTCTTTCTCAACTAACTGTTGAGGAAGTCTATGAAGCTGATTTAGCTCCTAAGCTTTAGTTGTCCATATTTAGGTAACATCAGTCTGGAGACTGATGTTGGGCAAGTTTTTATTGTTATTTTATTTCATTTGTGTCCATTTCTATTTTAAGCACCATTAAAAGGCTTTGTTGAACTTAACACTAGTCACACTAAGTGCACATAACTGCACTTGTAAAGTAAGCAGAAACAAATGTGGTCTCGGCTTTGCTTAACAGTCTGATATTAGTTTTCGACAACTCATTTTAAACAATTCTAAGTTTGTTCCAGTGATCTGTGATTTCACATTGTAAAGTGATGAATCAACAGTAAAATAAAGAAATAGAATTTGGAATACTTAAGAGAATTTATCTATTGACCTTAAATGAACATTCTGAGAATGAGTACATTTTTAGTAGTTAGCAATCACTGTAAATGTCAGGTATACATATTTAACTTAATTACAACTTTATCTTGTAACTAATTAATCAAGACAAGTAACATATAATTTTGTTCTGAAGTAGATATTATTTTTCCTTACATTTAAATCTCTGTAGCCTAACAGACTATAATATTACTAGATTTTTTGAACTGATCGAACTCTCACTACTGGTAGACTAACAAGTAAGTGGATCCAGTCCTAGTGCTTCCTGCTTGCTACATAAATATCTCAAAATATTGTTTCTCAAAATACCTTTCTCATTGTCCTTTTTTATTGCATTCCATTACCCCTTCATTTCTTCAGAAACCATGGGGTTTTTTTCAACGTGAATTTTACTTTAAATCATAACTTTTTGAAATGAAATTCACATTTTTCATGTCATATGAAGGATACAACTGACTGGCCTCTACAGATGTTGTTATTATACCAGACTAAATGTCAGCTCTCTGTTTGCAACTACATATTTGCATTAAACACATTAAAAAAGCTTAAAAAGGAAAATTATATATCTGTCTCCTTAACAGCCCCCAAACCTTTCACTTTGGAAGATACAAACTCCTATAGATATGAAACAGAATCTGAATGATTCAAAAACTTCAAAATGGTCTGGGGATAGGCATTCTATTGATGTTTGAATAAAGAAAGCTCTAAAATGTTCTTTTTATAAGCTCTGCAGTGCCAAAACAAATGGAGCACTACCCAAGACTGAGACAAGATTAGAATGTGAGTTATATGTGTAGAAATATTTCACAGATATTTAATAGATATGACATTTGAGGGAGAAATAGAAATTCCCTCCTCAAAATCGAGTTCAGAGAAAGGCTGAAAACCAAAGGCTATTACCTGGCAAATACCAGGGGCATAATGTCTCTAGAGAGTTTTAGATTAGGGTTTCTGTGATCACAGTTCCAATTCTCTTTTTATCTGATTCGTGCAGTAATCAGGATTAAAACAAAATTTGTTTATAAATAAACAGGACTGCATCAAATTAAAAAGTTCCTTAGAGGAAGTTTCTTCTCATAATTGATACAATCTGCTGGACTCCAAATGTTGGTTAATAACGTACATTAAAAAGAGCAATATTCTCATGCTTGTAACAAATCACCATGACAGACCACCTTGGATTTCCAGTCTAGCTTGTTTTATAGACATGAACTGTGCAATATTGTATCCCATGCCAAGTAAAGTGACATCTTACTGATGTTACTGACTTCAGATGGACAGTTAAGCTCCCTATGGCAGCAATAATTTAGCCCAGCAGGAAGGAAAAAAAAAAAAAAGACAGAAAAATAAAAAAAAAAAAAAAGAAAGGAACCAGGTTACTGACTCAGATCATCTAAATAATGGGTCAGATCAGTGCCAGAAAACAAGGGGATGAGGGAGAACTTTGAATTACTTGAAATATTGTGGAATAATGGAAGGATGAAGTTGGATCATCATGGTTTTTAGCAAGAACTGGTAGTTTTCTTCAGGCTTTTTTTTTCCCCTCTGACAGTAACCTACCTTAGTAAGAGCACTAGTTTTACAAATTATGGAGAACTTATAGCCTTGTGAAACTATAAATTACTTTCAGTCAAACATCCAGTTAATGTTAAACACAAAAATAACACAGTATTCAGAATAAATGACCAGTTTATTTCCAGATGTTCTTTGTTTCAGCAGGATTAAGGCTTTTGAAGATAGGTTGTTCCCCCTTTCAATACCTGTTCTTAAGTACTTATTTAAGTATTGGGCTGAAAAGAGGAAGGGGAATGGAAAACAGCAGAAGAAATAACTACTGTTGTTACAGCTTTCTTATACATTTGTATGCCTTTTTTCCTATAATTAGCATACAAATTGGAAAAATTGTTGACTACTTAAAAAAATCTTGAGGAAGACAAATTGGTATTACCTGCAAACGATTACTTAATAAATTTTCTTTTGTTCTAGAAGAGAAACAGAACTCAGATGACATACTGCTTGATTAATTATAATGAAAAGTCTTTCTAAAGGCATTTTCTGGAAGAGGAGCAGTGTGAGGGAGAGGGGCTGTGAACGAACATGCAACTTGTGTTTGTGCTGTAACAAAGTGTTTCTAATAAAAGATCAGAGAACATGTTGTATACTTCCCCCAGATGTGTACCATAGCCATCAGAAGTGCTGAAAAACCTAAATAAACACTTCAAGACTGGAAAATCTAGCAGCCTCTAATGCAGCTAGCATTTGATGAGGACACACGAGAATGTTCTATTTACTATTCAAGAAGATGTGTAGTAAAAGATTAAAAAATAGAACAGAAACAGGAGTAAAACTTCAGCATAGTTAAAAAATTATCTTTGGAAGTTTTGATTCAAGGTGTTTGCTTCAAGTTTTCAAGAACATAAAGTGAAAGGGATACAAGCCAATCCATAAGACCAGTCCGAATTGTTCCATAAAAAGCACCAACAAACCGTCTAAGAAGACTGACAGAAACATTATCAGTCTGTCTTAGTCTCTTCATTTTTCTTTATTCTGCTCTCTAAAGGCTTCTGTAAGGAAGCATCATTGTTGAGTAAATATTGCATTATTTTCTACTTAAAATGCCTCCCAAAATTACTTTCTTCTCTTTCTTTATCATAAGGTGCTTATGCCTCAATGATTAACAAGAATCTAGGAAGTAAAAATAGTCAAGGAATTTATTGACAATACACAGCCAAACTGAGAAGAAATTTTGCTCTGTAGGTTTAGGGAGTTTCATATTTCATTTAACTATTCATAATAAAGATGAAAATGAATGAGGACACAACGTGTACAGAAGTTTTATTGAGAAAGAAGGAAACATTTTAGCTGTAGACTGACTAATTTATATAGTTGAACACCCACATGGGAATCCCAAACTGTTGTCGATGCAATAATCAGCTTGCATTTCTAAAGGGAAAAAATATATAATGTATTTGTAGTCTTGTATTTGTTAGATTTTATCTCCTGCCTCATATCTCCAGACAATAAAGGAAAAAGTTTCAAAATCAGGAAAGTTTTCATGCTGTTTTTGAAGGAAATGTGAGGTACTCGACACTTAACACACAGGGTTCTTCACTCAGAAAAAAATGTCGCCTGCAGCGTTACAGATGCTTTTAGAATAAACACTCAATGGCAGGCAAGAATAGCAACATTTGCCAAAGGTCCCAGCTGCTTACTCAATTCCTGTAAATTGTATGATTTTCTTCTGGATCTACACGATTGTTATTACAAAAGTATTATTCTGCTATTAGAAATGCAAACTGACTCCATCCTGATGGTGCCATCCCATCCCCAGCAGGTGAGGCCCATACCATCCATCTGTGTAAAACTACATGGGCAGAAATCCACCCATTATGCAACTGCAAATAACTTTAACGGAAATTAATGTGGTTTCAAGCCAGGTTTAAGAATGTTTTGTAATAATAGGGGGAGAAACCAAGAAACTGAAAAAAATCTTGCTGACATTCAAACCTGAGTGTTAAAACTTGCTTTAGTTGACAGTTTAATGACATTTTATGTAAGGTTAGTAATACTTAGCTTGCTGCTGAGGGCATAATAGTTAAGGTCCTAATGTAAATTATTTGTCAAGCTTATTTTAAATGACTGGGAAGAGTGTGAGAAGAGCTTGTTGAATACTGGTTTATTGTAAATAAATATACATATAGGTGTATTATATATGTATACACGTATGTATGTATATGTGTACAGTATTGTATATTTCTGTAATTGTAAGCCACATGAAATAAAAAAATAGTTCTAATTATTTATAATGGAACTGGAGATGCAAATTAGAATACAAGTCTGTGGTAGCTTTTTCTTTAGTAGACAAACATTTTATTAGTTATTAATTTGTTTGTTTTATAGGTTATACTCCTAGTAAATAAACTTGTCTTAAAATAGTTTTCTGTTAAAAGAACTCAATAATACAGTGGATGACTGGAGATAAACTAGACTGCAGTAAAGCAGATTTTATTAATATACATTGCTTAATATTAGTAGTAACAATAAATTTTACCGTATACTCCCAAAACATATCATAAATTGATTACAAACAGCATATCAGGATGATGGTAAATAAGGGAAGGGTGAATGCAAGACTACATTGAAATTCTGAAGGAAACTTGAGTTATTAACATAAAATTCACAGTAAATAAATTGTTATGACTAAATATGCATGGTATAAATTTCTCCTTTGTTAGGCAGAACAGTGAATATGTATCAACAAAATTATTTCTTTATTTGTTTTTCATTTATCGTGAAATGCACATCCATAATACACATGGGCTTCCTTGGAATGTCTAGAATACTTACAGAATTACCCAGTATTTTTGTGAGGTGCAGAAATGACTGATTTGAGAACACATGCATTTAAAAAAGGCATTTTATAAGATTCCTTTAAGACTGTGTTTCAGAAGAATTGCATATATCATTATATTTAGCTTTATTTCAAAATAATAATTGGAGAACTTGCATTCTTCATATGGAAACTGATGGACTTTATCCAAGAACTTGGCAGTTTCATAAATATAGTTGCGTGAGTTATAAAAGCCAGAGAGTAAAATATAATTTATAAATCATTACCTATGATTTCAGCTTCCAATATCAACAGAGAGCATTTAGAGTCCTAGTCAAAGCCATACAATAGTTTTAATTTAGTTCTTTTAACATAGAAAACTGGGATTTCATTGAGTATAGTACCAACTCTTTTTTTTTTTTTTTTTCCAAAGGAGTGGTGTGATTTCATTTGAATTTGAAAACTCTGCTAAGGAATTTCCTGCATCTGGCTTTTGAGTTCATCATTTGTTACGTAGCTGTCAACCTAGCTGAGGCGTCTCCAAGTGAAATGGAAGGACACTTTTGCCTTGACTTAGCCAGGTGCTCAGAGCAAGGGCTTTGTAAGGGGAACTGTTAGACTAGACCTCAGGCTGAGGCATACTTCAGTTTAGATTTTTGACTTTGTGAATTAACTACCATGATAACTACCAACACTCATGGAAAAGTGAATCTATTTGCTTTTTCTCTGCTATAAAGTAAACCTGATATTACCTGACTGATTTGAGGATGCTTAACTGACTGGACTCTGCTGAAAGCTCCAGAAGACTATAGATGCCTCTGCGCTGATTCTTGTCACTTTTCCAAATAAAAGCAGCTACATAGATGGCATACAGGGAGCCCAAAAATAGAGATCCCCAACAGATTTTAGATACCATGGGGATTTGATGGAAATTAATATGGAGGTCACAGTCACTTTCTGGAACATGAGAATTACAGCCTGCATAAATTTTTTGTGGAATTTTTAAAGTCAGAATCTAGTCTTCTCTGACTATTTTCCTTTTTTTTTTTTTTTTTTTTGTGGGATAGTGATGACAATAAAGGCAGCAAACAATAAGTTCCCAGGTTAAAAAAACTGTGGGTTGCTCAGATACAGTCTAAAGTGTAGTAGCCATAGATAAGTCATGCTTAAAAGTATTAAAATGTCTTTTATAATCCTAATAGTGATGCAACTATACACTATTTAAAAAATACAAATAAAACCCCAAATATTTGAACATTACTGTTTGAATTTTTTATATCATCACAACTTTTCATTACCATGCTTCAAGGGTGCTGAAAACTGTAAAATAATATATCCGTTAATAAATGAATGCCAGTAGTTTAACTCAGCACATAGGCAAGTTACAGTTTTAGTAAAGAAATTTCTAATAGTCAATAAAAAGCTAATGAAACCAATTTGATAATATGACTTTATGTGACAATGAACAAATGCAATTACAGATTCAATCAAAATACACTGTTGATGATGTTAAACTATATATGCTTAGCTGGTATACACAGAAGTAGTTTTTACAAGCTCTGTTTTCAGACTAGTTTTCAGCAGCTGCAAATATGTGGTTCTCCAAACAAAAAAGAATCCATTGATTTGACAGTTGTTTTTAATACGCCTGTTGAATCAATGTACTGCACACCATATCGGTCAATAAGGGAAAATATAAGAGGTTTAAAATATTCCTTAATCATCAGTAATCACATGTTTATGAATGTGACTGCATTTCAGTGACTGCATTTCTAAACATGATATATTTATTTAGTTTAATAAGGGGCTTTAGGGGAAAAAAAAGTAAGAAAATGATGTATTGAAAAGGAGTATTTGAAAAGTCACATTGGGAATAAGATATTAAAGAAAGCCTCAAAGAAAAAACGTTTGTTAGTGGACTGGGTGGCAACAAGGGAATTTAAACAAATGCTGCTACTTATATCTTTGATCAGAAATTGTGTTCTTCAGTAAAATTCAGATTTCTGGAAAATAATTAGGTTGTTTCTTTGGGCTAAATGTGTTTCTTCCTTTTACTTTCCATTGTCCGCAAAGGAGAGTGAATATGAACTTGAATGTAACTACTACATCCCTTGTATGCTTTGATCATGGAAAAGGTATTGTCTGGCAAAAGGACCTGATGTTGAAGGTCTGGTCCCAGGCTTTCTACAGTAAGGTGAGCTGTATTCTTCTCTGTCAAGTGAACAACAGAGGCAGTTTTGTCTAAGACCACATAAGCATAAAAATGGCAGATGTCTTTACTTTCAGCAGCTTCAAGTGATCAGCCTGAAAAAGCATTAATCTGCAAACATACAATAGCAACTGCTAGATGTCAAAAAGAGATGGTCAGAATAATCAGTGTTCTCTGTTTCACCAAGCAGCGGTACTATCTCCTCCTCTGGCTGTGTAGTCTGGCCTATCTCTCAGTATAGTGATACTTATCTCACTGCTTTCAATAACGGAAAAACAAACCTTTTCATTATAACAAGTATTTTAGAACCATTGACCAAGAGATATTAAATAAATAGGACATAAAAAGTAATAATTAGAGAGATAGCATCATGAAGCTATTAACACCCTGTCTTTTGTTACTGCTGTTCTATTTATGGAATTGCAAAGAATTAAATACCTTTAAAAAATGGATAAAGTATATCCTTGTTATTTTTTCCATTTCAGTAAACAGAATTTACTAGAAAACTAAACTGGTCAAAAAGGATATATATTTTTGAGTTTAATTTGAGAAAATATAACAGGCTTTTGAGCATCTTATTTTACAAAGAAAAACAAGTGGCTAAGGTTATGGCTACCTCTAGTCATAAGCAACTGCTGAAAAGTTTAGTCTTTGAATATGCTGAATTTTGCTTTCAGTTCCTTTCATCAGCCACTGCAGTTTAGGTGCTGTGCTTTCTTTTGTTCAAGCACCAGTTTTAAATAAAGCAACATCTATACTTCACAGACTTACTTACAATTTAATGTTGCCAAACTGACTTAAGACACATCTCAGAGTAAATTCTAGTAACATTAACTAATGCCCAATAAAATGTTTTAAACTAGTTGTTTAATGAGAATCTATATTCTGAGTACTGGAAAGAAAAGATTGTATAGGACAGAGACAGGTTTCTCTCTAAATCACAACAGTGATGAATGAGAGTCATCTGTTCTGCTAATAAGCCTGGTATGATCATTAACCACAACAATGTATGACTTCTAAATGGGATTGGGCAAGGCATATAAGTGAGCAAAATCCCAATATCACAACAAAGAGCTTGGCCCAAACAAGAAGTGCCAGGTACAATAGAAAGATTTCTTTCAGATAGTTTATTTGCCTTTAAGTTACAGTATAGTTTATCTTAGTTTACTTTTACGTTGTATGTACTTCTTCAAAATACTTAAGAAGGTAATGAAAAGTAATATATAAAAGCCCTTAAAATAAAAATAATTACCTGACTGTAGCCAAATCACAGGAATAACTTCTTTGTGCTTCTACTTCTGCTACTGTGATTACAAAACTGTCTTTCTTACTGGGTTCTCAACTGTCCTTTAAGCATATGGAGAAATGCCATTTGTTTGTTTTTCTTAAAATAGTTGGTATGAATGACAGAGAAGTTATGTACTTTCTTAAAGTTACTGTAATGAACAAGTGTCAAATTTGGATCTAGAAGTCATAGGATTATAAAATGATATAATAGTTCAGGTTGGAAGGAACCTCTGGAGGTCATCTGATGTAAGCCTCTGCTCAAAGCATGGCTGACTTACTTCAGGTCCAGTCATAACACCATGTTCATGTAATAAAACTGAAAGTGGAACTCATTCATCCAATAACAATATCTACAGATGAGTAGTCATCCTTAGCTCCTTCTATCAGAATTGATAGAGATATTTTGAGAAGGCTAGAATTTTTATTATGCTAGAATTTCTTTCCTGTAGTTGCCCCAAGTAAGCTGAGGGAATCATGTTATAAAAAATATCCAATGTTCTCCATCAAATATAAAATGACCCCAGGTAAACAAATCAGATGCAAGTGTCTATAGTGCAGACATCGGAAGTTCAGTAGAGTGGATCCCGCTATCAATGACAGAGGTCTTCCTCAGGCTCCTTAGCCCTAAGTGACTGTGGAAAAGTAAATCATATACCACTCACAGCATATGGGTAGCTTCTATGAGAAAGTTGCAGAGATTTAAGTAATTTTATTTCAAGATAAAATATAACTATTCTTAGTTTGGCATCTTGATGCAGTGTAGTGGTTTCATTTTTCTCAAGTTGTGACTGTGTTGCCCTCAATAGTTGATATTCAAAAAGGCATGTAAATTATGTGGATGTTGTGTTGAATGTGATGCTCCTTTGGAGACTCCTCTTCATTGTTGCCATGCTGATGCACCAGCTCTTTCTGTGTGCTTGGATTAGATTCTTAAAGCTACAGGTATAACCAGGGTACAACATCCTCCTCTGCTACTGTTTCTCTGTTTCAGACTGTTCAGACTGGACAGGGGACTGTTTTTTTATTTATTTTGATTTCTTAACCTCCTACTTGAGAACTGAGACCATTCCTCCAGATTGTCCTTTTCCAAGTCTTTTGTACACTGCCCTCCTCAGCTGCTCATAACATTAACCAATATTTTCTTCCCTATGTACCACTTTAGCTTCAGATGGAGCCTATTTTCTGCTCAGCTTCAAGTTTACTATGTTTTGCTTGATTTCTGCTGAGTGTTCTGTTCCTGGGTTTTTACGTGTCTCTGTCCTTCATCATAATCTCGTGAAGCTTACTGCCTAGAATCCATTATACTCCTTAGCACTTACAGAAACAGGATGCATCAAACCAGGAGATTCAGATGTCAGTTAGAAACATTGAAAGAAAATATTAATTTCCTATTGCACAAAATTCTTCATGCTACATCCCAGGTGACCACCTTACTAAAATCATTCTATAGACAAAGGCACACTTGCAAAATATCACAAGGAACAGAGGAAAATAGACAAGATGATGGATCCCTATGAATCACAAGCTGCTATATCAGGGTGATGGATTGGTTATGCAACTGGCTTGTTGAGTGACCTGAAAATGTAGACTTTTCCAGTCCCTCCCAGGGACTGTGATTAGAGATTCAGATCAGCTGTTTGTCCGATGCAACTTCAGAAAGGGAATTGCAATAGCCATCATGCCACACTATATGCAATTAAAATAAATATGTAAACAAATATTCCATGTAAGAATCTCAAAAAGTCTACACACAAAATTTGTCTATGTGAAAATTAAACAAGAGCAAGAAATTAAAACCTTTAGCAAGCCAAATTCAACATCCTACTAAATACACAATTAATGGGATATGCTATGCAAATTATAAATAACATTATTATTCTTTCCAATACCCACACTGATCTTATCTTTCTGAATCCATAGTCTCCGTTATGTAAATTACAAACAGCTGCAGGTAAGTGCTTTGAAAGAATATAATTCACTAGATGCATATTTAGTATACTTGGAGCTCTCTTCTCCCCTCACCTTCTGTTCTTGCTCTTATTAAGTGAATCTGTTAAATTCCTTAGTGAGTTAGAAAGAACTTTCTCAGAAAAGGAAATCTGAGAAGAATTTATAAATATCAAAACTATGGTGTTCCTGTCAATTTCAAAACCATAACTAAAGTAAACACATAAGGAAAGTTATTCAACATGCATCCCTTAGTCAGAATGACAGTTTTGCTACTGATAGTTCCAAGCTGGATCCAACATTTAACAATGCGCAGCAAGAATTCACTCCTTCTGAGAGGATATAGTACAAGATGTGTAGAGTGACACCTAGGGTAGCCTCCAGGCCAGAACCATAACACTCCCACATGACTTAGCAGTTGGCATGCTTGAGGGTGGCTGTAGGGACGCTTGTGTTGCTGATTCCTGAGATGATATGTCCTGTGCTTATAGCACCCTCTGAGTTGCTATAAGTTGAAAACCTTTAGTATTTCCTAGAAATGTTCTGATGTTTCTTGCTGCAAGGGTGGATGGGATTTGTAGTCAGACAGAGCTCAGGCTGAATCCAAGCAGTTCACAAAATACCTTACCTGTTAATGATTCCAGGACCTGAGGGGGTCGGGGGTTTCAGAGTGCTTCTAAAAATGCTTTAGCAATTACAGAAGGGACAGAATTCAACAAATCTCTTTGTATCCACTGAACTGGTACAAGGGGACACCCCTTTTTCATGCCCTTTACATCAAATAGCCATGTTAAAGGAGATGTATTATGCTAGCAATCAGAGTGGGATAATTTTCTATCTCCTTTTCACTGTTCTAAAGTCCTGTGCAAGATCAAAATCATTCAGGAATCAAGCACAGCAGGGGCAGAGACGGTGCAGGCATAGATTTATATGCCTTCAGCCACATCCAGGAATCTAGATTCTGCTCTTATTTGAACATTAACAAAGGGTCCATTGGTAATCAACTGTATTAGTATCACACTGGAATAATTTCATTGAGAGAGAATTAGCCAATGCTTAATTCTACACTTCCATTCTAATTGTTAGCCTCAGTGTCGAGGCTCCCAGAATATGACTTCAGAAAAAACTAGCATGAACTAACTGTGGTTACCAATAAAATGTATACCATTCCTACTTCTACAGATGGAATATTTCACCCCTGGTCAGACTAACCCACTTCTCTAAATATGTTACTGAAAACAAAATCTTAGCAGCATAGCTGTGTCACTGTCAGAACTTCATTTCGTACCATTAACCATTTTGAGCCCCAGACTATGAACAGAAGATTAAAGAGATATTACATAATACTCCAAATATCCTTACTAGAACTAAGTATTCAAAAACCAGCAGAAAAGTGTCTTGACTGAAGAATGGTATTTGTATTTCCAAACAACAGGTGATCGCGAGGATATTTATTCCCATCTGAATCTCAATTAGTTAAATTATTGTTCACATTGAAAGCCCAGGGAGAGAAAAGAGATGGTTACAGTTAAGAGATCACAGTTACAGGAGTGGAAATAAATTCTAACAGGAACCTAGTGCAAATTTTACTTTGTGAACAGCTAAGCAATTTTCTTTTGCTGCAGGACCATGAGCAATGAATGATGTGAGAGTTAACATTGGATACTTGTCCTGACCTCAGCTGGAAGAGCATTCTCCATTTTGAAAGGCTTGACTTCACATCTAGCAGCTACTATTTATTATTTCTGAGGATGATAAAGAAACTCAGATGCAATATCTAAGAGGTTGGAGAAGTTTACCAACTTCCTGTATGTTAACAAATTTGTGCTCTTTCAGCCAAACAAATCTACTGATGCAGACATATCTAATAAAAAGCCAATTTGTCTGAACTCTAGACAAAATATTAGAACATGTTAGCTGACATACTGTTTGCTTTTTCTATATATTTTGTCCTGTTGTATCCTCACTTTTAATCATTAAATACAGATATGTACTATGACTTTCTGTACTTTATATGCAAGGTAATTTTATTTTTATTTTATTTGTTTTCAAGTAAGAATTTAAAATATGCAACTTGGACTTGATCTAGCTTAAAGTTCTGTAACGATGGATTTCTACATCTTGAAAATAACTACTCTGACATGTAAAAGTGAGAAAACTTACTTGACCTGGAAGTTTATTTGGAAATACATGTGAAATGTTTACATGAGTAATGTTCATAATATAGGGTAATGACACAATACCTTGAAATAGTTAAATCAGTATCTCCTTTCCTAAGGGAAAGGAAAAAAACACCTCCTTTTTCTACCTATTTTCCTTTGTCCAACAGAAAATGTATTTCTCTCCTTACTTATTTACTCCTTTTCTCCTTTTTGTTTTTTAATATGAACAACATAACACCTCACAGTAACTCACTCTACATCTCTGTCTTTATGCCAGTATGTCTTCAGGAAACTTCTTTTTCAAAACCCAGTACCCCCACCAAGCCTACTCTCATCAGGATCGCAAACTGTCCCTACTTAATTAAGGAGTTGGATGGGAGCATTGGATGAGATTTCTTGTAACAATTTAGGAGATTTTTTCAGATTTGTTGTGGTTTTACAAAGAAAAAGAGAAGTGGGAGAGATATTGTATTTGCTAAGTGTTTGGTCTGGTCACTCTTTGCTGGACAGAAGTAGCTATTCATAGGATGTCCATGAAAGAATCTTCTTGCTAAAAGAAGAATGTGTTATCTATGGGCATAGACTAGAGATTGCTACAGCTTTAGGGCTAATGAGGAAGAGTTGGCAGTTGCTCAGTTGACATAGGTACCTTGTATAGCCCAGCCTCAGGATGGCTTAGGTGGCCTCAGACCCTTTCATTTCTAGACAGCTTCATATCTCCTATTTGAAGTTCTACCCAAATTGTACTAGAATCATATGCTAACTGTTGAACTGTACTTCTTTCTTTTCCCTGCCAAGCAGTTTGAAACCCATAAGCATCCTAACTTTAACTTCTCATTAGAAAAACAGGACAGTTGGGTACAAATGTATCTACAGCATGGCTCAGACAAGGTCTGGGTGATCAGACCTGAGTTTAAATGGAGTGCTGAGGCTGCAAGCAAGGCTGGTTGAGGCAGCTGAGGCTTATTAGTACACTCAGAGCCCTGAAAAGTATACTGCTAAAAATAGAAAATTATATATGCAGATAAGATTTTTCTAGAAGTGAATGCTGCACTCATCCAACTTGATGCTGATTCACTGCTGCATGAGAATAAAGAATTTTGAAGCATGTTGGAGGTTTGAACTGCTATAAGGTACTTGATTTCTGAGCTTATTAATAATGTTCCTATACCTGAAAATAAGTAAACTGTTGACATGAAATTTTTTTGCTTCATATTTACCAGTAAAATTTTTGTTTAGTTTTCACTGACCTCCCAAGAACGAAGTGAACTAGGTGGCCACGCATTAGGTAAAGATGGTCTCAAAAGAACTTACTGATTTTCTGTACAGATGTGCATACTACCTTTTAGCTACCATTCCATGAATTATATTTTCACATGCATGTGCTAAGCTAATTAACATATCTGTCTGATTTGACTGCTGCATACCATAGAATACCAAATATGCCTGAATTCCCATATACTAAAGACTAGATGTTGTATGTTCTGACGTGCTTGACAGGCTTTTAGAAAAACGGAATCTTTATGTTATTCAAGACACAGGGATTATGCAAGTTAACCATGAAACCACCACCATCTCTTGTGCACAATGTTCCACTTCTATTGTCCAAATGGGAAAAGGAAAAAGGAAAGTAATAACAATTTGGATACTGTAAATGATAAACCCTTAGTTCCAGAAATTTTGTAATTGGGGGAAAAAATTACTTCAGCCTTTAACTTGAAATTGCTTTTGTTCTGCAAAATTAAAACCAAACATGCTTTGCCAGGAATCCATGTACTAATGAATGCCAGTCTGAAGTTATTCCATCCACAATAATGCAGCATAAGACCTTTTATATACACCTTTTTTTTTAAGATTATTCGTCCTTGATGTTTAATAGTATTCCATGTACCAGCAGGCAAGTACAATTTACAAGATTCCTGATTTCTGAAGTTCCGTCTGTTCTTTAGAGGTCAGGAATCTTGCAATTTTCACTGCTCATCAAACAAAAAGCAGAACACTGTTGAAAAGAACAGCAGGGGAGAGAGACAGGAAGCAAAGATCAAAACGTAGCAGCAGGGAAGCAAGTGAAAACAGCACGAAGACCTAGGTGGGTAAATGTACTAGTGAACAGGAGAAGAAAGTGGAGCTCAGACAATCCATTTAAAGTGAGAAGCCAGTCTAATATTTGCATGTTTGTCCAGAGCATTTGTACATATTTTTCTGATCACAGTTGCAGAGCCTTTTTTAGTGTCCCCAGATGTGAAAGAATGCTTTTTACAATTTGAGGAAGTTTAGTATAAACATTTTTTCTTTCTTTCTTTCTTTCATGTCTGAATGCATTTTTGGTTACTGAAGAAAACTTGCTAAAAACCAAGGATATTGCGATTCTCTTGTTAATGATTGCTGTTATGCTTTCAGTACATCCTTGTAACACTCGTAAGACAGTCCAAGGCAGTATAAAATTATAAATCATTAGACTTGAGATGCAGCACTGGCACAGAGACCAAGAGAAATGTTGTTATAAACAAGTATAGAAAGCATGTAGCAGTCATATATGAGAACATCTCATCAATGATTATTCTTGAGTTTGCCATTATAAGTGTTATTCATCCATCTGACACTTTGAATTAATAAAACTGTTTTCATGCTTTGTATCATGATTGACCTTCTGGCCAGGGCCAAATATAAGATGCCTTTGAACAGACCAAAAGAATTCAAAAGGAGGTCCAATTTATGTTCACTTTTTAAAAATAAAAATAATAAGTGAATTTTATTTTTATTCTGCTCTACAATGTGTTTTTAAGTGAAACAACCAATCTTGTCTGAATCTAAATTACCTATGCATGCCATTCTAAATTTACTTGAAAGGAAATACAGTCATTTTAAGTTCAGACTTTAAAAATATTGCATGTATGAAAGTATCAAAGAAATAAGATATTCCCAAACTTTTTCACTGTTTGTCTGTTCTCACCTATCTCATCTTTTTCTCAGTTTTCTGAAGTGGGAAGGGAAAAGACCGTGGGTTGATTGTTAAGTCCTGTCATTTGTCAGGAAATTGTACACTTTAGTAGCACAGTGTCTGAGAAAGATGTTTTTAAGAGTGGAAGGAAAAGCAGAAAACTCCTTTATGTAGCACTGCTTCCATAACAGAAACAGTGCCTCATGCTGAATACACAGAATCAACTAAATGATTGAGGTTGGAAGGGACCTCTGGAGGTCATCTGGTCCAACCACTCTGCTCAAGCAGGGCCACCTAGAGCCAGTTGCTCAGGACTGTGTGGAGGCAGCTTTTGAATATCTCTAAGGATAGAGACTCCACAGTTTCTCTGGGAATCTGAGCAAGTGCTCGGTTGTTGGAGAATGGCTTAAGAGCCATGGTCATGACTCGATGGAACGTTTGTACGAGCAGGGTGTTTAGGCTGTTAGCACAAGTAGGCTTCGCATTCTGACCCTCTTGCCTAAGAATGCTGATGAAGGACTATTCTGGGACACTCTGTCCTTGACTGATCGTGGTAAACAACTTTTGAGGGAGCTGAGCCAGCAAGAGCGAGGAAGAGGGATGAGCAGAAAACCACAAGTAGGAGGACTATGTAAAGCTGACCTTTAGGGCTTGAGCCAATTAGCTATTGCCGAGTAGCCATAATGAGCCAATTAGCTATTGCCAAATAGCCATAACTTATGAGAACAGTATAAATATATGAAGTGTGTTGAATAAAGTTGAGCACTGCTTTATCACTCATATTGAGTCGTCCTGCTTGCTCCTTCGCCACTTGCATTTGGCACCCGAACGGGGACCTGAAGGATTGATTTCGACGAGCGGCGAATGCAGAGAAGCGCCGGTATCGCAGTGACCGGAGGGCTAAGAGCACTTTCCGTTTAGGACTACGTTGTCGCTCCGAAAGCCTGGGCCGAAGAAAGCTCGCCGTCTGCTGGGGCTGCTGATATTGCAAGGCTGCATGCTGGTGCCAGAATCAGGGAGGCGTCAGTCGATTTGATAGGTAATTTCGGATCATTCAAGCATGCTATTATGAGTCATAATAAGGATATGGATTTGGAGGTAGCCCTGGAATTATTGCAGCGCTTTTTAGAAAAGCAGGGAAATGTAGATTGTATCAAACATATAGCGGGACTAGTTGCTTTAGGACGAGCAAAGGGATGTTTTCCAACTATTGCCCTCTTATTTGATGTAGCGGAATGGCGTAAGTTCGGAGATAAGCTTTGGGAGGCTGTGTTGGAGGATGATAAAACGGCGAGGAAATTGGGGAAAGTGTGGTGAGTCATCCACAATGAATTATTACAATGTCAGGCGGAAAAAAAAAAAAAAGGAAAAAAAGAAAAAAAAAAGAAAAAAAAAAAAAGCTTACTCCCTACATTTGGAGATGCTTTTGACATCTCTGCTTGGGAAAAGATAGGACAAGAACTATGGCAAGATATAACTTTAAGTTCAAAAGAGGCGAGCAGATTCTCCACGTTG
>JAOBAS010000008.1:11875559-11886727 GCA_025311575.1 Elanoides forficatus | reverse complement strand
GGTTTAGATTGGATATTAGGAAAATTTTCTTTACTGAAAGGGTTATCAGGCATTGGAACAGGCTGCCCAGGGAAATGATTGAGTCACCATCCCTGGAGGTATATAAAAAACGTGTACATGTGGCGTTCAGGGACATGGTTTAGTGGTGGACTTGGCAGTGCTGGGTTAACGGTTGGACTTGATGATCTTAAAGGTCTTTTCCAACCTAAGTGATCCTATGATTCTATGACCCACAGGGACAATAGTTAGCAATTTTTAAGCGATGGTTTTAAATGTAGTGTAGCTATATTTGACTTAATTTGCTGGCAGTTAATAAAGAATCAGGTTTAGACTATAATTACGTTGACCATGTTTTTGACATACACTTTAGGATTGACAATTTACATGTCTGACACCCTGGAGTATCTGAAATACCCACAGAAGTCCGGTAGATGTTGCACAATACCTGCAAAAAAACCCATCTTCTGGAGTGACAGCTGAAGGCCAAGCAAGATACCCTAGACTATCTGTAGTGGCATTAGACATCAAACTGAATAAAAAATCTGCACAGGAGACATCTTGGGGTAGAGGGCATCAGCCCTTGATTTAGACTGCTAGAATCAAGTATTTAAAATGTAGGAACCTGTGTCTCAGCTGGTGTTTAAGTTCCCATTATTCTCAACAAAGTCTAGAGTTATTCACCTCAGTCTTAAAGAGAAACCTTAGTCAGCTGAATGACTTCATTCAGATACCATTAACTGTTCTGATTAGATTATCACCAACCAAAATGAAAATTTAGGCATCTACCTTTCAATGTAACCTTACTTCTATGTGTCCTGAAGTAGACAGGTATCTACACTGGCACAAACATTGGAGAAGAAATACCTCCTGAACTCATTTAATTGTATCTAGAAACATATTTGAAATAAATCAGGGAATAAATATCCTGGAAGTGCCATTTCTAGTGATTTAAGAGGGTTATAGAATGGCTAGTTTAAACGTAGATGGTATCTAACTTACACTGCAGATTTCTAAATTTGGGTGTGGTGAATCTTACTCCTTCCAGAGAAAGACTGCATTCTGGTCTGACCCTAAACTAAATTTCAGGATATCTAGGTTTAAATCTCACTCTGTTTGCTGGGATAATACTGTGGGTATGTCACAGTGTTATAGGTTCATGTCCTAAAACAGCATACTAATGTTAGCAGGGCACTCTGACTGAACTCATTCTGACTCTTATTAAGACCTTGCTGTGATCTCCATCATTATGCCACATAGACAGGCTGTTCGTATAGGAAGGGGACAATAATATTTTTTATTTCATATTCAGATTTTCTGTTCTTTCAGAAAAGGGACTTTCTGTGTGTTTGTAAAATTTATACCACAGTGAATCTTTAATTTCAGTATAATCTTCTCTATGTTAGCATCATAAAAACAAAAGAAGATTTCTAATTTTAGTTTTTCTTCCCAAATATCTTGTTGACAAAGCTTTCATAAAACAGTCATATATATAGCTTTATAAAGCTAAAATATAATAACTAAACCTAAAGGAAAGTGTACCACCTTTTTAACGCAGACGTTAAATTACAAGGCTACACTTGAAGCAGAGAGTCCATATTGAGAAGAATGAAAAGAATAACTTTACAGAAAAATATTTTACCACTGTTCATGCAGAACTAAGGAGAAGTGAAGGTTCTCTGAAGTTTTCAGAGAAATGTTTAATGTTTAACATTTGACTCATTGGCAGTGCTCTGTCAACCTCCTTTCAAAGAACTGTCTTCAATTACCTCACACAGTGAAATTCTTTCTGTCCAAAAAGCCTTGACATTTTGTAGGGGCAATATACTAGCTGAGCTTTCCTCAGCAAACACTGATCTCCACACCTCTTGCTGAACGATTTATAGAGTCAGTGAAAACAGATTACACATCCTGGATTACTGGATGGACATACTTTATCCTGTTTAACAGCTTTATCGTGGGGACAAGGGGAAGGACAGCTTTAAAAGAAATAGTCCTGCATTAGGTATAAAACTTACACTACACCAGCATATCGCAAAATGCCAAATTGACTCATTTCCACATCGTTACTTGTAATTATGCCCCTGAAGAATTAAATTTTAAGGTTAAAGCCTCTATAATGCAAATTCTAACCTAGTGCTTTACTTAATGTCATTAAAATGTAAAGCCCAGTGAGAGAATTGCTAACATTTCTGCTTCCGTCCAGCTCCATACAAATCAGCCTGCAGTACCTTAGAGCCACCTTTGAGCAGCATAAAGGGAAGAGGATTGACTTTGTTTTCAGATTCATCCAGTCTATGGAACGAACAGATAAGGCCAGTGCTTGTTCAAAGTGAGTATTTTACTGGGCCTAGCTCCGTTATGAGAGATCTGAACCTTAAGAATTAAGGAGGGTGGGAAGGAAGATCTGAACCTTAAGCATTAAGGGGCAGGGGGAGGAAGGTCACTAGTATTGGATTACTGGATTCCGTGGGTTATACTGGGAATTCCTTTTTCAGTATCCTTTTTGCTGCAACAATAACTTCTTAATAATACTATTATAAAAATGTCTACCCTTTTTCGTTCCTTTGAGCTTTACTACCATCTTTCTACAACTTGTAAAGGATAGAAGAAATAAATGATATGTTAAGGTATAAAGTTTCTGTTGACATGAAGGTGGAATGGCTAGGTCTTTTCAGTGGTGCAGGTCATTCCAAATGAATGCTTTATATCCTTCTATCATGTATGCAGTAAATACTGCAACCTGAAATGGTTTAGTTATTTATTCTCTATTTGTGTGTTTTAAAATCAGATATAATTTACCCTACAATATATTTTCCTAGTTTCAGTGAGAACAGAGCAAAGGGTAAACTGGCAATTGTTTAAAAGAAATAGTTGTGCAACAGTCCCTTATATCACTACAGAATGGGTCCAGTCTGTAAAGCCTGAAGCAGGATTTAGTTGAAACTTAGATGTCTTCAACCAAATTGTGATCTAAATGTCCCTGCAGCTTTAAGCCTTGAGGCATCTGAACTCTTCACAGAAAGTTACAGGTTTATTTGACTTGGAAGTTTGGAAGGCTCTTAAGGTGTGATATTTGCCCTAGCTTCAGATAGCTGCAAAAAAGAAAGAACTATACATATTCAGGGTGAGACTCACCTATTTTAGATAGATACCTTAGTATGGGGTGAATCATACTACACGAAGTGATATTTTTCTCTTCATTAACTTTAAAGTGAAACTAAGCTGGGTATCTGCAATATAAGTATTTACAACGGAGTTACCTAAAGTTAGTGCAGAGACATTCCACATCCAAGAGTCCTGCTTCTATTCATGTTAGCAACTTCCCCAGCCAGACTAGGTGAGCATATGGCTCACCTGGCTGTTCTTTTACTTAAGACCCTTGAGGATCTCAATTCAGAATGCATTAGTCTTAACTAATAAATTAATAATAATAATAATAATAATAATAATAATAATAATAATAATAATAATAATAATTGCAAATTTAAAACAGCTCTGATGCACAATTTCCATAATAATTTAGTAGTGATAGTATTTACCAAAAATGTGATTAGCAGCAGGCTTACTCTTCACTATTCCTCATCTATAAACTCAACTCTTAAGAATATTCTTTTTAAAACATTGTAAGGAAGCAAAGGTAGGAGAAATGGAATTCTCTCTGTCTCTCTCTTTTTGTGCTGCACTGCAACAAAATTCAAAACCTCTGGGACTGTAAGGTGACATTATGATTGGGAGGATGATTCTAGGGATGACACAGACTTACAGATTCTGCTTCAAAACCAGAACCACCTAAATTTTAATCAAAAAGGCCTTCCACCAAGTATAGTCTATCAAGTAACTAAGTAAGTAAGTAAGTAAAGCAAGCAAGCCTCTAGAATTGGAGATCAATGAACTCCAGATGGGACCCTAGGTCAGATTACTTTGTTTATTTGTTCTGATCAAAATTTGCAAGCTTGTATAGCAAAATTATGGTTCTCAAAATGCTTAAACATAAATATGTTTCAGTTATTTCAGAACTTTGGAACTACTGAGGGAGATGTCAAAGATCTACAGAATTTTTTATTAAATAAATCCACTGAATTTATGAAATTTCATTTCATTTAAAGTACATTATTTAAATACAAACTAAGATAGTGTAAAGCAAGTTTATACATTTGATGCAATTTTATAAATATTTCAATCTTCTAGCTTACAGTTTCTACAGTAATAGAAAATTAAAGACTTTAAGACTGCATAGTTAAGAAACTGAAAGACTCATGTTGTGGGTAGATTGAGACAGTAAAGATATCCAGGGAAGGTGAGCAGTGCAACAATAACAGAAGTTTTGCTGGAAACCCTTAACGTGGCACAAGTAAAATGAAGTGTTATTTAAGTAAAATTAACTATCTGTCTCCAGTTTTAGCTCACACCTTTGTCTTATTTTTGCTTTCCTTTAATTCTGAACATATTTTTTTTTCTTTTTCTATATTTACTTCTTAGGGTAGCTCTCATTCTCTTTTTCCATTCTTTTGTTGTCTATTTTTATTTCTATTTTATATCCCTTTCCTGCTTTAAAGTCTTTTTTTCTTTTTCTTTCTTTTAGTGTCTCTTTCAGTTATCTGTACTCAAGTTCTTTTCTTCCTTTCTGATATTTCTGTTGCTCTCATTTCACTGGTTTTAGATTTTATTTTTTATTTTATTTAATTTTAATTTTTACTTTGCTTTAGCCTGCTTTTCTAAAGAAGCTTGGCTTATGCAAACACTATGCTTTTTCAGCTGTCTATCTGTCTCACATCAGTAACTTCTGAATCTGATGTCTAATTAACCAAAACTGACATAAAAGTACAGAGTCTTACAGATAAGGCGTTTCCCAATGGGTTTGGGAAAGTTGACAGTTGGCTGGAGGGCAGAGATCCAAATCGATGTCCCATCGAATGAAAGACGGTTACTACTGAACCCCATTCTGAGAAGGACCAGCCGAAGACACTGGTGCTACTGTCAGCCAGCCCAGTGCACGCCAAGCAGGTGAGTAACATGGGTGGGTGGCAGCCCCAGTCACTAGCAAGACAAGAACGTACGTCAGCAATCTGCAGGAAATTGGGCAGCTTCTTTAGTTTTGTTGCTCATCAACTTTTTTTTCCTCCCTTCCTCCTACACTGTTGAAGTTAAGCTAAGGCAAATGCTTTGACTCCACAGAAAGCTGTTGCAGTGCTCAAACTATTGGATTTGTCCGTGATATACACAACAACTGACTTTGATGACCACCAGGTATGGAGATAGACCTTTATTCCCCTTTGTACAAAATGGACCAATACTAGATGAGCAAAAGCAGATAGTTAGAATTATGGTTACCAGATAAATGTTTTTTGAGGACTAATGTTCCTAAATTATTGCATAAGAGAAGCCAAGTCACTACCACAGTTTCTAAAAGCAGGAAGCTTTATATTTCTGTATTTTTATTGTACCAGAAACAAGAACTTTCTGTTGTTCAATTTTGCAGCATTCTCCTTCATTTTAAGGTGTATTTGATAATCTTATTCATTCCAACCGGTTAAACAAACAAACCCCAAATTCTGATTCAAACTAGAAATTTGGGATTCCCAAGTCATCTGTTGCAACAGCTGAAGTACAGCAGGAGAAAAATCATGCACTAGGCACACTATAGTGCATAAGGAAAAATAGATGCTTCCGCTAAAGATACATATATGGATGTATGCATTCAACTAAGGCACATGCAGCACAAGAATTCAACAAGAAGTAGTCAACGGGAAACCCAGGTAACAACATATTCTATGAATTCAGCAATTTATAAATTAAAACAAAACCAAAACCAACAAAAAACAAAACCAAACCAAAACAAAAAAACCCCCAAACAACCAAAACCCAAGAACTGCCCCCCCTCCCGAGATAATACTGCAAGAAGGGACCAGAACTCAGTTCACTGCAGAAAACAGCACAAGCACATATAGCCTGCTCGTTCTTAAACTCCCAGTGATTTTGTGAAATTACATTCCTTTCTCCATAACAGTATTTAACAGATAAGATTTAGAGTTCTCTATATATCTAACTAAAGGCTAATCAATCGTTTAAATGCTACAGACTCTTGTGAAAGTGAAGAATTTTATATTTAATCCATAGGTACTGGAGAAGGCATAGAATTAAGGTTCCTTATTCTTGGCCAAATACCAGAGCTGTAAACTGTATGTAAAAAGTGGGCATACCTTACTTTTCTTCCAGTTACCTCATTTTGAAAAGGATGCACCTGAATATTATTGAGACCACATTTTAGTCAATACATAAGCCAGTCAGTATAGGTGAAGTACATAAAGAGTATATCTCAAATCAGGTTTCACAACAGAACGATGTAATGTTTTATTTACTTTCTGGATCATTTTATGGTTCAGCTGAGAGACAGACAACTTCATCTAGATAGGTATGAAAGAACTGGAGGACTTCCAGATCAACAGGGAAAGAGCTAGTAAGTTTATGAAACGTCAAGGGCTCATGGATGTCAGTGTTTTTGTCTTTCTCTTGGACAGGTGAGGGCAGGAATAAAAGTGCATTACAATTTTGATTCTGAGAAGAGAATTTAAGAGAAATTATCTGTGTGTTGGAGGTATCTATGGCCTTTAGTTGTCCTATCAACGTTTCCTTGAAAAAATATTTTATTACAAACTCAGTATCATTTGAACAGGGACCTCTAGATCTATAAAAATAAATGAAAATATACTTGCCAAACAACATGAAAGCAGACTCTAAAATGAGATGATCAGGAAAGGAAGTAAATATATAACACACTTCAACTAGTGGCTTACAGAAATGATTTGTCAGTTAGCTCTTTATTCACACTTACCTCTATAATTCTGAGTCCTGTCTCCCAAGCTCATGGTATTCTCCATTCACTACTCTGCCATAACCAATCCTGATTGATTCTTATTTTTTTCCATCCTATTCTCTACCACCCTTAATCCCACTGTATTAGAATTGCCCACAAGAACGCATTAATTTAATAGACTTCTTAGCCACTGCTCCTGCTCTTGTAGCTATCACCACCTACAATTCTGAATCAAAGGAAGATTTTTTTTAAGGCTTGTACTTTTGATGTTCTACATAATTCGAGGATGATCATTGCCAAAAGGTTCTTCTTCCTAATGAGGCTGCGGAGACAGCCATGAGTAAGAACTATTTTAATTTACCTTTTATATAACTGGAAAGCCTGAAATTCTTCCTAAACTGTTTCCTGCATTTACATTTCATTTATTTACTCTGAAATCCAATAAAAGTACTTTTAGTTGTCATAAATTAATCTAATCTAGGTCATGTCTTTAAAAACTAACTGTTTTAAAAGTTTCTACAACATTTTTCAAGCTCTGATGCATGGAAATATTCAAACAAGTGACACACTTTGAATACCAGCTTTCCTAGATTAGAAATAATGAGCTATCTGACGCTTGCCTAAAAATCATAGGAAGTAATTTGGATACAAGCCTGTGTGATCAAATTCTAAGGTAAAGAGATGTGCAACTTTGTCACAAATTAATAAAATCCATTGAATTCAGATTCTGTATTTAAATCTTAATTTGGATTAAAAAAACCCCCAAACCAAAACCAACCAACCAAACAAAAGCCCCCAAACCCAAAAACCAAAAGTAAACCCCCAAAATGAAAACCAAAAGTAAACCCCCAAAACAAAACCAAAGAGAAGCCAGAAAACCTTCAGGATATCTTACCAATCACTGTGCCTCCAGCTAAACAAAGTTCTCATTTTTCCTCCAGCAACAAAGGCAGCAAATACTCCCAGTAATTTACATGCTTACAGTTTACAGTTATAAAATGTTCATTCCTATACTCTTTTAAACTTTGGCTCTTTGAAAAAAGGGGATCATTTTCCTCTTTTAGATCAAAAGGGCAGGAAATAGTGTATTGAATTTCAAAAAATATTTCTGCTGGAGTGTAAGTAATGACTAAATGAGAAGCCATGAAGTAACAGCTTTATTCAGTTGCTGTTACTGTCATCACCCTGTTTACACACTGAACTGAATTACCTCTTGTACAGTACAGTATCTTTGTGTAACTCCAGCAAAACAGCCATAGCTGAAGCTTGTTTCACTACAGAGTCAGATACTAGCCAAAGTGCCTGTAAATGCCCTTTGCCTACTGTTGTTGAGCTGGTGCTAACAGAAATAGGAAAAAATTACTGCACAGTTTAGCTAGAAATACACATGCCACTGCGGCAAGCACAGGAGGCACTGAGAACTGAGGCATTCCTCTTGTCAGTAGTGAGACAACAGGGGAATTGAGAGCAAAGATCATGGTATGATGATCTCATTGTGGCCATAATTTAGATTTTTGTTTTGTGTATGCCTGAAAGAGAACACTTATGGCTGAGAAAAAAACTTCAGGAGAGAGGAGAAATTAATTTTGAACAAAATATCTCATGCAAGTTCTATCTTTTTTTTTCTTAAAACTGTAATCAGTCTCAAAACCACAAAGTTAAACTCTAATCTAGGCTAAGTGACAGGAGCATTAAGTTATGGCTACAGAAACACAAAAATGCCATTCTGTCATTTGACAGAAAACCAGAAACTTATCTACACTTCAACTAAGATAGGGAATTTGGCATGTGCCTTTTCACTATTTTTTTAAATGTATTTTTATATTAAATTTTCCAGACTATAAAAGTGACTTCCTTCCAGGTAAGCCACACCACAAAAAAGCTGGCAGAAGCCCCTTTTCTCCAATTATATATGTATTTTGGGAAAAAACAGACAAACAAACAAACCCACATTGCAATCCAGTACTTGGTTTGCAGTAGTGCTGCTACCTTCTTTTGATCTTGCATCTTCTTTCTCATTGTCAGTCAGGAGTTGTTGATTTTTTTAACTGTGGAGTTGTATAACATTATTATGTAAATCTTTTCTTATCCTCCAAAGCAGCAGCCCTCTGCTGAGAAGTCAAGCAATACTGCAGAGCTCTGCATAGAGATTTGAGGGCTTGAGACATGACCTTTGGGTGAATACATTTTAACCAGGAAATTTGATTACCATGCATAGGGCCATTAGGGACTGTTTCTCCTATGCTTGATTTAAAAATGCATGGAGCAGCTCCTTCATAAAGCTCAGGTTAATAGTGCCTATCTTGGAAAATTCTGCTCTGAATTATTTAAGTTATGTAGTGCCAAGTTTTTCAGACTTCATACTCAGCCATGGTGAGAAACATGGTACAAGGCTCACACAACCTGTTGAGCAGTTCCACCCATATGACTGACTATGCTGAGTCCATCAGCCAACTTTCTCATCCTCAGCTGCTGAAGTACAGAGGCTGAGAAATGCATCTTACTATGTTGAAATTATTCTTGAGATTAAAAGCCATGTTTCAGGCAATGCTCAGAAGTTTACTACATTTACAATGAGGAGGAGAAAGGATGTAATAAGAAAGCAGGTCTTCAGTCTTGCGCAGCTCATTATCTTACATTTTTTGACTCATCCTTCAGAAGTTGAATAGCTTGAGACAAAGATAAATAATTCTTGGCGTCTGATTTAGGTTCGTCTTTCCTCTAGTCCTTATTAGTGCTACAGTTCCTTGCTTGACAGGGTAACAAGCAACTTAGATTCTCCCTTAATTCATTCCAAAGCATGTTAGCCTTAGAGACATTTATATGAAGTGAGTGAGTAGGGAAAGAATTTTTTTTCCCTTTGCTCAGCAAAGTAAAGCTATGATGTTTATCCTCATGCAGTCTATCCTCTTAACTGATATTAAAAGAAAAGAATAATATGTCAAATTAATCTGGAGGCTTCAACCAAATCAGATAATTGCCATCTCATAAAATCTGCTTTTAGGGTCTGGTTTTTAATTTACCATTAGCAATTCTTAAACTATCCATTAAAAATACTACTGAGGGGAAAACAAAAAATCAAATGAAACTCTTCTTGCTTCTGTAGAACTTACCACTGGAGTTGTAATTATATCCCCAGAACATAATTATTTAGAATTTTTGCATTAGCAGAACTTCTGAACAGGCAGAATTATTAAGAATTTGCATTAATTAACATCAAGCTTTTAACATTTTTAATATATAACTTTGGAGAAGAGAGAGGGGTCAAGTTAAGGCCAGGACTTGGTAGCTTGACATGCTCATTTCTTTTGGGTATCTGGGATGCGAGTGGCTTTGCAAAAGACAAAAGCTTCCATGTACAAGCCCTAGAATTATTAATAAGCATTTTGATCAGTAAAAGGTATTAGAAGCTTTTCAAACTAGAATTTGTAAGCCCAAAATTAACGTTAACATCATGCCAAACTATAACAACATATAGGTTTGATCATAAGAGAATGACTAATATAGAGTTGTTAAAAGCAAGCATTGTTCTATATGGTCTAGCCAGTAAGAACATTACCCATAGAGTTGCAAGATCATAAAAGGTAGATATCTGAATATGAAGCTTTCCATTAATTTTCCAATATGTCACCCTAAGTTTCTCTACAAAATTGAGCAATGACAACAAATGAATAGGGGTGTGAATCAGGTCCCTGACTTAGAAGAAATAAGGGAGAGATGGTCACTCATGAATACTGTAGAAAAGCAGAAAATAAAATGAAAATGTACACATTAAAAGAAAATATGTTTCTCATCCTCTGAGAAAGAATAAGCATTATTGACGGAATAGCATGGCCTGGCAAAACCTCTTATGACAACCCTGAAATTGGATTTTACAATTCATATACCAGCTTCACCATCTAATTCAGTGCCTTGACTTTCTAATTACCTAAGGTCTTATTTTATTTTGTTATTTAAAAAAAGACAGCATTTTTATTCACTTTAAAACTGGTGGTAAACAGATTTCTGTCAAAAGCTGATGCTTCTATGAGTTGATGCTGCAAATTGGTAATGCCTGTGGTACATCTTGCTTCTCTTGGACACTTTCTAGAATGGAATAGGATATTCCCTGGAAGAGTTTCCTTCACTGTCTACTGAGGGAGCCTGGACACCTATCAAAATAATTTCTGAATTACAACAAAAAGATGTGTTGAATCATGTTCATAAAGCCTTACACTGTTTTTCAGAATTGTAATGGAAAGATACTCCTCCATTCCCTTTTCTAGATTCACCTATGGTTTGGGTTTGTGTGGCGGGGTTTTGGTAGCGGGTGAGGGGCCGCAGGGCGGGCTGCTGTGAGAAGCTGCTGGAAGCT
>JAOBAS010000008.1:11843187-11858022 GCA_025311575.1 Elanoides forficatus | reverse complement strand
CCCTGTCCAGCTGAGGAGGGGGGAGTGATAGAACGGCTTTGGTGAGCACCTGGCGTCCAGCCAGGGTCAACCCACCACAACTGTAATCAAAAGAATAAGATACAGAAACAAAATAGGTCATCAAAGCGAAGTGAATTAAAGCACGTATTGTTTTGGCATGTCACTTTACCTACGCATTTCTACCACCTTACTGTTTTTAGTATTTCTATTTCCGTCATGAGAAATTTCAGTCAGAACTTGTTTGGTGGTGCTGAGTAATGCATAAGTCTCACATTTAATATACCCTCTGTTGTACTCGGGCAATTGTGTGCCTTTGTTTTACCCAAATCAAATGTGTAGTTATGGTGGATTGCATTATCCTCAAGACAGGCTTGTCTTCTTTCTTCTGTCTGGAGTTGTGTTACACAGATTAAAATGATCCATTTATATTGAGGCAGGGGACTGATTTCTCTCAATATGGGAAGAAGATGAGGAAAAAAGGAAGCCTTCCTCTAAGTTCATATGAACTTACAAAATCTACACCAAAGACTGCTTCTTTCCTGTATTTTGGAAGATCATGTAACAAGGGGAGTAAAAATGGACTGATATTTTTCTTGCTTGCAGTAGAATCTGCTTTCTTTAAGAAGAAATCATTGAAAATTCTGTAACTGTGTTGTGAAAAATCAAGGTTGTTTCAAGAAGTTTTGTATTTATAAGGAGTCATATAAAGGATTTTTTTGACTTTCAGATAATCATATACACATAGGTATAGGTTCTGGTTTCCTTTATCTATAAAATGCTCACAAGAGGCTTAATAAGAATAATGTAATCTTCTGGGCATAAAAGAGGAACAGAATCTGGAAATGAGTGGATATTACTTTTTTTTTTTTTTTTTCTTTTTAATTGTGTAATGACTGCTAAGGGGCTCTTTTTCCATTTTTAAGCAAAAATTAATCTGTGACATCTGTGGGAACCAATGTACTGTGTCACTGAAAGCAAACTCTGCAGTCATAATAAAAATGTGCCCCTTTTCATGGTTATTTGATCTATGAAGTCTGGGGGGTTATATATTCTGTTAATTTATTTTACTAACCAGTGCAGAATCTGTGCCATTGTGTTGTGGTATTTACTAGAAAATGAACGAGTTGAAAAACAAATGAAAAAAACTCCTATATTAAATCCTTATGTAGAGTTGATTTTTTTTTTTCTCTTTTCAGCTTCATTTAGTTACTATAGAACAGAGAGTCATACTGAAGGAGAAACAAACAAAACAAAATACAAAGAGAAAGACTCTTAGCCACCAGAGAGAATTAAATCCTACAAAACATAGTCAGTGTTTAAACAAAGACAGTGGGTTTTTTTGAGAAGATACTGTTCACAACATGTTACTTATTTAAATGGGATCTTACAGGAAGCACCAGAGTCCGTGCCTTTAATAACACAGCACACAGCACTCAGTAGCGTTCCTGGGCCCTGAAATACAACTCCATATACTACTGCCCTGTTCGAAGACCCTCAAATATGTTTTGTCTTATGGCTAATAGTATTGTCCCTAACAGTTTCTGGGCATGATCTGGGAGGCTGAATTTTCCAGGGACTATTCAACATAGGCAGTTCTCATGCAGAAACCTTATGCCAAAAGCAAAAATACCATTGCAGAGCAGACGCAGGCCACTCTGTTTAGCCGGCTTCAATGCTTGTGAACAATCTTGGGCATATTTAATTTACTGGTATAAACATAGCCAGATATTTTCCACCACAGTTTTCCAGTGAAATATCAGTAATACTTATTGAGGTATCTCCGAGTGAAAATAATGGTGATTTGTTTTAGGAAAGACCTAACATTTGTGGCAGCCAAATAATTGTAAGTGGTATGGATTTAACCAAGTTCCCTATTACTGTTTAAGGGAGATTAGTTCAAATAGGTTGTTGCGTGACATATAAACCAACAGCAATGTGCATTACCTATAAGCTCAGAAGAAGTGGTCTGCCAGCTATGACTACCAAGCAAGTTGTATTAGCACTATCTTCAGATATTTGTGGAATGCTCCCTGATAGTTGTTTGTGGGGTGGTTTTTTCTCTCCTTGAAGCTGTAAGTGTTCATTCAATTAGACTTCTGTCACACAAACCAGGTTTTACCAAGATTTCACTGTATTTCAAAAATATCACATAACCTTGTGTTACCCGCCAGTCACAAACTGCTGGTTCAAAGAAGAACTTTACAGGTATGTGATCTAGGATTTTGTTCCTGTCTGTCTGAAACACAGAAGCTCTGTAATCTGAGTACCTTGGTGTTTGATTTACACCCCTGCTGTTATCTCAAATTATATGTGCATACATATTATATTCTCCTTTTCTTCCTGTTTTTGGAACAAATACACTAAGGCTGAAGCTTTCCTTGTTTACTTCTAAAATAAATAAATTAACAAATGGACATTTTTTAGAGGAAATATAGCAACTTTTTAGAACCTGCTCTAGCAACAGAAAGCAGATAAAGAAATGTGGAGCAAAGAATAAAAAGTTTACTTGCTAGCTCCAGATAATGTGATAATGCAAATCATACTGTGGCCTGTTTTCACCGCCTACTTCAGGTCTTGAATACTGGTCACAATTCAGATAATTTGAAGTCATAGTCAAAAAAGAAAGATATATATCTCTAAAAGTGATAAAGACGATCACAATTAGATGCATAAAAATATATAGTCTGAGCTATTTCCAAAGTATTCAGGAGTGTGAAATATATTAAAGATGATAATGATGCATATTGCAAAAAAATCATGATTGTAACTCCAAGTTGTGTCGAGGGCTGGGAACTGGTAAAGACTTGTGCAGCAGTTGAGAAAAAGTGAGGAAGATACATGTGATACAACATGGTAAACAGTCCATAGAGCAAGGAGGAAAACAAGATATTATGAAGAAAGGTATTTTCTGTGACAGGCGTTTCTAGTGAATATTGTGCAAAGGGAAAATTTTCTCAATTTCTGTGGAAACAAAATTGTTGTTTTCATTGTTGATCAATCACTGCCACAGGAAGAGTATGATTTAAAATGTCTAGTAAAGGGAAATTGAAACAAAGAAGTACCTGAAACAAATACCCGACATCAGAGAGTACAACAAACTTTCTACAAATATTTCACAGAATAAGTACAAAAAAATCAGCATACAAAGTTCAAAGATATATGTTTTAAATTGTGAGTTTAATTTATAGGAGGGATAGGAGGAAAAGGAATTATGCAACAGCATTGGTTTGTGTCTATGCACAACGATGTTGTTCTTACAATATATATAAGAATATATCATTATAAATGTATAATTAAATAATTGTAGTCTTTATTTGTAGTCATATGAATTATATGTAATTAATTACCAAATTTACTTCCAGATTCAAATAGAAAATGTGATTAATTTTTTTTTTCTCTTATTATCCAAACTGACTTCTTTCAATGCAGTTCTTTGAGTGAGATCACTTGACAAAATTGACAGCAAAGTGAAAAGGGAAATCATGTTTTCATAGATAGCTATAAAAGCATTTCAGGTAGTAAAGAACTGGGGAAAAATATAACAAACACTGATTTTGTTGCTGCATAGAGAAAAAGAAAGATTATTTTCTTTTCTTTCAAGGTGGATATTGTGCCATTTTTAGCCAGATAGTTTTACAAATTCATCATTTTCAGATTGGTTTCCATCACCTTGGGTGTCTGGCCTTCAAAAGATATTTGGAAATACATATACACAAAATAACATGTTTGTGGGTGTGTGTATAGAAAGGTAAGTATGAGTTAAGAAAGGCAAAAAGTATACACTCTGCTTTCTGATATAGTTAATCATTTCAAAGTGGATGAGCAATCTTTATACATTAAGTAGTTTTTTAACACACAAGAGTACAAGCACACAGGGAACATGCACAAGGGAAATATGAAGAGTAATTGTCTGGAAAAAAGCAAAATGGAAAAGGGAAAAATGTAAAAACAATAAAGGAAGTTAAAAAGAAAAACAGAAATACAACATTTAAAATGTCACCTTTTTCATACTTTGAAAAGAAAATACTGACAAAATTTCAGTCTTAGACATTTTGAGGGGAAAAAGGAAAGGGAAGAAAATATAAGTGAGTTGCTCAGGTAGAAATATGTCTTTCGTAACATTTTGCAAATTTAATTCTTGATAGAAAGTGGGAAACTGTTTCATCCCACTTAATTATACAATTTCCCTTCTTTGGTTTTGGATGTTTCACATATGACTTGCTCATTTTGGATACATTTCTCTCTACCTTTATTATTTTTTTTACCTCTCTTCATATCACTCAGCAGATATTGCCATAACCATATTTTTCTGTTATTGAGACTTAGATATTTATAATTGTATGCTAACATTGATAGCATCAGTGCTGTCAAGGCCAATAATGAAGGTTGTGAATTGGTCAGAAAGTGGTAGAAAAGTAATTTGGGGTAATCAGAAAGGGAAGCCTAAATTAAGAAATTTGTACAGTCTTGACTAAATATGAGTTTCATACTTCAAAGTATTCTTTACTATTCTAGAGAAAAAAATGCCACTCACTGCACTTTTAAAATGCCTTCTATTCCTTTTGGTACCTTTCACATAATAATTTCTCTTACTGGACATTTACATTTTCATTTATGAAAGAGGATATAGTCTGTTCCCAGACCTTTAGCAGGAAATAATGAAGAGATTGTAATTCTTTTTTCTTCACTTTACATAAACTACAATGCATCTAATCAACTTTGTTTTCACTTTGGACATGGTTTAGCACATCTGCTGAATTTCCATAGCAATTCCAGTCACACCTAAAATTATGGTTATATTATAATCATTGAGTCTTTACCTGTTTTGGTTGTTTTTTGGTTTTTCTTCCAGTTCTGCAAAATAAATCCTCATTCCTTCTCATTGATAATTGGAATACATTTTTAACAAAGCTAAGAAATTGTTCAAGAAAGTTTTAAGATTAGGGCAAATGGAGTTGATTGCATATATTGAAGAATATAAGATATTCTGATCCTCTGTGAATATTTTCTTGACACTATTTATTGTAAATGGCATTTTTTTCAGGTAAATTGTAGCATGGATCTTCGGGAATGTGGATAACCTGGGAATGGTAATTAATGGAAATGAAGCAAATTCACTATCTGGAAACAATAATCAGCTCCCTGATTAAGAATTTCTCCAAAAAAAACCCATTAAGACTTTCTCAAAAGTTCAAAGAGCTTTTAACACTAGTTGCTTTAAAAACTGTGAGGAGATAGGCACGGTGAGGTTGAGATTCCTGCCACACATGATGTTCATATCTATATCTTAGTTACTCACAGTCTTCCTTTATCCCAAATGGAGATTGGCCCTTTGGATATGATAAATCTAGTCCCAATGTTAACATCTAAAATAAGTCAGAGAAATTACAGTCTTAAAGTGCCCATTCATCTCCATTTTCTGTAGAGGAAACCTAAGGGTAATTAGTTCAGATGCAGATAACAAAATTGTGATAGACACTATAAATTTGTATTGATCATAGGCTGTCACAGAAGTCTTTGGATGGGTTTAAACTTACTTTGATGTAATCAATTATGTATTTAATAAACAACAGATGCAGTACTTTGACCAGTTTAGTCAAAAAATGATGTTATGGAAGTCTCATCTAAGATTCCACTTAGAAAATATTTACTGACAGACGGACATTAATGGAGAACGTCTTAGTAAATTCTGTGCTAGAAGAGATTTCAATTAAAAAAAAACAAAACCGAAAACAAAAACAGCTGGCATGTTTCATTTTTTCAGATTAGGACCATGAAAATCATACTATACCACATAATGGAAGTGCAGACTGAACACATTTAGCAAGCAGTTTTATTTGCTATGCACTGGAGAGGCCTTTGTGAGGCTGTTTTACAGAGTTTGGGGGTTTGTTTTTGCTGGTTTTTTTTTAATCCAAGAACAATACAGAAAAAATGTAGTATTAATCACTGCTGATGGAGTAAATTAGAGGGGAAAAGTAGATGAGATTTGAAAACTAATATGAAAAGAAGGAATAAGAAATACTTCACAAGACACCTCAAATCTGAATATGACTGTCTATGAATCTTGGAAGAGAGGAAGAGAGATGCGAACAATGAGAATATAGAGATGTTTAAATCACAGAATGGATTTAAACAAGTAAACCAGTTGTGTGAACTGGAAGAATTGCATGCTTCAGTAAGAAATGAAAGCAAGTGTACTGGGTCTGAAATCATTATATCAGACTCTCTTTAATCTTGCAAGCAAGTGTGAAAATACAATGAACAAGTGCTATTTGTAAGGATGTAGAATTTAATTATATTTGGATTAAAACTGTAAAATAGATATTCAGTATGATAACACAGCAATGATATCTAAAAGAAGTGATTGAAAGTAATTATTTAAATTAATTTTTTAATTAACAAATTGCCACATAATATGTAAATTAATTCCAATTCATTCATAAACAATTAGATATTGCTCTACAATGTTTGCATTCTAATCCATTTGCAGGATTTACCATCAATTTGGAGATGTTTTAAAACATTTTTATTGACTACTAAAACACATAAATACTGAATCAATTAATGTCTCCAGAGAGACCTTATTGAAGCCTTTCAATATATAAAGAGGGTCGACAAAAGAGAGTCTTTTTACCAAGACCTGTAGTGTTAGGACAAGGGGTAATGGTTTTAAACTGGAAGAGGGTAGGTTTAGGTTTAGATAGGACATACGGAAGAATTTTTTTATGATACAGGTGGTGAGACACTGGAACACGTTGCCCAGAGAAGTGATGGATACCCTGTCATTGGAAGTGTTCCAGCGCAGCTTGGATGGGGCTTTAAGCACCCTGATACAGTGGAAGATGTCCCTGCCCATGGCAGAGGGGGTCAGACTAGATGATCTTTAAAAGTCCCTTCCAACCCAAACCATTTTTTGATTCTGTGATTCCATGACACTATGAAAATCTGTCTGTGTGTATGAAATGAAATGAAATTAAAATTTAGCTACTGTGTAATCTCTGTAAAGGCACTGAGAACCTTTTCCTGTAGAGAAGTAAAATAACTTAGGTGGATGACTACTGTAAAAGTGTGTACAGGTTTACCAGAAAGAAATGTTATCAGAATTTGAATCTATATTTAGGAAAACATTATTAAAAATATATATATTTTTTTTAAATATGTTTCTTTCTATGTGTATAATTTCAGATTTCAAATGTGGAAAGCTGCTCTTTATTTTAACATATTATTTGTTTTCTATACATTTCTTTATTCTGGACAAAGTAAAACTGGTCATTCAGGAAACAAGATATTACGTACCCAAAGGACATCTGCTGCAGATGGTTTGTCTTTGGCAACCATATGGCATATGCATTTTGGCGAAAAGGTATGTGACTTTTTAGTTGCCAGCTACTGTGCAGTAGCCAGATATTTTTGAAGCAGAACTATAAATAATACATTTCTCCACCTCTTTCTCTCTGTCTCTCTCTTTTTCTCTCTCTCTATTTTAAACCAAGTAATATCCTCTATGAAAAAATGTGTGCTGCAAAATTACAGAAGATGGAGCTCATATAAATTCAAAAGAAGAAAAACAATGCAGAAAACATTTTCATTCTTCAGGGTTTTTTTCTAACAAACCCTGCTTCACAGAACTTGAAACGTTGAACAGTAATGTCTCAAATCTGATGACAAAATTTCATGTAAGCAAATAAGAAATGTTTCAATAAGGTCAAACCAGAATATTTTGCTTTGCAAGGTATTTTTTACTGTAACAGTCCACATGCACATAACTGGATCTAGAAACCCAGCTTAAGTTGTATGTTGCAGTCATGTCATGTCTCCATACCAGGACATGACCTGGATAGTGTCATTCTTTTTAATTCCTCCTCCATAAGAAAGAAAATCACCTGTGATTGTAGCACTCTGCAACTGTTGTTCTGAATGATGGCAGAGTATTAGAAACCAAGCATAGGAAACACTGCTCCATGACACAGAGTTGTGGTATAACCTTTCTACTTTTTAAGGTGAATAGCAATCATAACCTCAAAATCACTATAGCAGCACTATGCTTGCACCTAAAATTGCTTGAGAGAGTTAAGCATGGGCAGTGATCCCATGTGTCTTCTCCTTTCTCTTTTAGTTGCATGGAATAATCCATTTGCCTGTCCAGTATCAGCTGTGAAAGAGGCCGTTAGTGAGAAAGCATGTTTGTTTGACCGATTGTAAACTTTTGCAATATACAGCTGAGGTAGCCAGCCAAATATCCCTTTGATGTTTATGTTGACTCTTTAAGTCACTATGCCTTTCCTAAAGCAGATAGCTAAAATAAGTCAGATCATTCATGCTCTAAAATTGTTTTTTACCTATATTGACACGAAGATGTTATGGTTCAGAAGTAAACCACACTGTTGATGTGTTAAGTGACTTGAACTCCACTGAGGGTGATCTGATTGCTATTTCATAATCAATTTCATTGAAACATCTGCTTTTAATATAATTTAGTAATCAAGCACTTTTGAGCAGCTACATTTCATAAGATATTTTCTCAGAATTTGTAAAACTGTAAGATACATTCCACTCTAAGGAGGGTAAAAGTTAGAAGGGACACACCTGTAGTTACACAAAGAGAACAGTTGAGTGTGAGAAAGAGTATTTTGTTTAAAGACCTTTCCTGAAGGAGAAAATGTTAAAGTTAAATTTGATTTTTAGTTGCAAACAGGGTTATTTTCCAGATGGGTTTCTGGAACAATTTAATACACCAAACAGAAATACGAGTTTTATATAAAACCTGCATAAAATACTAACCCTTCTGGGAATATATATTTTAAGTATGGTTTCTTTTATCTTTCACTATTTTTTTTTTTTTCACTTTATGATCAAGACCTTTACCAGGTTTCTCTCTTGATTTTGTGGCTTTTCCAGTTGTGTGGATCCAGCATAATAGTAACACACCTCATTAGTACAGGGTACTTTTATCTAGGCATCATGAAAAGGGCTGGTATCTTTCTGGATTTCTTTGTATTCAGATACCTGTTGTTAGGCTAGCATGATTTCCTCTCCTTTTCAGGTACCTGCATGAAACACAGTATATGTAAAACAGGCAAAGCATGGAATCAAAACTTTAGTTTTAATAGTTGGCATATCATGCATCAGGTTATGCTTCACTTATGCCAAACTTAAAAAGATAATGTTAGATAACTTAGAGAGTAAAATATGTATAAGTGAACAGCAAACACGAAAAGCACCTCCCCTGTCCAGCCCTCATGGCATGTCAGCTTCATTGCCAACTAGATCCAACTCATTGTTTCCAAAGTTGTATATTCCTAAATCCCTCCAAGGTCTACCTCAACTTACATGTTCAGGAGAACTTGCTTTGACTTCAGTCTCTTCAGGCATCTTCAGTCTCCAGCTCAACTGCCTCCAGCAAGTCACATATGACACAGAGTTTCGGACTTGGGGTTTCCTTTGTCTAATATGCTGCCGAGGCTTCAAAGGTCTTTCAAAGTTATCCTGGTCCCTCACTTAAAAAAACTTTAGCATTTATGAATGCAATGTCTTCATCGTTTACTGGATCAGATCCTTGTATAAATGTAGCTTGTCACAAATACAAGCATAAGGCAGGACACACAAAACCATGAATACTAAAGCTGACGATTCTAGACATAAAGCTTTGGGCAAAGTAATACAGCAAAGCTGAGAAAATAAACTAGTTATGTTATTGCAGCAGTGCCCATCACAACCATAGATGAATGTTGAAGGTACCATCTTACAGGTGATTTCTATAGAAACAACTTCCAAGCACGCTGGAACCGACAAAGTCTGATTATCTATGGCTTTTTGTCAGGTAGTTGGATTCATTGGTATCTGGTGCAAATCCAGTTAAAAACTTGTTTCTCCAGAGTCTAATTAGGTTTAAACATTCACTGAAGTCTTACTGTATGAGGGCAGTATGTAAGTTTTTCTTTTCATTTGGCTGGCTATTTTCAGAAGCTTGAAGCATGTCTTGATGTCTATGATCTCTATGACATCTTGATCATCTTTATCTGTATGGCGTCTTGATCATTCTAGCAATTCTGATTGAGATTGACCAGAGAGTTCAAAAGATATTGCGATGAAGCAAGGCAGACAGAGTGTTTTGTGCATCCAGCCAGGAACAGATTTATCACATAAGCTTAATTTCCCTAGGGTAAAAGAAATCAGACTAAAAAGAGATGTTCACAACTCAAATATTCCACCATTGTAACTTAACCTATGTAAGCATAAAAATGTGAAATCTAAATATTATAATTGTGCTGAAATGAGATCTGCTTTATAATATGACAGATAGGTAGTTAGATACTGAAGTAAGATTTCTGATCTTCAGCGAAGTACTGGTGAAAGTATATGCTTACCAAAAGACAAGTGGCATTTTGAAGAGGAGGTTTTAAAGGCCCCTAAATGTCTATGTATTTCTTTTAAAGACCTGTACCATGAACTGAACAAAAACCAAACAGTGACTGAAACTTTTCTACACACTTCGTTTAAGAACAAAGTAGAAATTAGAAATAGAAAGCATATGATAGAATCATATTGAAGATAGTAACCATATAGAAGAACATATAACATAATGGAGTATGAGTTGATTGAAATATGCATAAATTGTAGACATGGCTGAATTCTCTGGATTCAAGTTCCTGAGCAGTTTAACCCACTGTGTGATACTGGTACAGAGTGATACACTCGCTGTTTATCACACTAATACGAGTAAGGAAATGTCCATGAAAAAGTGTTCAATAAAACTGTGCTGCTAAGCAAGTCTGGGGAAGCCCGGTTTCTGGAGACAGTCTGGCACATCCCACTGTGATTGGTGACATGCTCTATCCTGAGCTACCAGAAACAGTTGAGCAAAACAGCTGGAGAGTAGGTGATTATTGAAATTAATGGCTGGTGTGTCAGCTGCAGGTAGTAGCCAGCAGACTTTGGAAGGTGCTATCAACACTACTCTCCATGATTTTTTAAGATTTTACAGGAAACCTGGCATTACTGAGTATTCATAATTGTGTGACTGTATCCTCAGACATAACCAGATTTCTTGATTCTTGCCTCAGCTACTAAATATAGCTGAACAATGATCACATTATTCTAAAATATAATAATCTTAAATACATAAGGGAAGCATACATTTTTGCTATTCAGACAAATAATGAAGTACAATTCTCACACATCAGCTTATTCTTATATTAAAGAGCAATCTTCAGAGAAAGTAACTGTTGGGTTTAACCCCAGCCGGCAACTAAGCACCACACAGCCGCTCACTCACCTGCCTCACAGTGGGATGGGGGAGAGAATTGGAAGGGTAAGAGTGAGAAAACTCCTGGGCTTAGATAAAGACAGTTTAATAAGTAAAGGAAAAAACTGCGCACACAAGCAAAGCAAACCAAGGAATTAATTCACCGCTTCCCATGGGCAGGCAGGTGTTCAGCCATCTCCAGGACAGCAGGGCTCCAGCACATGTAACGGTGACTTGGGAAGACAAATGCCATCACTCCAAACGTCCTCCCCTTCCTTCTTCTTCCCCCAGCTTTTTATTGCTGAGCATGACATCATATGGTCTGGACTATTCCTTGGGTCAGTCGGGGTCAGCTGTCCCAACTGTGTCCCCTCCCAACTCCTTGTGCCCCCCCAGCCTCCTCGCTGGTGGGGTGGGGTGAGAAGCAGAAAAGCCCTTGGCTCTGGGTAAGCCCTGCTCAGCAGTAACGAAAACATCCCTGTGTTATCAACACTGATTTCAGAACAAATTCAAAACATAATCCCACATTATGGAAAAAATTAACTCTATCCTAGCCAAAACCAGCACAGTGACGTATACAAAAATAGCCTGAAGTGTTAATAATCTTGGACTGTGCAAGAGAACAGCTACAATAGAAGAAAACCATCCAATAATTTACAAACAAAAAAAAAGTTTTCTCAACTGTCAGTTTTCATGAAAGCTTGATCTTGATTGTTGCTGCCAAAGGTATTTTTTAATGTAAAATAATTAATTCACATTGTCTACCTTTTTCACTTACTGTACCTACACAGAGACAGCCTGGAGTCACATGGCCGCAACAAAACAATGGATTCTATCATAGCAGGGACTGAAGGAAAAGGAGAATAGAGCCTTGCAGAAGTAAGCCAGTGTGGTCGTGGGTTTCTTCTAAAACTGAGTCTGAAGAATAGGCAGAAAAGTTTGAGAAAGTAAACAAAGGTCAGATTGTCAAGGAAAGCATCAGTGCTCCTTCAGTAAGAAGATGAAGTTGGACCATGGAAACTATTCTGAAAAGCTCATTTTCTGTTTTCTGTTTTTTTCTCACTTGCTTTCAGTGATATATTCGTTATCCCCAGTCCCTCACTTCAGAAGCCTGAGGAAGAAAAACCACTCAGACGTGAGAAATGCAGTACACAGATAATGCTTACCACTCGGTGCTGTAAGGAAAGCAGCATGATGAACTAAAACTATCATCTTTATGCTCTCAAATCCTTTCAAACATTCTGCTTATTAGCCTTATGAAGCCACCTATGCTGGCACTTCAGTTGATCGGACAAGATCAGACCTTTCCTGCTTACCAGCCTTCGAGGGAAATATGAATGCACATTTTAGACTTTTTCAGTGGACAGATTCATGAAGTCATCTGGGTTGAAATTATTGAAAGAATATTCAGTTTCAGTAGGCAAGACCAGGATATTTTGCAGATATGATGTGTAGTTACCCTTACCTTTCTGAAAGAACTGAAAAATTCTACCTAATGGTGAACACAAAAGAAAATTCCCATAGGAAATTTAGATGATGTGAACTAGTTGCTTCAAGCAATAAAAATTTTTATAATTTAACAACATTGAAATGTATAGGTTTGTTTTCTGCAAGGAAAGTTAAGGAGGAAAGTTAAGGTATATGAAAAAAATTGAGTGTGTGAGTGAAATTTTCAAAGTGCTGTGGTAGTAAGGAGGTGAGTAGAAATTCTCTATTTTTCTTTCACAAAACCATGGAACATCTCAGGCTTGTTAAAATCTATTATGTGTTAATAAGTTGTTAAAATAAATATTTGAAATGAAAGGTTGATCCTTTACTCATTTTTACTATAAAAATTGTACTTCTACACAGAAAAGCACAATCATAATGTTAGTTACTGATAACAAATATAACTAAAAATGTCTAAATTCAATAAATGCTTCCTTTAGATATGGTTATTGTTCTCCCCCAAAAGGCTATATAATTCTCTCTTGAAACAAATTGAAGTAGTATCACCACTCCATGTTAAGAGTTTTTAAATAACAAATCATATTACCCAAAGGGTTTGGATAATTTCCACATAAAATTGGCCCTTAAAAAATGTCAGAACCATTTACAGTGATTAATGAAAAAAGCACTTTTAGCACTCATAATATTTTACAATGCCAATTACTTTAGCATGTTTCAATAAATCGGTTATGCAAATGCCTGTCTTTTGGAATACAGAATATTACTGTTTTCATTATCCACCAAAACTGTAAGGTAACTTAGAGATAATGGGCTGTTAAAGAAAAGGAGAAAAAGAATAAAACTTAAAAAAAATAAAATGTTGGAATTTTTTTTTACTTTATGGTATTATTGGAAAAATTAAATGTAGAGTGGAAGAATAACAGATATTTTCGAAGTGAAAAGATGAGCACTTTTCCATATATTTTGGATACAGCACAAAATGTTTCCAATGTCATTATTTAAATACTCAAGTAATTGTTTTTAAAGGACTGAACCAAGACCATTTTCTAACAACGTCTTGAAAACAAAACACAACAAACGAACAAAAAAATTGTGTTTTCTATGTGTTTACCTGAGAATTCACCACTACTCTTGTGCAAGGCTGTGATCTTAACAGTACTTTTGCAAAACAATGCAAGTTTACAGATTTATATCTGAAGTATTCACGCTTTGTAAGAAATGAGTGTTTACTTTATTTTCAATTGATATGGAGTTTTTTGACTCATTGCTTGAGGCACCTGACTGTGGTCACTCTCAAGATCACAATATCTCACTAGGTGGGACAGAGTTCTGAACTCTTATGGTGAGCCCATGTTTCTGTAACAGTAGATCTTAGGAATCTTTGGTACAGATAATTTTATATGTTTTAGAAAAAAATTTCATGATGGGAAATCACAGGACAGATTTTCTCTTGTGATCATCTGCCAGCTGCAGAATAGCTTGCTACTTTGCCTCCTCTTTGCTATTTCCATACAGATAACGTGCGCAGATTCTGTAGCCTAGATAAGGGCAAACGACCCACTGGAATCTGTTTTGTCCTTGGTAGAACAGCTCGGGTGTAGGAGGATTTGACCAGCAGATCCCATAAGACTGGTTACTGCACAGCAGCTCAGTCTTACCGCTGCGTACTCACTTTGGTAAGGCCAGTGCACAGCGTCTGGCAGCGGCCTCAGCGGCTCCCTGCGCAGGGACCTGGCGGTCCTTTCCTCTCTTCCCAGGCGGGATAGGTGTGGACTGCCTGCTCTCTCCTGCTGGTCTCACACAAACCGACCTCGTGCTTTTGCTGTGCGTGCCATCCATAAGGCTCTCTGCGTAGTTGTTACTGTGAATAACGAAGGACCTAGGACCCTGAAACACATTGTGATGCATATTAGAAGTTATGGGACCTGCCTCTTGCTGTAAGTGTAACAGCAGATAAGCAGAAGATGCAGATATCCCTTTTTTAACAGAAAGGTGAAATGTTATTTATCCAACAACATACAGCTCACTGGGGGTAGGATTGAAATTCTTCATGATTAGCTAGGGTGATAAACTTGCTGAAGCATAATACCTTCTAGGCTTTACTATCCAGGATCTCATAGCTAGTGGCCAGCGGGGGG
>JAOBAS010000008.1:11808254-11843087 GCA_025311575.1 Elanoides forficatus | reverse complement strand
GGGGGGGCGTGCAGGGTTTTTTTTAAATTTGTTTTACTGTAACGGTATTTGACATGTTGCTGAACTTCTATGCCTGCGAACCCCACAGACAGTTCTTGTGTACTCTATTTCTGGTAGTAAACAAAGTCTAATGGATTTCAGCCAGTCTTCTTGTCCATCATGTTACGTAGGATGAAAAACTAGAGAGCATGACCAGTTTTCATTGTATTCTGTGATTTCAATCATGGTTTCACTAGCTTTTTTCCTGTCTTTATTAATATGAGGGTTTGAAACGCTTTTCCTCAGCCAGATTCTGTTGCTCTTAATGTGTAGGTCTGCATGGAGTTAAATGCGGTTATGTGAATTTACATTAATTTCTCCGTGTGTTTAAAATGTGCTAAGAAATAGTCTGTAATTAATTCTCCTAACCCTCAAGAAAACAAACATATATTTATGCACACACAAACCATATGCCCTCTTACATGTTTGTATGTCTGTGTGTGTTCATGCATAACTTTGAAAAGTTAAATATATCCTCACAGCAATCAGAAAAATCTATCACCTATGCAAAACCACGTTCCATCCAAGTAATACTAATTTGGCATATCTGAAAATGATGGTAGACCCCTCAGAATGAAGAAACAGCTTAAAGATAATAGTAGCTCTGGGAAAAAACTTTTTTTTTTTTTTTTTTACTTTTAAGATGCATTGAAACATGCTCTCAAGCTTTTCTCCACTGCAGTAAAAACTAGAAATTTAATTTTATTCAAGGGGGAATCCTCATTAATTATATGGATTTGGGTAAAGAGGCATTGAAAAGAAAAAACTATTTATAAAGAGATCTGGCAACGTTACAACTTCTGCCTGCAAAGAAAAGACAGCAAGTATTGAAGCATGCGTGATCCACCTTCAAGCATAAAAAGAAGAGAGGTTACTATCAGAATAAAATGCATTTGTGATCAGTCTGCTTATTCTTTAAATAAATGGTCTCACTCAGGTGTTTTGAATGATCCATGCCATGTTTTTCTCATAGTCCTAGATAACAGAGTTAAATTGGTTGTGGAGATGATTCCACTGGCTTATATATGCTTACCATTTTTACTGAACAATTCAGAGCACAGCTTTGTTAAAGTAAGTACTTCTATGTCATTCTTCAAGTTTATTTTTTTCCTTTGTCTTTTTTGTTTTTTTCTTTTTTCTTTTCTTAACAATCCATACTTTGTTAAATTTTAGTTGTCCAGTGCTGTGAAGTTGCAGCTAAGGGCTTGGAATATATGATTGGTAATTGGGGTTAAATTGAGCATGTCTCTAGAACATTCTCACAGTTCTTTGTTAGGCAAACATGGTCATACTTGATAAATTCTACAGTTTATTGTAAGTGAGCTACTTACAGTTTTGCTCTGTCAAGCCAAGCCATACATCTGGTGTGTTGTAGTAGGGTCTTTCTTTTTCATGACTCGTTAGACTTTGGGACAGCCTGTGTGAGGCTTTGCTGCTAGTCACCCTGTTGTGCCGCTTCAAATCGGCGGCTTCTCACAGAATGTCTTCAGCAGAAAGATACAATGAAATCTTCAACAGAAATATATCCACAGTACGTCAGAAACCTGTATAGCAATGTGGTCAGATTCATCTTGCCTCACTTAAGAAATGAATTTCCTTCATTCTCAGTGTGGAGAAAGACATTTCTTAACAGCAATTCACTGTTGATCCACTGAAGATCTGGAAACAAGGACAACCTCCTCTCTGGAAAATTAACACTTAATTTAATTCCCCATAAAATGATATTACGGTATGCTAAGTAAAAGCTAGGTCTTTTGTAAGCTCTTTAAAGTCTTAACTGGATTAACTTCAGAGAGAATATATGTAGCTGGGAAATATTTCAGTTATATCTGCTCCTGTGTGTCCATATATGGGGGAAATCCTAAGTTCTTTTTATATATACCTAAGCATTTATTTCTATTAAGATGCTTATTTGCAAATGTTTGTACCTTCATGTAATAACTCTCTGCTGCTACTTTTCAACCAAATATTAAACATTTTCTGCACAAATACTATCAATTGAACAATAAAGCTATATATCTATGTAAGAATGATAGTATCAGAATAACTGTGTTTTGAATCATCAACTGTTGTAAAACAGCTGCTTACTAAATTTGGAAAAATAAAAAGACCCTCTACAAAACTTGTTATGAAGAAGACTTTATGTCTTATTCAGTGAGTATATAACTGAAAAGATTTGAAATATTCAGGTTTAGAAGAAATATTTTGAGAATTGAAGCATCTCTGGATAATATTAGAACTAAGAAAGCCATGTGAAGCAGGAATTCAACTCTTGCTTGTGGAGCTGAAGGTATATCTTAATACACAAAATGGATGAAAAAATAATACCTTACAAATGTTCTGAGAATTACCATTACAAGACCAATGGTAATTATCAGATTGCAAATTCATATGCTGAATAGCCAGCCAAAATATCCTACAAAGCCAATGAAATATTGATGGTATCTGATATTTAATTTATCCATCTTTGAAAAAAGTGTCGCTACTTCCTTCAGTAAAATGATAAAGAGAAATATAGGAAGCCAAAGATGTGAAAGGAAAGCAATATTCTGCTGCTTTTTTCTTCCATCTGTAACAAAGCCATATGATTTCAAACCTTCAAGCTCTCACCTTGTAGCGAGGGCCAAGAGCAATCAAACACTAGCTCTTGAGGATGACAGCCACAGAACAGGTCCAGACTTTTTCCAGCTTAACACTTCAACAACACCTTCACCTTCTAAAGTTACCTGTCAAACAATACCTTCAGTTACAAAGATCATTAGAATTAAATTTAATATTAATGTACTTAAATTCATTTGGAAAGTAGTCAAAGCTGTTTCCACTACATGTTTCATCACACATCAATGTTTTTAAAATATGAATCTATGTCAGCTTTGCCTTCAGAGGACATCATGTCATCAGGTTTTATATTTGTGTTACTTTTTTATATGTGTTTTCACCATGAAAGTGAAAGCTGTATGAAATTCTGAAATATCCACTAGTGTGACAACAATATAAGAATGGAAAGAAATGTATGTCTTTCTTTTTACTTCTTCTCATTCTTTTCAGGACTTAGTTATCACTGTGAACAGTTTATCTTTTCCAGTTTTTATAATTTGATAGATTAAATTAAGTAGATATAAACTCAGAACATCTGCCATGCATAATCTGTCTTTGAATAAATATTTCATATTCCTGTATTCTGAATCTATTTTATCAGGTAGAAAACTCAGGGCACTCTTGGATAGATCAGTTATATTGCTTCTGTAACAAAATACAGTAGTTACACCAGTCTGGAATTTATATAAATTAATAAACAATAAAAAATTACTCAATTTGTGATCCATTCATTATCTTATTTTTGCAATAGCCTTACATCCAATTCCATTTAAATATTCATGTCCACAAATGAAGTGTGAGGTTTTAATATTAAAAATTCCAAACAAGTTTCCTCCCTGATTGAGTTTACTGTTTCCATCTCATAACATGTTTTGAGTTTCCTTTGCGGTTACAAATGCAGGAGTTTACTGTTCGACCCTTCATTGACCAAACTGTTTCTTTTCAAAATTGCTGCAGATCAATAGATTTTGAAGAAAAGATATATTAAATAAACCCGCCAAAATTCTTAAGTCACTCACATGCATGTGCACACACACATTCTTATAACATCTGTGCCCAACACTGTGTATGAATACATTGCTCTGGTATGTGGTCAGACCGACTGACTTACGGTTAAGTTAAGCATTAAGAAAATTTCTTCCTGTAGTTTTAAAGTTTGGGCTTTTTTTTCCCTTAAGTAAGTAACTTTTCCTAAACATTCTTTCTCAGAGTTTTTAACTGAACGCCTAAGGATGCTTTTCTCTGTGTTACCTGGCTACGTCAGTTTAACACTGGTTTGTTTGTTTCTTTCTTTAAAAAAAAAAAAAATTGTCCCACATTTACATTAGTAGAATGAACTCCTCTATGAATTCTTTGGACATTAGTCAGACTCAGGGAGTTTTCTCCCAGATCCTTGTATCTGAGTTAGTTGGTTGTTAAGGTGTGATCAGAGAAGAGGATGTCTGCACCCTGCCTTGGGGCCACGCAGTGTTTCACTAGAAAGGAATCCAACCAATCACAAAAGGCATTAATTCTGCTTTGGATCAAATAACTATTTTGAACATTTTCTACTCTACTTCCCCCACAAATTAATCATCCTCTTTACAAGTGGAAATTGATACTATACCAAGCAAAACCTTTCCCTAAGCTTGTTAGAACTTTTGATAGATTTTTTACAAGTGCACAAAGATTAATGATAAAGGTGCCTGCCAAGCTGAACTCTCCTGTAAAACAAGTTTATTGTACTTCAAGATTTAAAGAAACATGAAATTATTTTTTTATTTTCAACCTGTAAAATAGCATAGGTCTGTTTCTTCTAACTCTGCAGGGATTTTTTTTCTTCACAAAAAAATTCTTCACAGAATTACAAATAGATAGGCCACTATGGGGCTTGATTAATTACAGAGGAAAAGTATTCACATGTCTCTTTTTATGACTTGACCAAACTTTTAATAAGAATAAAATAACTTATTTTTTGCATAATAATATAGAACTTCAATGAAGCAAGGCTGAGGTCACAGCAATGAAGCTTTCAAAGACCTTTCTTTAAACCTTCACTTTGGAATGCAGATAGAGTTGATTTCCTATATCATAAAAGATTTAGGTATTTATCCTTAGTACTTACAGAATGAACAAAAGCAAACTGAACAGCAAAGCTATCAAGGAATTTTGTATGCTGCAAACTCCAAACAGACAAAGGCATCAAAGTCAGTGCTGCAGGCAATAAGCAACCTACAAAACAATCAGATTTCAGGCCAATTTTACATGCTTACTTTCTATGCTTTTTCATAGAACTAATCGTATTTAAACAATGTCCTGTTTAAATGTTTGTAATTTGGCAAATTGTTACTTAAAACCACATGCTACATACTATAGAAAGACCCTAAACAATTCTGTCAGTATTTTGTATTTCTCTGCAGAGGCCAGATGCCCATAACTTAAGGTTAAGTTCCTTGTTACATTCAGTCTTTCTGTGTTTTAACTTCTCTTCTGTCAGACAGGGGATGATAACTGGTGATGAGGGGATGAGAAATAAATAAATTTTTTCAAGCACTGATATTAACACTGTGGGACAAGGGAAATATCTAACTTTTCTGATTACTGATTTTGATTGTCCTTTAGTGTTAGAATACAAACAATAAGTTACCAAAAAAAAAAAAAAAAGTGAAATTAATGTCAAATTTTCTACATGAAAGGATGTTTTAATGCATAGACTTTATTTTCTGTGTAACCACATGGAAACCTTTTTCAGTGTGACAAAGTACGTCTTTTAGCTGCTTTCTGCAAAATCAGCCTCTCATGGTGAGTTTCAGCTTTTGGCACTACTGTAATGCAGATTTAAACAAAGAGTACATGTAGAGTCAGGGTTAGAAAAGGGGGGGGGGGAAGAGTATAAAAGCAGTGGTCCTAGAACTACCTGAAAGCTCTGCGGAGTACAGTATTGCTGCTTTTGCTAAGAAAAAAACCCAGTAACATCTAATCAAATTAATTGTAGAGAGGAGTAACAGTTCCCTATTCACAAGCAATAAGACTTCAGAAGAACGTTGTATGAGATTTAAATACAGAATACTTTGCCTGTCACTGTGGGTGACTTAACTGGCAAGCATTCTCTTTCTGTAGTATTTGTTACTGACCAGAAGTGGCACTGTCTATTGTTCTAAATTTTTATTGCTCTCCCCAGTCTCATAAGGTAATAGCACACAGCTTCTGAGACAGACATACTAGAAAAAAGCCAGAATGCAACCTTCGCATCACTTCCTTTTTCTCTCAACTCCCCTTGCAGAGGTCCTTATGTGGATTTCATTTCTATTCTCTCCAGAATAGTGAGTTCAGTGTGAATGGAAGGACACAATGATAATTCAGCTTCTGCCCCCAACCCTCATCCTTCAACACCTGATGGTTCTCGCAGTAGTTTGCCTGGGTTTTATGTTGTCTTCTGTGAAGATGTCTGAAGGGTTTCCAAGGGAGTAATGCTGCAGGGAGAAGCGCTGGGGAGAATGCCGGCAGCTATCCCACACTTTTAACAGCTACGCCTGTACTCCTGGGCACAGGCTGCCTCCAGGACCTTGGAGTGCAAATTCACCCCTAAGACTGATTTTATCTTAGAGTACTGTACTTTTTGTGCATGCACAGGAAGACTACCATAATTCATAGCAGGCCTACAGTTTATGTGCCAACAAACACAGTTCTGCATCTATTATTCTAGCCTTTAGCATTTTTGTGGACAGAATGCTTCCTATTCTTGTCTTCCTATCCAGTTCTGTGTGTAAACTTGTTAGATTGTGTCTAGATGTCATCTCACAATCTATCATAGTTATTCAGATCAGATTTTATGTACTGGCTTGCTGGGTTTTGCTCAGGACATTTGGAAATAATGCACGCAGTCAGCAGCTACTGTCATATAGCTAACTTTCTTATATGCTGATACACTGTCACATTACTGCGTAGAAGCAAGGGGGACTGCAGTGTGTGATCCTCCTTATATGTCAAAGATAAGATTTCCTAAATTAATCCAGGTCTCAAAAAGCAAATTATAAAGAATTCATCTAACCATAGTAGTTTTAAATTATTATTAAGAATATTTTGAAGTGGAGTGAATGAATGGAAGGGTGACCTCAGAATTTCATGCTCAAATCTTAACAGGCATCTATCCTTCTACTACTACTATTAATTTTACGAACAGCATATACTTTCTGTTGGTTACACAAGGAGGTTGCCATATACTTACATGTATCAAAGATCTGTATTTAAACATTGTTCCTAGTTTGTAGCACTGTATTGCTCCCCTTAGCAACTACAATTTTTCATGCGTGGTCAGTTCAGTTTCTTGCTGTAAATTAGCAGGGAAAAGTGTATCTGTGTTTTGTTCTAAACCTTGTGGTGGTCTCTTTTGTAAATTATCTCTGTATAAAAAGTAAAGATAAATAAACATGTGACTAAAACATTGAATTTAAAAAAAAAAACAACAACAAAACAATGAGAGAGTTCAAGAAGTAGAATGAGGTCTATAAGTAGGAATTGCACTCTACATATCAGAACATTGCTACTTCTCAATTTTAAGCGTCTATTAAGCTAACACAATTCACAGGCTTGAATTAGATAGAAAATTGGGTATAGGCAGATACACTGGATTGAAATAATGAGCATGCTAACCAAGGAGATGTGTAAGTTTGACAAGTGGAAAAGAAAGTGTATTTCAGCAATCAAATGTTAGTGAACTTAACTTTTTTCCCTATTCAGGTAGCCTTCTACTGAAGAGGGAAATACTCCTGGTATCAGCTTCTTTGGCTATATTGATTTAAGTATGATGTCTCTTTCCGCGGATCACTAGACTACACAGTCAAGCCTACCATTCCATTGACAAAGTAGCACTACCATGGCACATTTAAAAACTTTACATCCTCATTCCTGTTCTATTCAACAGTTTCCTGATTAAACTGGTTCTTTAAGAGGTACACACTTTCCAAAAGCAGAGGTAGGACATTCCCACTGTGTAGCTGAATTTTAAAGCTAGCAAGTTGTTGACAGAAAGGAGGATAATCTCTGCCTTCACTTGCTGCTATGTAATACTAGCCTTACGTGTTCAGCATTCACCGACAGTACCTAGCAGGTAGTGCCTTACATATATTTTTTTAAAAATCAGAAATATTAGCAATATCCTTAGTTCATAACTAATATTTATGCTTCACAGTCAGTACTGTTATGATTAAGGGTTATCCAGAGGCAAGACTACTGACTAGATCCATTAAGTAGGATGTAGCAAAATACAGAGTTTGTTCTCTACCTTCCAAATATTTTTGTTTGGTTTTTACATGTCTGTTAGAAGATTATAAACAGTCTAAGGTGGAGGAACCAGAACCCTGCTATGCCTTTTTCTCTGCCAGGTTCTCCGATCATTAGACTACTGTGGTGTGAACCACATTAAGCAATATCTCTGCAGAGACATCAGAGAATCCATGGAGCGGCCAGTGATAGAAGGCACATCAGCTCTTCAGCCTGGTGAAAAGGTAAGGTGCTGCTTGTGCTTTGCATTTAATTCCTCCATTATATTAACTTCCTTATATTAAGAAGACTTTGCATTAAGCAGCTTTTCTCAGGCTGAGGCATTACATTTCCTACCTGCAGGGACACACAGCTAATGAATCCTAATTCACAATAGAACTTAGGAAAGAAGATGTTTATTTGCCTTCTAAGGTGCCAGTGCCTCTGGGCATGTGGTGTAGCAAAACTGCAGACACGGAAGTGTATAACCTAGGGAAAGCAGGTGTCCTCTTGGTTGTCCAAGCAGTCTGGTGGTTGTTTTTCATCACTCTCACTCTTGGTCACCTATGTAGTGTTTTGATTCTCAGTCCCTTATTCCTGTCCCTTAATTTAAACTATGTAAAATATAAATCAATAATCTATTCTGATCCCTCAGGAATTTTGTGAATATATATAGACATAGATATATATGTTTTTTGCTAGTAGTTAACACCATGTGTTAAGTCAGGAGTTTGGTACATGTGAATTGTTTAGCTTTGAATTTTGTGACAACAATGCGGTTCTTAAATTCTTGGCAATTTATCAATATATTTGGCTGGTAATAGAAGAAAATTCAGCAGAAATCTGCTTTTTATTATTTTTTAATTCCTGCTTGTTCGTTTGTACTTGCAGATACGCACCAGATGTGTAGTATATATCTAAGGTTCTTTATCTGATGTACTGCAGGTAAACATACTTTTTAGCTTTAAATACTGAAATTCAATTGTGATCAAAAAGTTAGGGAAAAAAATAAAGAACTTCTTTGAAATTTAGCTGACCTTGACCTTTTGTATACTTTTTTCTCACAAAACCCCATTGCTTTTGCTGGGCCAATATTATGTACCTGAGACTGAACATAATTGACAGTTCTGGGTTACATCCAAATAGAATCCTCAGCTAAATTCTTACTGCAAAACTGGTAACGGTACACAAAACTGAAAGAGCTGACTTTGATTCCTAGACCCCATGGTGAGTTTTCAAGGCTGGTGCTTAGTGATAAAAGATTTTGTTCTTAAACTGAAAAAAAACATTAGAAATACAACACATAGAACCCTAAGATGACATGTTTAGCCACTTTTCAGGAATATGACAATTGAAACCTAGTTTCTCTGAAAATTTAATCTTCATTCTTAACATGTACAGCCTCCATTTTTTGTGGTTTTGTTTAAATGAAGCAACCTGCCATAGCTATAGCAGATTTCATAGTCCTTGTAAGTATCTCTTTCTGCATTTTCAGTGATGATAATTTGATTCTCTAAAGCTATTCTGTTTTCTGATGTAACTTCATTTTAAAGACCAGTCTCTAATTATTTTGCCTTTACCTCACTTTGCTTCAAGCTATCCAAGCTATTTTCCTGTCTGTCATTCTTAGGTAGTGCACTGATCTTGGCTGAAACTATTTCAAGCTGTTCTCCAGTGAGGTCATATAATTAGTCACTTCTAGAAAGTAACTCTTTAGTCAGATCCTTTTAATGAATTATTTCTAGCCTCTGTGAGAGCTAATATTGCTTCAATGGATCTGCAGCACAAGGAAGACAGGACTACAATCTGACAGGCTGGAATGACATCACTCCCATTTTCACCAAGCAGAAGCAGAGTATTGTCCTACTGGCAGCGGACCAAATGTCCCCAGGAAGGTCGGTTTCTTGTGGAGTGTTCTCTCAGGATGATGTAGTGTATTTTCCTCTACAAAATAGATAGGGCTTTCGTAAATATTGATATTCCTTAAGGAATACTTTTACACAAGAGTCAGTGATGCTGATGTTCTGCCTGGATAATCTTTACCAGTTTTTCTGTGCCTTCTTGGACAGATTGCTGCATCTGGTGGAGGGTCCTTTGCCTTTGTCAGCACTGGGGGAGCACAGGCGCTTTCCTTGTTGGCCTGCAGTGTCAGACTCCCTCTTGTTTATTCTCTCTGATGCTGTCAGTCTTGCATTCCTTGCAGGGCAGTCCAGTTTCAGCAAGGGGAATAATGAATGTGTGTTTCTTCTTCTTTTCTCCAATCTAGCCTACTCTATAGTGTGTTAATGGGGGCAAGCTCTGGGAAGTGGGAACAGAAAGATGCAATACCCCGAGGGTCAGGAAAACCTTACACAATGTCTCCAGCTCCCTAAGTGCTCTAATCACTAGGGCCTTTCAAACTGAAACTCTGTCACTGGGCTTGCAGTTGATGCTGAAGCCCAAATCAAGTGGGATTTCAGCCAGCGTGTCTCCCTGTGGCCCAGACACCTCTTGGGTGCTAAAGGAACTCTTCTAACCCCCCACTTAGTTGCCCCACTTTTGAAGCCTGCTGGTGTTCATTCTTAAAACCAGAGGTTTAGTTTTCCAATGTTCCAATAATTTGAATGACAATGCCTAAAGGCTTTCTCTAAGACTAACCTCAGTATTTTGAGTGACGATGCCTAAAAATTTTCTCTAAGTCTAACCTCTAGTATGCCAGCTACAACGGCTTACCTGGATTCTTGCCTTAGATCACAAGAGAAAACAAATCTTAATCTATTTCCTGTTTCTCTACCGCACAACACTCTGCATGGTTTAGTGCAATTTAAAAGAGGTCTTTATCAGAGGTAGCTGGTGTTGGAGCATAGAATTTCTGCTCAGAAGTAGATTTACATGGAGAACTTAGAAATATTTGATATTAGCTGAAAAAGTTAGTCACATACTCATGTGTTTAACATGTGTGATCGGTTATTGGGAGCTACTATGTCACAGGTGTGGAATATCTTTTTGGGGATGCTGCCCTTCTAGTTTCTTACTGGAGGGGACTGAGAGGGGACCGATGGTGGATCTCCTAGGAAAGGTAACACTAACAATTGGTACCTGCATACTCTGGTACTGCTCTACAATGAATGCAAGCAAAAGAGTGAAGGTGAAAAACAAGCAATAAAAAATGTGGTGATGCCAGTTTCACAGAGGCCATTCTTACGTGAAAATTATTTTTCACAGCAGCAGAGTCACTGAGTATGACTACGGTGCCAGGGTTAAAGAGGGTGTTTCTGTGTCAGACCAAACTGTGTGTTTTGCCAGAGGGAGAGAATTCTGTGCATAAGAATTGCTATTAGACCTAACAGGGGCTTTTAAAAAAAGAAGAAAAAAAGCTAGGAAATATAAAGGGTTGTTTTTCTCATCAATTTCATGTTGCCACCTACTTGCTTTCTGCATCGATTCCATCTTCTCACCTGTCGCTGCCTCTGACAAGTCCTGCTGGGTGCTAAGCCATGCTCTAACACTATTATGAAGTCCTCTGCAGATATAGACAATGTTTGGGTTTTTTTTAAGCTAAAGTTAATTTTTAGTATTGTTATACTCTTTGTCATTCTACTTACATTCCAATGGTCACTTCAGGTACGTTCTCCGAAGTGAAGGGATTCTCAGCTTGGAAGCAGTGGTTTATAGGGCAGTGACTGATAGCAGTACGGACACAAAGCCGACTAACAAATTGTTACAGAAGCCAAAGAGGGAGAAGCCAACACCCAGGGAAGAATTCCTGTGGGAGGAGAGGGAGGGAGCCGCAGAGACACAATATTGTGATCTTTTGCCTTACTTTTTATTACAATTTCTCTGGTTTTTACTCCAAGAAGACTTGAAAGGGGAAAGATCCCCTTTTACTGTGGGTTTTCCTAGAAGCCTTTCTCCCCAAAAGAGTGCCTGCTTGAATATGGAATTACTGACTGCATCCCTCTCTTTGAAAATATGATCATGCAACAGTGGTAAAGATGTGAATGGCTTTGTGACTCCTCATGTTTTGTTTTTAATATAACTTGTTACTGATTTCTTTCAAGCTGAAGTGACATAAAATTGTCAGAAAACACAGTTTCTCTTTTTCTTTAAATGTGCCTTTCCTAGATCTGAAATTATTTTTTTATTTATCTGTATATTTGCTTTCTTTAAGCATTTTCTTTTGCAGCCTCAAATGACTATAACTGAATAAAATGTTATGTCTGTATGCTGCAGTCAAAACTGCTATCATCATTTCTCTGTGAAGGAAACTGTGCTCTGTATGAAGTCTGGATAGCTAATGCTCCATCACCAGCTTAAACAGAAAAATAATTACTCTACACAGACTCATAAATCTCCTAACTATTTTTAATGGGGATTTTCAGATAGTAGCCTTAAAAGGCTACTACATTAAAACCTCAGGCAAGGTTTTGGACACTGTCTGTTTATAGCAAACCAAAAAAGAATTGTGTCTGAAATTTCTGATTGTCTCTGTTCCTACCTAAGAACAGGATCCCTTATCCAGACTAATGTTCTATGTTTGGAAGCTACAATATAACTGTTAAACTAGACTAAAGTTTAATGCAGCTTGTAAATTAGACAAGCAGACTGATAAAAGTGTGATTTAAATTTGCATGGTGAGTAGCAGGGACTCATTATATGGTATCAAAAATACCAACTGAGCTTCTGGAAGAGCTAATTCCTAGATTAAAACAAAGATCTATTCTAAAATATTGTAGAGTAATGAAGTGGAACAGTAATGGTTTAGAGTGGCAATGCTGTTTATCTCTTTCTGTCTGACTCTGAACATTAAACTGATCTTTGCGCCACACAGATGCCTTCCATGCTCTGTGTTATGCTTCTCTTTATCTCTTTCTTACGCTACATGGTGCAGGTAGTAAGACTGAATTCTCAGCTGGTGTAAACTAGCAGAGCTGCTTGAGCCCATAGATCTTTTCAATGGCTGGGCGGAACAGAGAAGGAGAGTCTTTTTGTCAAAGATCAATTATTCCTTAACTGTAAGTAGTACTACAAGTCTATTAAAGACACTTTCTATTGGAGATGCCTTATCAATTTAACAGGGATTGGTGCCAAGGTGCCTTATCAGTTCATGCTTATTCAGCTAACTTTGTCCCGCTTGACTGTGCCCCAGATACTCTACATAATCCTTGCTTCTAAGTTTTAATATCTCACAGTACTTCTGAATTGCTATGTATTCTTGCACTTTCATTATTGTCATTGTCCCTTAGCTAAACTATATATAACTGAATTATTTTAATTTTTCCTGCAATTTTTTCACCCACTTCTTCATTTCTATAGTTTTCCAGCTTTTCACAAATCTTTTTAGAATTAAGATCCATATGTTACAATTTTCTGTTTACAAGGTAAAAAAATTTAATACTCCAAATGCGGCCACACTAGAGATTTGTAATGAAGGCTGCATCTTTCCTGCATTAGAATAAATTTCTCATGTGGATACAACCCAAAAATTCTTTGTGCTTTCCTGTCATAAAAATACTGCTAATTTTAAGGAGGATCTATCACTGAAAGAGCATGGCTGCAGGAAAGAAATAGCACTGTAATCATAGCCAGAAACATTTCAATTAGCTGCATAGACTGTGCTGTCACTCTGCTAAACAAATGAGGAGTTGAATGGGAAAACATGTAAGAGGAAACATACTTAGTAGAATTTTTTTTATTATTTTCAGTAATATTTCAAAGTGGTACATTTGTTTTATAGTTGGCATGGAAATAGCATGGCCCCTGAGAGCCATACTAATTGTATAAGGCACTGTTTGTAACTTATTGTTAGATATGCTATAGTAGAATTGCTTTTTGGTCAATAGAACATATATATGCAACATCTGCAACATCTTTTCTATTTCGCAACATACTTTGACTGCTTCTGCCCTATCCACTTTATTACTTTTTCCTATAAATTGGCATAACAAAAACATATATTAGATGTTGCCAGAGCCATGACCTTTGCCCTGCACTTCCATTTTCTCCCTTCTGTGCTTCCTCTCAGACCATCAGCAGTAAATAGTTTAAACAGGGAGAAGCTTTAAAGGTTGGTGTTCTGCAAGTGCCTGAGGCAGGGCTGGAAAGTCCCTGACACTTTGGGTTATGACCTTGTCATAAATTCTCAGGTACCACTCTGTGCTTTAGCAGAATCTATTTGAGTTATGTAAAAAAAATCTGGGATAACTGATTCATGGTTAAGGTTGACTTCACAAAGTCAGAGGCTTCCCTAGTTATTGATTTTAATCTATTTGCACACTATTAAAACTAAGGTTTAGCTGCTGGCTGACAGCCCTGGTACTGAACAGTAAATCAGGAAATGAATGTTAGCTTAATGAAAACATTAACACTTGCTTGATGAAAGATTCTCACCTACGATGTGACCTCCTAATACCAAAAAAGAGGTGTAACATGGAATAAGGAGCAGTCTACATTTGTCAGTGAAGATGCAGGAGGACAATGCAGTGTAAACACACTGCCCTTCTAACCCTTCTGGTAAGCTTCCTGAAAATATAATAAAAGTAGATACAACCTGGAACAACCTAAATTTTACCCCAAACGGTACCAAGCTGGCTTTTCAAGCACAGCAGAAATGCAACAGTAGCTGAAAGTTACATTGTCCTGTTCTTTGTATCTGTGAAGTAAAAGCATCCTGAGAATCTGGGTAATAATGTATGAAACAAAATTTTGAAGAAATATATTACAGCCTACGGTTCAAATAATTTCTACTCTTCTTTTCAGACACATCTTTTTTTTTTTTTCCCTAGCTGAAAATCCACAGATTACTAAATTTTGCTGGTTTTTTTTTTTTCTCCAGTACAACAAACCCAAATTATAGATTGTTTCTTTACCATAAAACCACTCTTGTGAAACATTTCAGCTTCTTCTCAACAGTATTTCCAAATCTAAATCCAATCCAAAGATGTTTGAATCAGACCATATACTTAACAGCTCCATCTTATCATCTGTCTCTGGCTTACTGTCTGGGCAAAGGGCAGACCCTGCATAGTCAATAATGATTCAAGCTCTTTAATTTTTGTCACTTGGATTAGCTCCCTTGTCAACATCTGCTTTGAGTTAATTCTTAAAACAAATCTGAATGTGAGTCTACTCTTGTCACAATTTTCTAGTTTTGTTTGTTTCATTGTCTTGAAAGGTACTGTATCAAATATGTGGCAAGGAAGCCTTATCTGACTTGTCTGAGTATCCCAGGTAACAATGATCCTTTCTCAGTTTTCCAGTTTCAGTTGTTATCTTAGTTACTCAACACAAGAGGAAATCTAAAGCTTTCTTATATAAGAAAAAGGAGATAGTGACTGTAATTATATTTTTTTAGTAGTGTATTCATTTATCAATTTAAAATTATAGAGCTTTTTCCATGTCTAAGTCTGGAGGATAGACAGTGTCCCTTGTGTCATTAGTTATTTAATATTTTATATCTTTGTTAGGATTACCTTCTGAGATATACTTTTTCCATCCAGTATTATCTGCATTCTTTTCTCTGAGTTGTATGACTTGACTTTAGACCACAGTAAAATTAATCTTTTCTAATCATGCATATTTTGCTGTGAAAAGCAGACTTTTTAATCTTACTAACCTATTTCTTTAACATAACTTTCACAACAGTCATCTGCAAATTTCACCAGTGATTGTTTTCATTATGAATCAATGATAAAAAGGTTAAACTTTGGAGGCAGACTAAGAACTGTAGATTGTGTGACATCACTTACTGAAAGATGATAGTATGTTAACAATTTATATCTATATAAAGGCTGATGCATAATGTGTCCTGCATAATAGGTGCTGTGATAAACTTAATTCATGTGGTATCAGATTACTAATCTAAATAATACTCTTAAACTTCTACTTTTAAATATACGAAGAAATATATCATTCAATTGCTTCTACCAAACAAAGTTAAGTCTCAGTAAAAAGAAATACTGAAGACAGAGAAAACCAAGTCTTGTATCAGCTCTGCCATTATTTTGAGATCAGTGTCAGAACTGCAGTGGCCTAACTAACCTAATTTATGAGTTTTTAAGGATGTAACACACCCTATTAATGGTTTTTACATATTGGCACCATACTGGTTCTCTCCCAGGCAGCTCTATTTTCATCAGTTCCAGACACTTAGTGAAAATTGACCTTTATCTTCCAAAGCTTCCAGCAGCTAGCTCTTTTAAAATTGTCTAAAGCACATTATCTAGATCTGATAACATTAAGATTCTAACATTAATAGATGCCCTTTATTGGCCTCTTACTTATGATGAAGTAGGAAAATTTTTATCATGTGATATGAAGGTCACCTGGCTTTTTCCCCCTAAGCAGCTAATAGGATATTCATATTTTATATGTGTGGATATATAACTGGATATATAACTATAGTATGTATTTACAGTTAATTGTACATCCTGACATTTTTACTAATCTCTTTCTTACTCCTCAGTTCTTTTTTGTGCTTCCTCCCTCTATTTTCACTTCCTTTATTAATCTTCTGAAATTATGTCTAGCAGTGAATCAAAATGACCAATTCCTTTTTTACAGTTTGCTGTGTGCATTTGTAAGTGTACGTGTATGTGCATGCATGTGTATGTGTGCCTTTTTATACATGTACAGCTATACATATTTTTATATATGTACAGTTAATGCACACTTAACGTTATCACAAATGCAATAGTAGCCTACCTAATCAGTTCCTCAAAATGTTCGCAGTGGTAGCTAAGATGTGCTTAAACAGAGACACTCCCCTAGCATCTTTTTTAATTATGAGTATCTTATGATGTTTATTTTATCTTCTTTGATCAGTGCTTCTTTTCTCGAGATGCTCCTGAAAATACAGATTTTTCTGGTTCTGAATGCATTTTTTTTAATTTAAAACATTGTTTTAAAGCTGTATCTATTCTTTAAATTCTCTATAAGTGTTAGTACCATGAGAGTGGAATTTCTCCAGAATTAAAATTTTATTACATATTATGAAAGATTAAAGAGTCTGGTCATATTATGCTGTTGCGTGATTTTATGGCTTGTGAAGTACACTTTGTGCTTTCTCTTAGGCTGCTAATCCATAAACAATCAAGATAATTTTTCCGTTGTCAGTGATTCAGAAAAAGGTAATGTATTTTTCATATATATTATCATTTTCCCTTGTTCACTTAATCTTCCTAATAGTTGATAGTCTTTTCTTCATTAGTATTTGAGCCACATTAATCTTTCTGCACAATTTGAGTAATACTGCTTGGACATTTATTCTCATTAAACCTAAGGACCGTGATGTATAAGCAACTAATTTTTTGCTTTTCTTCCTCGCTTGCTCTTGTGCCTTGATTTCTTTAGTTCTAAATGTGTGGCCACTTGTTCCCTCCTTCTTCCATTCTCATTCGTTGAGGAATTCCTCTGTATGAATGGATATTCAGCAGACAGACACATCAGAGCTGCTACAGGATAAAACGAGCTACATCTAGGAGTCTTCGGTGAACTTAGCAATTACCTTCTAGTAAGCCTGTAAGAGCATATACCGCAGGAACAGAAAAAAGGGGGGCGTGGGTGCGGCTGCCTGCTGGAGATTCAGCCAGCAACCCCAGGGACTCGCCTGGGCGGCCTGCCAGCTGTAAAAGGACAGGCACCAGGCGCTGCTGGGGGATTTGTTTTGCTGCTCACACTGAATCGAAGCTACAAGGCACCACGTGAATCAGGAGTGCAAGCTCCGCAATGCTTTCTCCAGGCCAGCCAAGCATCCGGGAAGAGCGTAAGGCTGACTGGGAATCTGTGCGGCCCAGTGAGTGTTTTCCACTGACTTTGGCGGAGTTGTGCTCTCTACTTCAGACAACTACTCTCAATAAAACTAAGTGGAGAGTTGCTTGTATCCCACTAGTCACTTCCTTGGATACCAAAATTTGACTGAACTTTTTGTCATTACTGTTTTCAGATTAAATGAATGACATCTTAAGACTTTCTGATTCTCTACTCTGATTATAAAGTATGTCTGGAATAATTACATGAGAATTAAATTACATGTACATAGTATATTGCAATTATCCTGTCTACATCCTCGAACACCATCAAAGGGTAAAGGAGCTTGAGTGGGAACAGTTCTCCCTCTGTATTGTCTTGATACCTAAGGCAGTGAAAAGGAATCCAAGCTTAACTTGATTCTTCTCTTTCCTGCTTAAAGACTAAGTTGAAGAACTGCAAGTCTTGCCTCTTTTATCAGAATCAGATGCCTAAAGCTATTTGTTCTATCAAACACTGAACACATGTATAAAGCGTCTTGCACCATGACAACTGCTACCACAGTGGTCTAGGGGGTTAAAACTTGACTCATAATGCAAAGTTCAAAGGTCCCATCCAGCCAACATTCCTATGATTCCTATCATAATTGCTACCAGAAATAGTCTTACCTAGATGCTATATAGCATTAACCACCAGGCTGCGGATGGAATTAAGGCCAGATGAAGCCCAGCTAGCATGTAACTCTCCCCTATTTCGGTTATTAAGCTGCAGCACAATTTTGGATTATGGGCCTACAAGTTCAGGTCCCCGTAGGTATTATGGTGCACCTTCATATTATAGGTTTCGTTCAGATCAGAGCATAATGTGGAGGGGTCTCAGAACACAAGAACAGAATTTCATTTGGATGAAAGTGAGCTGGATGTTTTTCCCAAGAGTGTGTTTAATGAACACCAGTTGCAAATGGGCATCAAACTAATTCGTGTGAAGTTTTTTTTAAAAAAAAAAAAATAAAAAGGAAAAAAAGGTATGAGACTTGACATTTTTACATTGTGTCAGGTAAGGTTTTTAGCATCAACAATTCCTTGCCACAGATCCACTAGTTCTAGTCCTTAGAATATATTGACCTAGACACGGCCATGAAGTACCCTGTTGTTGAAGTACCTGTATGTGCAATGTAGCTTCTCTGCACATGCATGACGTCTACCCCCACCTCTTGTGCATGAGGCAGACTGCTGTTGGTGAATTCTAAACCAGTATATATGTCCAGGGCCCTTTTAAGCAAGGTCTGAGGTGCCCTTTAATATAAGATCTGAGATGATGATGTCCCCTCAGACTTACTTCTTGCTTTTGAGTCATTATATTCTCTGGATAGGAATAAAGCTGAAGGGTACTGCTAATAGATCCACCTTTCTTACGCTTACCTGAGAATATGGGAAAAACATTAGGGCATATACATACTCCTGACACTTTAATCAGAGTCTGCATGAATTGAATACATATATTTCTTCTCTATCTTCCTCCTGATTACAATATCTTGAACAAGACTTCCTGAGGGGTAAGTAATTGTTCTTTTCATAAATTCAACATACGACCCTCTAGAAAGGGTAACTGCATGCTTGACTGCAGATTGCCTATTTACTCTTCTTCATGGTCTGTCTGGCAAGGTTAATTACAGGAAATCAGAGAAAAGCTTTTTGGCTTTTCCTGCTCAAAGGAAGACAAAATGTACACATGGTCCTCATGTTACAGCCATTGGACACATTTGACCCTTTGCCTGGTCATTTACAATATCATCAAATGAACAGGCAAGGGCAGCAAAGGCAGAATCTGTACCTGAATCTACCAGAAGAACTAAGACTTCTCTGACCTACTAAATTAAAACCACAGGTCTTGCCTCACACATCCAAATTCCTCATCTATGGTCCATAGATTTGTAGGAGAAAAGGAAGGCTACACATTATATGGATTCCCTGTGTCAATGTTAAGTGATTCAGATTCATCCTGGCAAATCATTTGGCAATATCTGTTACAATTATCACTTTAACCACTGATATTGGTCACTAAATAAATGATTATATTAGTAATTTTAAAATTTGATGCTCTATTGCTATTTTACTCATAAGACTTCTGTGAAGCACTGCTCTTCAGGATGAACATATTTATTTCTGTGATTCAAATGTAATGATGTTAGGGGAAAAGATAGAAAAGAAATGTGACTTAAAACTCATGAATAGGAGTATGTCACAGATTTTTCTAAACCATCTACAGTTTTGCAGGCAGCAATAAAATTGCATCTAATGTGACTGTGAAGATAGAAAAAAGTTCTGAATTTCTAAAAGCACCTCTGTGCTGTAAACATTTTAAGAAAAAGTATAAATATGCATATTTTGAAGAGAAAGAGCAAAAATATGCTAACTCAATGATCTTAATTTTCCATCATTCTTTTTTTTTAAGAATGGCATTTTAAGGTGTAAATCACCTCCATCCCTACCTTCAAAAGGGTACATGGTATATTATACTTCTGTTCTCAGCAAATCTGAATTTATGAAAATCCTGTAAGGCCTGATCTCCAGGATTTTAGATTGCTTCTTACGCAAGTAGCCTTTTTAAAAACTGACTTTAAAACTTTTCTTTACTTTAATGAATTTTCACTGAAACAGATCTATTTTTTTTCTATTTTTTTGAGATGAACAGAGAAGAAGCTTACAAACATTTTTGTGCAACACACGTGATAATAGAAGTGCTAGGTGTGACAGGCTCCTAATTTAAGATCTCCCTAGTTAAGTCAAAGGCAAACTCTGCAGTCCGTATGAGGGATCTCTGAGTCTCCTCAGTAAGAAGCACATTGCCTAGCTGGCCTATGATGACCGTGGCCATTGGATCCATGCTGGTAAATTTAAATGACAGCTGGGCTTAAAACAGATATTCAACTTTTGCGTATCTAACTTACATGGCATTTCAATGATCATTTTTGTGTACCATAATTGTGTAAGCACTGACTTAACAAGGAAATCACTAGGTGCAAAAGGGGGAATTTGTGTGACCCAATGGTGTCTGCCTCTGAGACAATTTTCCAACCTCCCTGTATAATCAGTGGAATAAAGAGTTTTCATTTCTCTCCACTGAATGTAAAAGGACCTGAAAGTATCCACTCAGATGTAGATAGGTTTTACTGTAGCCAAAGAAAATAAGAGAACAATCCTTTCATACGTTTTTTTTTTTTCCTTCCTTTTTTCTGCAGCAAAGCACAACTGTAATCCTTGTACTTAATGGATGGGACTTGTATATTTAAAGGTCACAGAATCTTAATCTGATGTGACCACCTGCACATCATAGGCTACCAAGTTTCATTCATAACTCTTGAAGTCAGGGACTCATCTGACTCCTGCAAGCCTTCCAGAAAGGAAAAGAAATTTTGAATTGAAGGTTTCAAAGGATAGAGTATCTTATTCTTGGATCATCCCAAGAATCAGCAGCCAAAAAAAGAAGCCAGGCTGATTCAGACTGCAAATGATACACCCTTTAAATGATAGACAGTAATTATTGGAACAAAAGAACAAAGGGGACATTGTACTTCAATATTTCTTTTGCTTTTTTGCAATATTATAATATTTTTTGAGTACTATGACTCTAAGCAAAACATGAATCACACATGACAAGGGTTCCTAAACTGTTATGCATAACATTAATGGCATGTAAGCCACAGACCTGCAGAGAGCTGCTTCTGCTGCTATCTTCACTTACAACACAGGGCTTGGATTGGTTGTGGCTGCTGCTTTATACCATCTTTGAGGCCATAATTAATCCCCAACTTCTAATAGACACTTGAGAGAGCAGAATGCCTGGAAATGAGTAAGGCATACTCACCCATTTATCATGATATAGAGACAATGCAAAGGGATAGGGGTTTTTATATTCAATTCAGTTCTGTATTTAGAGATTGGGAATCTTACGGATAAGATTCGCTTTAATAAAAAATATTGCTGTTATGCAAAAGATATACCCAGTGTCAAAGATCTAGAGAAGCCCAGTTCTAGTCAAAATTAGGGTAAGCATATATGAAAGTAAACTTATTTTTTAACTCTATAAATTTTGCTTTTAAGATTGTAATGGTAAACTTTGTTAAATGTTGTTTTCTATTTTTAATGTTGCTGATAATGTAAATTGACCCAAAATCTGTATGCAAATGTGGAACACTATGGGAAACGTCGAAACTTTTTTTTCTGTGGAATCACTGTTATGAAGCAGCTTGTCACCTGCACACAACTCTCTGGTGGTTAGTTGGACAGGAACTCAAAATAAATGGACCAGCTTTGGGTGCATTGTGCAGCCTTCAATGAGGATTATGTTTATTAGAAATGTCTCACTTACTTAGTCAAAAGCCTGGATGATTTTAATTCTGCCCTTCCACCAGAGGCAGTTTGACAAGCAGAAAGGGTGCTGAACTTTGGGCTCTGGTGTTAGTAGTTGCTGTTTCGGATCTCTTTAGAGAGACTATCTTCACACCTGGAGACAGGAGGTGGAGCTTTCTCTCCCTTCACCTGTCACTACTGCATCTATCTCTTGGCTGTAGAGAAGTCCCTGCCTCCAGGACTAGAAAGTTTATGCAGAATTTTCTAGGAATAGCCAGCCTTAAAGACTGATTTAAAGTTAAATGTAAGGGACACAGGGTCTAACGAGTTGGGAAGTGTTAACCTTGTGATTGCAGAGCTCTCTCAGAAAGACTCAACTCTAGGCCTGCTTGCTTGAACTCATGTCTTTCAGTCCCTGAAAAAATAACAGAAAAGCTAAAGATGGGACATCAGAATTACCGTGTACTTTGTAACGGTAAACTAGTGCACTCAGAAGGAAAAAAAAAAAGGAGGGGCCCGATTCTGATTAGTAATGAGGACATTGTTCTGTGCATTCCATTTTCCAGTTCTGCAACACATGTAATTTAATGAGTGTTAAATCAAATGTGTAAAATAATGCCTTTAGTAGGGACCCCTGACCCCAGCTGTTTCTTCTGGTTTTAGTGACCTAATTAACAACAATAATAGTTCATTTCAAGACCTCAGTATTTTCTGTTATGTAAGACATTCACTTCTCTTTAGAAGTACTGAAATTATGGCACATTAACATTTGCCCAGTAATGCAGCCAGAACTCTCCACAAAGGAAAATCATATTCCCCAAACTTCTAAAGCTGAAAGAGTTATGCTATTTATGAGCAAACTTTAATAGCCCTTTTTAACCATCATCTTAAACATTGGATTGTCGAAGTCATTAGGAATTTTGACATGATTTTTAGAATAGGGGAGGTAAATTGTAAAAATAGACTGTTTCCTTCTCCTTTATCTTTATTTTCTACTGCAGTGATTTCATGAGGTTTTTTTGTTTGTTTGTTTGTTTGTTTTTTTCCAAATGTTCATACACTTCTTTTTTGGATGTGTCTTGAATGTTTACACAAGTGCACAAACTCTCCTGATACAGTGTAAAAGCAATTAGAGCGGTAAAGATAAGCTATAACTGATTTGATGGCTTCATGCCCACCAATCAAAATAAAGCACTGGAGAGAAATTAGTAGTACACAGAAACAAGTACTGTTCCACATAAATCAATATGAGGGATTCTATTTTATAGTCCTTACTTATGTTGACTGCTATTTTATGGTTAGTCTGATTTTAGACTGCATGTCTAAGTACTGTTCAGCTTTAGTGAAGATTGTCAAATAAGGTCCTATATATAGATTAACATTGTGCCTACATGTGCAGTGCTGCCTGGATACCAAATAGAATTGATACTTAATTAAATAAGCAATCACTCAACAGATGATCTAATACAAAAAAAACCCTTCCTAAAACTCAGGAAATGCAACAAAACCTAAAAAAATCACCCCAAACAACAATAAAAAAACCAACCCCATTCAATCCTAAAAACAGAAACTAAAATGCAAAATAGAGCCACTGGAAATGTACTTCAGATGTGAAAGGAAAGCTTAAAAATTAAGTTGTAGTTAATTGAATACATACACATAAGTATCTGGAACAGAATTTGAAAAAGATAGAAGTTTCCCAAAAAGGTTCACATTAAAATGGCATTCAGCATGATGTGCATTAGGACTGTTCCTATATATAAAGTAAGCTCATTGAAATTTCTACTGATTTTAAAGGTAAGGCTCATATATGTGTATCATTTTGTGTATTTCACTCCTCCCTGAACCCAGAGCTATTTCTTTATACAGTTATTTTAAATAAAAAGCATTGTATGCTGTCATTTTTTCCAGTGTATTTTCAGTTTCCGTGTTCTCTGTTTATGCAAAGTCTGGTTATTACTTTGTTTACTAACAGAGAAGGAAACTGTTTTCTCGTTCGCTCTCTTAAATGAAGTTTGCATAATGGCCAGCTGCCTAGTAAAAAGAAAAAAAAAAAAATTGCCAAATGCACATCTGCATAATCCTCAAAGATTATGGTATGTGCAAATGCAAATATGTATTTATAGAAGGCACAACATGTTGCTAAGATTTCTGTATGACATTTGCATGTAAGCTGGAGGAATAACAATTAATATTCAATAGTTTTACACACCTATAATTAATGCTAGGAAATGTAGTATCTATTACTTCAAGACTAGCAAGCCAATAGCTGTGGTTTATCATTCAGCTAAGTAAACAATGGTCCCCTCTGAACAGGAAAATTAAAGTCATAAAACCACCACAACAACTTTCTGTGCTTCTAAGTCTGCTGCCTTTTTTTCACGGGTCTTTTCAAGTGCATCATAAGTTTACCTTTTCAAAGGTACTAGGTGTCTAACAGATCAGTGAAATTAGAAATTGCTGCTGATGTGTCTGGCAGGAATTCTGTATTGTGATGGAACTAATTGAGACTGAAGCCTGCAGCAGAACTGAACCAAGCTGGACTTTCAGCAAGTGTGTGCCTGACGTCGATACATATTATACCGACATCAAAAGGCTACTGAAAGCCAAAGTATCTCCAAACACAACAAGAATGCATGACATACATAAAAATATGTATAAAATAAACAAAAGTATTTTTTAACCAACAAGCAAATTTGTAATGCTATGCATGACTACTTTTTTCACAGGGAAATATAGCAAAGTTCAGCTTTAGCTCATGGAGAGGTAATCAACATTTTTTATTCTCTGGTCAGGCCTTTGATACTGTCAGATTTGGAGACTAGGGAGGACAATGGTTGCTGGCTGATGGAAAACACATCCCTTAGAAACAGCTGTACAGAAAGCCCTAGAGAAAATATAATGCTCTAAACAAGATTTTTTGAGTTTGTACAAAATATGCATGCTATCTTTGCCTTTTGAGGGAGAAAAAGAAGGAGTAGATAATAGCACTGTAAGGAGTGATCAATTTCTTCCATAAAAGAGTGCTGTGTGTTTTAAATCTATGAGATACAACTGGAGATGAAAATGGATTTATGTGTCTTCATTTCCTCCTTTTCTTTCCTTTTGTGGCCATAGTTTGCTTGTTTTGGAGGAAGTCTGTTGTTTTAGAAATTACCCTGGGAAGCAAGGCTAATTTTCTCAATTGCTATAGAGCTGGTAGGCAGATAACAATGTTAAAACAGCAATAAAAAAACCCAAACAACCAAAACCCAACAAATTAGCGTTTGGGTTTATCTGTTAGGCTTGACATTCTATGTGGACTACCGAGTAAACTGATAGGACTGCAGATGAAATAGGCAGAGCAGAATGCTCTTTGTGAATTGGTTTAGGAAAAAATAATGCCATATGATTTTTTTCTGAGGAAAAGAAATAAAATATTTCATACATGTCTCTAATTAAAGAGTCATGTTTGAATAAGCTAGACCCCTCCATTGTCTGGGAACAATGCCATAGAGTACCGACAGCTGACTTCTGTGGTGAAGGAACATATGGTCTGGCCTGACAAAATGACTGTTCACCTGGTAAAGTAAAATGAAGAAATCCTGCATGGTCAGGAAGCATATCCTCCATGAAGCTGACCATGAAGCATGGTCAGTAAGATATCTTCCAGATATCTTACTTCCCTTTTTATCTAATATTAGTTTATAAGATTTCAAAATAGTCGTCATTTAGCTTTACACTTCTATGCCAGCTTACATCAGAATCTCTGAAAAGTAGAGTACCTTATGGACTTCCAATCTGGGCAAACCTGACACAGAAAACTGAAAAGATAGATGGTCCTGATGTAAAAAATATTACCCTATTGTTTTGGCTTGATTATAAAATTTACCTAACCAAAGTCATGCTCAAATAGCTAATGTTGACAAACACTACTTTCTTTCCCAGCAAGACAGAACCTATGGAGTTCCTAGCATACAGCTAAGAGAGATTAAGCTACTATGTCTTGACATCTTATTGCTCATGTTTAGTCTGCTGCTTGATGTGGGTATTTTAGGTTAATATACTTCTATTATAATTGAAGCTGACTCAAAATTTCTTCACTGTCAATTACAGCTTTACAGTAGATGTCTTAATACATGGTAACACAACTGCTCTCTGTCATGTACCCTTACTTTCAAACTAACTGTGCAAGAGTGAGACAGAAAAGGATCTTCTTTTCCAGGCACCAGTCCTCTACCTGGGAAATTCTTTCAATAGGATGTTACTAAGGTGGAAAACAAACAGTTGCTCCAGTATTAACGATAAATGCACTAACTCTGATGTAAACTAAGGAAAGCATAAAGAGAATCTAGTCATGCAGGAACAAATAAGAAACAAAACATTTTAGCCTCCTTTGACTGTTTCTCTAAGTTGAAATCTTCCAGTTTGACACGGAAAGCCTGCTAAGTCTGAGACTAATTTGGATATTTATTTTTCCCTTTTATAATTGAATAATGTTTAGTTCTAGGAGACCTTTTCTTTCTAATTTAAACATTACATTCTCCATGAATAAATATTTATTCATTGCATATGGTCTTTTCATTACATGCAGACTGTTTAGTTTTCAGACTGAAAAAGGTCAGTTCATCAAAGAATACAGGTACCATAATGAAACAAAAGCAATCATTTGTATAATTGTAATGGCGGCAAGCAGTCCAGGCTAATAATATGACTAATGACTAATTTAATTTCTTTCAAAATCTGCAGTAAGGAAAATGTGAAAACATCAAACATTTCTCATAATAATCTGTTAAAACTGCGTATCTTTTAGTACCTGGAACACAGACTGAAGTCTCATTTATTCACAAAACCGGGCAAAACCTCTGAGTCTACATAGTATACATGTAGACTTGTATACTAAATAGTGCTTTGGAACATTTTGGGACACTGGAATGGGATTTTATGTTATGTTAAAGTGTTTGAACTGTTCCTTACATGCTTTCAGGCTATGTTGATAATGATTATGCGCCAGTCCTTTTTCCAGTCTGATACTGCCACAAGCTGTCATTTTGCAAACACATGGATATCGCCTGCACATCTTGGATTACAAAGCATAATAACTCTAAGAGACACAATCAAATTAACAGAAGAATCATTCTCCCTAATGAAAAGTATGCTTTTGTTAAAGGCAGACACACATGTGGTTTCACATGTAATGTTTTTATCACTTTCACTTATTTAGATGACTATTTATTAATAAGCTGAACTGCAACTCGTACCAAAGCAAACTTTTTTTTTTTTTCCAAATGGTTCACTCCAGCTACTGAGAGACACAGATACTGGAAAGAAAAGGACTCTAAAAAAGGAAGTGAATTACGCCATTTTTCCATTACAGTCTAAGACTATTCCCATATCATTTTTATGTTACGTAAACCCAGATAGATGCCTGTCAAAAAAGGAACAAAATTGTTGGTATAATGTAACTGAAGACTGTAATGTAATACTACTCCACAAGGTTTGAATAAGTTTGCAAAATTTTGAAAGACGTTTTCAAATGAATAGATTTGCAGATGTCATTTTTTATATTTTTATAGTAGTACTCATTCAGAAAAAAAAAAGGTTAAAAATTTCATTTTTTTCATTTTTTTTTAATTTCCTTTCTTTTAAAGTTTGCGTTTTAATAGAAACAAATTAAGGAAATATATGGAGGCAAGGTGCTTATTGTCTTGTCCAAAAATTCGGAGAATCAAAAATAATTTTACTTAATGTTTTAAAGCACAATAAAATTACTAAAGCAAGATGCATTGCAGATACAGCCTGAGATTCATGTGTCAGAAACACATTACATTAAGTGGCTGTACAAACAGTGCCCATCATGCAGAGCATCTTTTACAAATTATGTGAAAGTCAGAATGCTAATGCACAGTTCATCAACCATACCCATAACCATACCAAACCACAGATTTTACATGAACATCAAATCCTGCTCAATGTTGAGATGTCTATTTGTTGCAACTTGGGGAAATAAAGGAAATTTAAACAAAAGAAATGAATTCTAACAGCATATTATAGGTGTCTGTATTATAACTTCTGTGGAGTTCGAAGGAAGCAGTCAGTCAATGCAAATGAATGGTATAGTATATAAAGGCTGTTCTATCAGATTTCCCTGCTTTCTCTCCAAAACCTGAATACTGTATAGCAATAGATATGGAGAACTAATATGTTATATTACTGCGGTTTTTCTGAAAGGTAACTATCTTTATGACAAAACATAGGTATTAAAATGAGATTTTTTTCCTTTTGCAGGTATATTATGTTTCCAAAAAAAGTGCCATCATTTGACAATTATGATCTTGTAGCTGCAATCGTCTAGGAAGAAAAATATTGGGGTAGCTTCTGTGGGGGAAAAAAATCCACTTTCAAATCTGACTTCCTCTGTTAGTGGACTTCTAAGTAACATTGTTTCACGGGCCACTGCAAATTTTTCACCCTCACCTTTTGCTAACCCTCATTATTCCACAAGAATCAGTTACATCTCTCCCTCTTTATTTCTTCCCCCCAGTGTGTAGTTTCATAAGACAATGGCTTTTCTTTCAAAGCCAGTTTGGAGTAGCCGTGCCATTTGCTCCCTTTGATCATAGCTCACCTGCACAACAGCTTGAGCAGCAGCTGTGAACTGGCTCACTGAAATTACCTGCACTGGGAATAAGACACCATTTTGACCCCTGCAATTTCACTCAGCTACATTTGCGGAGGGGCATAAACAGGGACAAGATGGGGAACTCCTAAACTGTCTTTCCTGAAAAAAACAGCATCATGAAATTACATCTTTCACCCACTGGCTTTATCTTTTACTTCTCTCTTTGCTAACCTGTCTGTCGACTCCAAATGTTAACTACCCTTTTCTGTCAAACTGATCAGTTAACACAATGAACTGAATGTCAGGGCAACTGTTCCCAGTGTTTATACAGTATCAGGTTTGGCTCTTCCTTTTCAGACCTGAAGAACATTTGAAAAAACATGCCTGCTTCCTTTTTTCCCAAGTGTATCTGTGGAACTAATAAAAGACACTGGCTCCCTTCCAGTTTCGGCAGCTTGTAATGGCAGCATGTAATAATGTAAAATAATAATACTATGAAATGAATATAAAAGTGCAGAGGTAGGAGGAAGATGAAGGTTTTATATCCAACCTTAAATTGAATAAAACTTCTTATTTTCAGGATTTACATTGCTGTTGTCCAAAACTTCATTGTAGCTACAGAGCAAAATTCTAACTGCTAATTTGTAAGAGCATGTTTTATTTTATAATTTAAACTCCATCTTAATTATAGTGACATCTACTAACTTTAATCATGTTTGGATCTCACAGAGGTAAGGCGAAATTATTTGATTGGCTTCTGACTCTTTGCAGTTGCAGTGCTATGACCTTCTCAGGATCTTGGAAAACTGGTGGGTTGGCTCCCATGACTGGAGTGTTGCACTGGTGGGATACAGGCTCTTTAGGGAGGACAGGATTGGAATACAAGGAAGGTGAGTTGCCCCCTGTATGTGAGAGAGCAGCTGGAGTACATGGAGCTCTGCCTGGGAGTGGAAAAGGAGCCGAAGGAGAGTTTATGGGTTGGGACTGAAGAGAAGACATGCAGAAGTGACATTATAGTAGGTGTCTACTATAAACTGCCTGACCAGGAAGAATGAGCAGATTTCCTTTACCAAAGGAAAGCCATGACTGACCACTTGATCAAGTTCTATGATGAAATGACTGGCCTGGTAGATGAGGGGATAACACCAGGTATTTTCCACCTGGGCTTCAGTAAGGCCTTTGACATTGTCTCCCATAAGATCTTCATTGGGATCAGTCCATTGGGATGGACTTCTCTTGAGCTTGGAGAAGGCAATCCTCAGAGAAGCTGTCGATGCATGGGATCAATGAGCAGACAGTGAGGTGGGTTGAAAACTGTCCTGGAGAGTGGTGATCTGCGGCTCAAAGTCCAGTTGGAGGCCAGTAACTAGAGGTGTACCCCAAGGGTCAATACCGGGTCCATTCCTGTTTACCCTCTTCATTAATGATCTGATGATGGGGCAGAGTGTACCCTCGGCAAGTTTGCAGATGACATCAAACTGGGAGGAGTGGCTGATACACCAGAGGGTCATGCTGCCATCCAGAGGGACCTTGACAGGCTGGAGAAATGGACTGACAGGAACCTCATGAGGTTCAACAAGGAGACATGTAATGTCCTTTACCTGGGAAGAAACAACCCCGTACACTAACATGCTAGGGGCTGTCCAGCTAGAAAGCAGCTTGGCAGAAAAGAACCTGGGGGTCCTGGTGGACACCAGCAATCTGCCCTTGTTGCAAAGAATTTTAATGGTATCCTGGACTGCATTAGACGAAGTATTGCCAGCAGGTCAAGGGAGGCAGTCTTTCCTTTCTACTCAGCACAGGTGAGGCCACACCTGGAGTCCTGTGTCCAATTCTGGGCTTCTCAGTATGAGAGAGGTGGACATACTGGAGAGAGTACAATGAATGGCCACCAAGATGATTAAGGGATTGGAGCACCTGTCATACAAGGAGAGGCTGAAAGAGCTGGAACTGTTTAACCTGGAGAAGAGAAGGGTCAGGGTGAATCCCATCAATGTGTATAAATACCTGATGGGAGAGTGTAAAGGGGATAGAGCCAGGCTTTTTTCAGTGGTGCCCAGTGACAGGACAAGAGGCAATGGGCACAAACAGAAACACAGGAGGTTCTCTCTGAGCATCAGGAAACACTTTTTTACTGTGAGGGTGACTGAGCACTGGCACAGGTTGCCCAGAGAGACTGTGGAGCCTCCATCCTTAAAGATGTTCAAAATCCATCTGTACACAGTCCTGGGCAGCTGGCTCTAGGTTGCCCTACTTGAGCAGGGTATGGACCAGATGACCTCCCGAGGTCCGTTCCAACCTCAACCATTCTGTGATTCTGAGATTCTGTGATTTAGGCTATGATATAGCTAAATTTTCAGTTCATCTTGCTGGTTTCTCTAGTATCTCCTGTGTAATGAAATGATTAGTGGTATCTTCCAGCATGACTACGACTGAGATCAAGTAGCTGGGTTGTTGCTAGGGGATCTGCCACCTACTAGTGCCTTGTCTTTAAAGAAATCAAGGTAAGAGGTGTATTACCCAGTTTCCTCTCAGTGCTGTGGCCTGTTCCTCAATACAATCATGTAAAATAGCAGTATATTACACTGGGGAGGAAAACAAACTTGAACAGCCTGCTGAAGCATTCCCAAAATCAAAGTCTCTCTCTCTCCCCCCTCCCTCTTGCTCTCCCTCTCTCTGTAAGAGCTGTTAAAAACTGTACTTTAAGGAATTAATGACCTACTTTAATCATGCAACCATTTGACAAAGTTTTCCATTTTCAGTTAGGTTGAAAATGGTGCTGATAAAAGATCTGGCATCTTCATTCACATATATGAATAATTGTTTGGATTAAAGCAGAGATGAGCCCCAAGAGACAAAAAATGGTATACAAAGGTTCCATTACATTATTAAATGGACTAATACCTAATGAATTCTAGCAATATTTGGATTTATTCGAGTGCATAAAAACAGAAAATAGAACTTAGATTCTTAAATTGGGTCTGTTATTTTTGTTTCTGGGATTACATTATATTACAAAATGTCAGGTTTAGCTGTTCCCTCGCATATTGCTTCTAGTACAATGCAGTTTAATTTCTTTCTCAGAACAGAGTAGTGGATTTTGGGTTTGACCTATAGATCATTCTGAAAAGCTGCAGCCAACAGGACAAACCACTGCAATGTAATTCTTCTGGTTTTACTTGGAAGGATATTGTGAATCATGTAGCTCTACTTTTTCTTCCTTCCTTTTTTTTTCTTTTTATCCTGTGATTAACATACAAACAAAATCTCTACAATTATTTAAAGGCAAAAGCAGGTATATGAAAGTAATTATTATTCTCTATGGCGATATTTACTGACACAACATTAGGAAAGAAATTGAACACCTGACATTCTGTATAGGCTTAATTTGGGCTTCAGAAGGGAACTGAAAAAGGCAGTAATAAAGAACTTCGGGAACTGAATCTTACTTTAAGATCATATATTTGTCCACTTTTTCTCCCACTTCTGAAAGCCCATAGTCAGAAGAAGTTTAATGTATTGAGATAGAATTTTTTTTAAATAGGTGTTTTTCATGGTATTTTAAGCTTCAAAACTACTTGCATCTTAAACAACTTGGGCAATGCTGTCTGAGTATTATTTGAAAGACAACAAAACCCTTTCATCAGGCTGACAGTCTGGAAAAAAATGACAAATAATTCCTCTACACAGATTTTTTGAAATACTGTATTTTGATGGATGAGATTAAATGTTTTAGATTGAGGACACTTCTTGCTTAGGGGGACAGTGTCAACCTTAACAACTTTTTGCTTAAAGAAAGGCTTTGCTTTGGAGCTAAAAACACCTTAGATACTCAGACTTGACTTCTTGTCACAATGCTACTTTCTCTTTCACCAGTTTTGCAATATGCTGCTTGTTTTAATGTTTCTCTTGTTTTGAAAGTGCAAGCAGAGGTGTTGACTTCTTTTCTTCTTCCTTCTTAACCGCCCCAGCAGAATAACAATATATTAATAAACACTGACCAGAGAACATAATCTCTGAATTCCTAGAGGGATCAAATTTGATATTCTAATAATGTCTTCCGCAATCATGAATGTTAACTGAATACATTTTCTCTTGATTTTTTAAATAAACCAGGTTTGAAATTCAGTGCATGAATCTTTCTTAGCACAAATTTTACATGATGACCTGCTCTAGTGTCTTCCCATCAGCTGGAAAAAGTGACACTCTGGAAAACAGTGGCATTTTTACTTTTAAAAGGCCACCATTAGTTTTTAAAGCATGTTAGCAGCTTTGTGTCCAGTTGTACTGAACACTTTTATGAGTTTTCAGATACCCTAAGAAGAGGAAGGATGGTGCTGTTAAGGACAGGAGTTAGGAGAGCTAGATTCAAGCACTTGGTTTTGCCACAGATGTATTCTGTGTTAATGAGCAAGCTGCTTTATCTCCATTCCACTCAGTTTCATGCCAGCAATATAAGACAACAGGATGTTGCTCCTTTATTAGATTGTTGTGAGGATATTGAAAGCCTAATCATTGCCCAGTGGTGAAATCACTCAGTCAGGAACAAAAGACTGGAAAAACTGTTCCCTCAGTTAAATTTGTTTTCATTGAACAGTTGTTACAGAATCAATTAAAGAGAGGGATCACAGCCCTCCAGCCAGCTGCAGGAGGGCATAGCTGGATCAGACTCTGCCCTGCCCATTGGGCCAAGCAACTCCTGTTGGTAATTTTCAAGATTTCCTGTGCAATACCCTAACCAGTAGATTTCTGTGCAAAAGTACCATCATTAATACCTTTATGTTCTAATTTAACCCAGCTAGTTCAAGTCGACTGCTTGAGCTAAAGACACCCACCATTTTGATCTTCCTCTGTAATTTCATAAATTAATAGCGTACTGGCTACCTCTTAGGGCTTTCAAATATGTAAACTACCTACATGGTTTACTTGTCAGAAAAAAATATTTTATCTAAACTTCAGAATATTTCTTGTAATTCTGTACCTACTCATGTGCACAAAGCAAAGTCTATGAAGTCATTTCACTGTCTCATTTGAAATATCTACAAGAAGAATAAAATCAAACATTTGTGTACATAAGAACTTCATTTTCACAAAGTCTTCAAATGTGTTTCTTAAATGAAAAGGAAAATAAGAAAACAAAATGAGTAGAAGATGTTTAAGAATTGTCAAACTAAGTGTAGTGTTCAGGTCAACAGATACACCTCCTACTTTCACGAGTATAAGCATGTTGATTTATTTCTATACACTAAGATATACCGATGACGGGGTATATATTCAGCATTTTGCAAGAAATTCCAGTGCTGCAATTGTGTGTTCTAAGTATCATTACCAAGGAGAGAGGCTTATTACCTTTATACCGTGATTTTAAATATTTTTGCTTACTATTTAAGTATCTTTGCAATAACATTTCTTGTTTTGAAGATATATTGTATGAAAAATTATCTTTGCTACATTAATGTTAATTTCTATCAGCTTTATTCTTCCTGCCATAATTAATACCTCACTCCTTAGGAATTTCTAATTGAATATATGGAAGTAAATATAGACTAGATCTCACTAACACTAAACATAGTCTCTTCTTTTAACTTTAGCACATGGTGGGTGAAATTCTGGTCCCCTTCAAAGCAATGAAAGAATTCTCGTTAAGATTAGTATCATCAGGATTTCACCCAATATTTTTCTCTTAGTTGCTGCATAATAGACAGGTCTATTATTTCTTCTTCTCTGCCAGTGGAAATATGATCAGGTGCTATAGCTTGGTGCTTGAGCTCATCTTTCAGGCACACAAGGCTCTGGGTGCAATCCTCTGTATTTCTGTGGGCTTGTCTGATGCTTTATTCACGTGTGTGACAGCCAAGCTGGGGACAGTAACTTCTTCACCTGGCACTGCTGTAAACTGAAGGGATTAAGATTAAGGCCTCAGTTCAAAATATTTATGTTGCATATTGTGAGAGACTGAAAGAGTTACTGTCTCAAACATTGTGGCGGGGCAAGTTCTGCCTACAACAAGGAACGCTGCCTAGCAAGGAACCGCAGGCGAGAAGCGGCCGACCAGCACCGATCCGCACGGGACACCGGCGCAGGGCGGGAGGCCGTGCCGTGCCGGAGGGTGCGCAGCTCCCTGTTGGCACCCGCCGTTCTGACGTGCCGCGCGGGGCAGCCGGCCGGCCCTGGCCAGAGATCCAACCGCCCGCCCAGGAGGCCCCCAGGCCCACCGGCCCCTTTCCCGAAGGTTCTGGAAACCGCCCGTGGCACCTACCCCGCCTGGCGAGCTCG
>JAOBAS010000008.1:11766680-11799990 GCA_025311575.1 Elanoides forficatus | reverse complement strand
AATGTGACCATTGCAAAGTTTTGCTGCTCATTAAGCTTTGCGAGAAATAAGAAACACTGTCTTATTACAAAGATCACTACCAAAACCTTGCCACGCAAAGCCAATACAGCTCTTTAAAAACCTGTAGCTAACAGAATTCTGGTTTTATAGTCATTGCTATTTCTATATCCCAAGTAGTCTGGTTAAATACCATTTTAGAAAGACTAATAATCTGTCTGTGTTACTGTTTAAGATTTTATTCCGTGCATGAGGTACATGGTGACAGAAGGCCTGAAGGTAGTCTTTGAAATGCTACCTACATGAGTTGTGATAAAGACAGATGAAAACTGGGGTTTTCACACCTTTTTAACATCTAAGAGATAACAGTTAAGGCCAAAATAGCCTATGACAGGCATCTGGGTAAGTATCTTATTGTAGGCACAGTGGGAAGATACAGGAATAATTTGATTGAAGTGATAAGCTTGGAAAAACAGAACAGAATAGAATAGTTCAGTTAGATGGAGCCTACAGCGATCATCTAGTCCAACTGCCTAAATCTAGTCCAGCTACCTAGATGAAGAAAAATGCCAAAAGATGCATTTGACATCCTTTTCAATGGATGAAGATGGAACAAGATCACATTTGTTAGTGTTGGAAAAGAAAAGATCATAATAAAAAAACATAGGAAGATGTACTAAAAAAAGATAATCTTACAGGTGTTATATAAATCCTAGGTATTTTAAAATTATATTGATGTACATATTATTGCTTATTACTTAGATGTATTGCTTCAAGTGTCCCACAGGAAATACTTTATCCTTATCACTTCATTCACCAAGAATTTGCAAACATTTTGAAAACTTTAAAATTTGGATTTTTTCTGAACAAAACCTGAAGCAAAATACTCCAACTTTTTTCCTTAAATTTCCTTAAAAAAAGAAAGAAACAGATAATTCCAAATATCAACTTTATTTATTTCCCTCTTTGTTTTGGTCCACAAGTGTCATATCAGCCCATTCATAGCAAAAAAGAACCACTCAAGAACATTAAATATTTAGCCTATTTCTATAATTCATATCAGAATCAAAAATATATCTATGAATTCATGTTTATCCAAATCTAGGAGAAACACTGTTGTCATTTTCTTGAATGGGGTGGAATTATTAACTATCTTTTAGGATCAGTCTGGCCTAGCTTTAAAGCAGATCTGCAATCAGGTACAGGTGGCACAAAGTGGGGATATCAAAACAACTGAGTTATATAAGGTATTATAAAGATTTTTTTTCCCTTTGGAGATAAATCTAGTTGTTTAGACACCTTTTTTTTTCTTTTTAAGTGGAAAATAATGTGCATCATTAATATCCTCTGTGAATTAGGGAGATTTTTGCTAACAGAAATAGTACAACTGATGAATAAAAAGGCTTACAAGGGTGCAAAATGATAAAAATGTGATATAGAGATACTCAAATGGCATCTGAAAAGCAGTATCATAAAATTATGTGGTTTGTCTCCTTCTGTATTTTCACGCATGTTTTCTTAATGGTTATTTAAATGGCAGAGGCTTGTCACTCAGCACCATGTTCTAAGGCAATCAGCACCCTAAAAATAATATTTCTGTAGGCTTATGTTAGTTAATAGTAATCTAATATGTTTCTAATTGCAAGGCAAGTCATGTATTTAAGAATACATTTCCCCTGGAATGACCTTTAGGATGCTCTGGTTGTGTGTACATGCACAGACGTACATTATTCACGTTCTGGAGCATAGCTCAATGTAGAAGACCAGGGATGGCATGAACAGGAGTCCTCCCTACCTGCAGTGTTTCTGTGACAGAAAGAACTAAAATTGTAAGGCATACAAACTCTTTAAACTATAGCCTAATCCAACCCTTGAGAAAGAGGGAAGGATTCTTTTTTTCTTTAAGGTTCAAAATAAGTACATGATAGCCTGTTTACCTTTACATCTCCACAAATCATAGCTGACCCATACTATTTGACTTCCTTTGGCATTAACTTTGTAAAACCACGTCTTTTTATTCCAGCGATACAACAGATAAGTTTTCAGAGGTCTGCCTGTACTCAAGTTTTTGTATTTTAGCTCAGTAAAAATATTGTCACCTGATTATGTGAGCAGAAAGCCAGTAGGCATAACTTATGTTTCTCAGCTCCCAACTTCTGCTTCAATTAAATTACTACCTGAAGGTAATTATAATAGTGATTTACTAGTCCATGTTGAATTAAATGGAGATGCCCCTCCTGGTATGGAATAAGTCCCTAAATTGCCAAAGTTGAGCCTACACCTCAGAAAGTTAAGCCTAGATACTTCCAAAGGTGATCAGAGATTAGTAGTGTTTCTTCCTTCTCCTTTCTGCCCTTTTTTTTTTCCCCCTCCTAGGTTTCTTCACATTAACCCTCTGGTCATTGATGCTTGTGAGGCTGCTATAATAGATACTAAGATGCTCTAGAACACAGCAAGTTTAGAGCTTTAAAAAAATACATATTTTCTACCAGATGCTCATTACACATCTAGTTACATATTTACAAAGTTCTAACACCTTTCTTACATACAGAGACAGGGGTGATCCAACAGTGTCAGAGGGAGTCTGTACTTTTATGGTAAGTCAGCAAACAGATCCATACCTAGATCAGATATATGGGAAGCCACAAACAGTTCTGAAAGCCTGTTTCTTATATCATTTAAAGAAAATAATGTTGGAGGGCAGACTCACAAATTAAAACCACACCATGTGTTTAAAGACAGGGAAAACAAAGAAACTGTATGTACATTCCCCTTATTGCATCACATCTCTTCTGTTTTGTTGTGAATAATTTCACATGACAGTGAAAAGGACAATGAGCATACAAAGCTTTCAAGTTGTTATTCAGAAAACAAAGCAAACACCACTGGCACAAATACACATTGTGAACATTACTCACTACATTTTGCAAACACCAGCTGAGTATAAAAAATTAGTACACTCTAACTGTTTTTCAAGTATTTATTTTTATAAAGTTCTAAAGATAAAAAAGCCTTTGGAAACTTGTAATTGCTTTAACAAACAAGTATAGTATACTTTAATATATGAAGAAGAGGAAAATAAAAAGTTAATTTTGTCTTCATATATTTATCATGGCCAAAGTAACTTGTTTCAGGTACATGACTTGGAATTGTGTTTCCTTTTTTATTTTTTCTTCTTTAAAAAATTCCCTTGAGCTTTCTTAAACAGAGAATACAAATTTTTTTTTTTTTTTCATTTTCCTATAGCATATGTGCTGTCAAGCAGCAGAAGTAGTTTGTACATTACCAGAGTCCAGTTTGCTATCCAGAAAATTAAGTTATTACATTGTTTCTACCCTGCTGATAATTTATTATTCTTGCCCTGAAAAAAAACAAGCATATGAGCATATTGAGTAGGTAAGATGGTTGGTTTTGACTTATCTATTGAGAAATAGTAATGATTAAATAGTGTTTGATTATTGGCAGCTTGGAGATATTAGGTTACTCTAAGGATTATTTTATGAATTATTATTTTGAAATAGTTTTAAACTGACAAACCTGAGGACTCCATTTATTTTCCTTTTCACATGTACACATATGCTCAAGTGAAGTTGGATGAAAGCTGAAGTCGAAATTAGCTGTAGCCTAAGGGCATTGCAGTAATTACTAGGCCATTTAAAATATATCAGTATCATGTCTAATATAATAAAAGTAGAGTCATAGCTGTAGCACAAGTAAGAACAAGAGACTATGCAAAAGGTTGTCAGATTCTGTTAGCTGAAATCAGAGCTAAAATAAACACATTATTGGTGTGATTATGGCCACGACTTCTTACCAGAAAATCATCTGCAAAAAGAGGTCCTTTGGTAGTTCTGACTGTTATAACTTTTTGCTTTGGTTTTTTTTGGTTGTTTTGTTTTTCCTAAAGAGGTGAAATTACTGAAATACAACAGTATAACCTCCTCTTTGAAACAACATAATAAGTAACAGGGAAGCAAGGAAAAATCAAGACGTTAGATTATGCAGAAATAAAAGGTTTTATCTGTTAGACTGCCTCGTAAAAATGGGCTTAATCTTTCATATTAGAATTATTACAGAATTTGCAAATTAAAGGGGTTTTTTATCTTTCTCTGCATTAATAAGAATGCTGACAGCAAAAGTTAGGCAAACTTTAAAATGGAACAACTAATGAGTGAGTACATAAAGGTTTTGGCACTTAACGTCCTCCTGAGATTGTGAATTAATTTCCAAGTGCTCAGATCTTTTCAGGGACAGATAAATGGTCATGGGAAGTCTGCCACTGTGGTTAGGGACAGGATGCAAGAGCCTAAACCAGCTCCAAGGTGAGACCTATACTGATGGCCAAAAACAAGGCCAGTGCAGCAAAAGTGCCAGTTGTGGGATACACAAAAGCTGTTAAGCAAAGCATCATCCTGTCAAAACCCGAAAACAACAAGTAGATTTGCCTTATAATTAGGTAACTGCACATGGTTACTCAGTCTTGCAGTCCAGTCCTGTGTACCCTGGGCAGCTGAGTGTAGCCAGGTGGCTGTTTCCAGGCTTTGGTTGCTTGACAGCATGTGTGGCAGCATTGATGAGCCTCTTCTAAGTTACGTCTATTTTGGTCTTCTGAGATTGAAATGCCCCAAACCACAGAATAGTGTAAGTTCTTATCTTGGTAATTTTATGGTTTGGAGGGTTCTGGTTTTGTCTTTTTTGGTTTGGTTTTGTTTTGTTGTTTTTTTTGGTTTTTTGGGGTTTTTTTTTCCTTCTTTTTAATATGGAAAAAACATTTTTGTACCTAAATAAAGCTGCCTTTGCAACAAGCATGTAAAGAGACCTAAAAGGTATCACCATAGAAGTAAAACATTTTCTTCCACTCAATTATTGCACAAGGGAAACATTTAGTTCAGAATGTTCAACAGCTCCAAAGAGAAAAGACATCTGGGTTCAATTCATAGAAGCCTAGGGCAACTAAAAAACCCTTCTAAAACCACATTGAATCAGGAGGAGGAGGTGATTGTTTCTAACACAGCAAAGAAAACTCATCCATTATGCAAAGACTTAACAAAAAAATATAGATATTTTAAAAATGGAAGTAATTAAGGAATATTCAAGGCAGGGAAAAGGAATGAAGGGAAAGACTCTGGTAGGTTGCTTTTGTGAGAGTGGTGTTGATGTCTCCAATCCTCTTTACTGTGTTTATAGAGAGAGATGGATGTATTATAGCAAAGATTAACCTTATGAAAATTCCTGGAAATTACAAATGTTTTAACTACACAACACTGTTACACCTTACCAACTATCTGGACATACCACTCAGGCATTTCTGGAATACCTTCACTTTGCACACAAATGTCCGTTAGTCTAGTATTCTCTTTCTACTGCTGACTTCTGCGAAAACACCTTCATATTCCCAACTATTCAATGACGTTGTGGGATCATGTTTCTTTGACTGCGGTGGTCAACATTTCTGTGGTATCAGCGGAAAAAATTTCTTTCTTTTTGTCTTAATTCATGTAAATGCAGCCTTCTTTCTTGCTTGAAATAAACCCCAACATTTTTTTTTTTTTAAGAGTATATAGAACCATTTGGTTAAGTATTATCCGGTGGCATATTATCAGTAGGTTAATTTCACTTCATAGCCATTATTTTCCTTTTATCTCTAAAAGTTTTTAATGTTACACAAAAAATTTTTATGACAAAGAATTTAAGAGCACAAAATAAAATCCTGTATAGCATTAATCACTATTTTTCCCTACTTTATTTTTTTAGTCATCTGGTTTCCAATCACATACTGCCTTTAAAAATGACAATCTGCTATTTCTCTGTTTAGGCTTACATACAAGTGTCAAATATACTGACAAAATCAAACGTGCATAAAATAATTTCTGTGATTTACTAATAGAGCCTTTCTCCTGATGGCAAGCATTTACTGAAATGCAGAACAGTTACAAAAAAAGCTGGGCAGAATCCATTCCCTCATCTCCTGCCTAATGTGTCCTCATATGCTCAAGGAATACAGGACAGTAGGGTGAATTTCAGAGAAACACATGAGATATGAACATCTTAATAGAAAGTATGAAGGAAGAATAGAAAATTGCAGTGTTAAGTTCTCCAGAAGAATGAGTTAGAGCTTGCATCTAGTGTCCTTACTTTGCACTGGAGTGAAATACTTGAAGACTAGGAACTTGTAATTTGCAGTTATTCTCTGTCTTTGACCTACTGTGTCCAAGTCGAGTGAAGAATGTGCCAATATAACGTTTCTAAGCCATACTACTGAGGCTGTCAGGCACTAAAAAACAGATGTTCTATCTCCTTAAGTATTTACTATTTACTTTCATAAACAGTAAAAAAAGCTGACAAAAAATCTTAAACCTAAAATAAGAGGAAGAGAAGGACAAAAACATTCAGAAAAAAAAATATAACTAAGAAAAATTAAGTAAAAGAGAATGAGAAGCATTAAAAAGCCCAACTAACAAAAATACTAAAAAGTATTGATTAATATTTAACAAAGTAGAATACCTGTTAGCTGTTTATTGGTCTATTTATGAAAAACATAAGCCCACAAAGCACACAAGAATACGTCTCTCATTGGGAGTTTAATATGCATAAGGTATGTGAGATTATGGTCAAACTCAAAACATTTAAAGGATATAAAGACATAAATCTAAACCCAGATTCCCTAAAGACCTCTAAATTAGGGTTCTGGGTTGATCATACAATTTAGAAATTTAGGCTCTGCAAAATGAATTTTTTAAAAACACTTAGAATGAAGGAAGCTTCAGTTCAGAATGCTTTTGATGCTGTCTTAAGATACTGAGGATTGATGACTGCTGAATGTCTACTTGAAAAACAGCATAAGAGCTTGTTTTTGCTCATTCACCTAAGGAATGTACAAATCTCATAGGAGATTGTTAAGGACAATGGAATCTGGTAGACTGAAAGACCGAGTTGATTATTCTCTCCTGGCTCCCTAGAAGCAATGCTACTGCTTGTCTCTGTCCTTGAGTTGATCCAGTAGCACAGCTGAGCATGTATTCCCGATAGACACATGGACACAAACACAGTACAAACACTCACATGCAACTAGTTTACATGCAAACTGGACCTCTTCTCTCCATTTTCCCATGCTTATTTGTCCCTGACCCACTGTCATTGACCCTGAGCTCCCTTTCTCTGCCTTTGCGCCTTCCCAAATAAACAAATACCTCTATTTTTTCCCAATTAGTCTTGGGGAAACCATTACTGTTTCCCAGGATATCTCAAATTTACATCATCAATGGTGTTACCAAGGCATTGCTGGCCTGGTGAGATTCCTTTCCCCAGAAGAACCCAATGTTCCCCTTGAAGATCAGCCATCTGTTGCATGCCTCCACCTGAACCATCTGTGATACAGCAATGTCTCACAGTACTATTTGTAATTTCTGCCAACTTCTTGCTTTATTATCTGCCACCTTCAGCCTTTTCTCATGTCACACCCAGTAATTTCTCTTTATCTCTTCTGTTAAATACACCTTAGGGCAGGGCTTAGGCAACCTTAGCAACAATAATGTTAAAATACTGTGGAAAAAACACTACCTACTTAACCTTTGTACAATAGGACAATGCTTTGCATCTCTCCTCTCAACCCAGCAGATTGAACACCTAAGTTGAACTCCAATAAAAATATCAGGGGACAGAAACTGAATTTTCCTGTCTTTCAGGGGAGCACCGTAACTAAGAGGCTATTCTGGCTGCAAGGCAGAGGAAAAGTTATTTGTTGTTCCTCTCTGGGAGTTTTTATGCTCTCTAGCAAATTGTTTCAGGTCCACCAGTTCAGGCAAGGAACAACAAAGGATATTACTCTCTAACTCCTGGGGATGAGAAATCTCAGTCTTTGATTTAGCATTAATTTAATATTTTGGGGGTAAAGAACAGAATTAGAAAGCAGAAAACAGATAATCTCATCCCTCCATCACCCTTGGTATACTTTAAAACCAAAGACTATGTTTCCCACATAGTTTAGTAGTCACTGGAATTGTGTTCCTCTTACATAGCTTTTATTACTCTAAAACCTTGAACTCTTTACTGCACAGTAAAGAACTTTTCACTGCACAATTAAGCAACTTCAAAAGAGTAGGCAGCCCCCTTCTTTGCACTCATTCTCAAGCTTAACTCTGATTTAGTTACCAAAGCATTTTTTTGAAATTAGAGCTTAGAAGATTTGAATCCCTTTGGTCATGAGAAGCAATAATTTGCCTGACAAATATTTCATCTATTAGGCAGTAATAAAAAGGGAGACTAAGCCCAGCTGTGTATAAAAGAAATCAACCACACTGTATTTTGGTGGAGCCCAATTGTTTAAGCAAATACCAGTAATGTTTTGAAAATTTTTACAGCAATGATCTTCTTGGACTGGACAAAAAGATTTCAGAGCCTGGTTAGGTTTATGTCAAGATGTTGATGACAATACATTTAGCTCCATCAAGACTCAGAGCATCATTTCTGAGTAATTCTAGGAATGCTTGAAAAGTGTTACATTAATAAAACTTGTGGGAACGGGCAAGAGCTGAATCAGGGATTTAGGTCATAATGTTAGACATAGTTACATCCATTCCACCTAAGCCTTACTTCAGACCACTAAGATCTTATCTGAAGCTTGTTGTAAGGCTTACTATGAATGCTTGACCCTCTCCAATCTGCAAGTTTTTCTCTTTAAAATGAGCCACTGAATTTACCGAGATAGAAATTTGAGACATAAATACCAGATCTAAACTATTTTACAAAATAAATTTTGCAGATTTGTTTCAACTTTTGTTTCATTTGTGGCAAAAGTAATTAAAAAAGTTTAATAAATGCATTGCATAAAATAAACTGTTCTCTGCCTGGAGGAATAGAAAAGATAATAAAGGACTTATAAAGCCAGTGGCAAGTAACTTTTGACAAGTTCCTTCTAATTTTAGATTTAAAATACCACAACAACAGCAGTAAAACATATTTTTTCCCTACTTTTGGAGGGAAATAGAAATAATATGCTCAGGAATTCTTAAATAAGTAAAAAAGAAAATTAAATAAAAGTGTGACACTAATAATGAAGCCAGTTACTTCAATCTCATAGAATTATAAATTCAAGATTACACAAAATGTTCTCAAACGTTATATTAAAATTCTTTCTTCTCACTCCCCAAAGAAAAGGAAGGAAAAGCTGGAATATAAATCTTATTGACTGGCATTGAAAATAGTTAATTTCAGTAAATATTACCCTGTCACTTTTACAGTTCATTGTTCATTACTTAGATTATTTTTATTTTTTAAAAATTCCTTTCCCAAAATGGAGGTTAGATTATGCTCCTCCAAATTTAGCTGTCTAAGAGTTATCTTTTGTGGCTGCTATTTGACACTGCAACATGTAAGTTTCTTGTCATTGTTTCCACCTTAATACCAATCACTTTTCAGTTGATTTTAACTACCTTTAGCTGTGTTGTGAATTAAAATGATAAAAAAAATTAAAAGGAAAAAAAGGATTTTTTTGTTTCTAACTAAAACAGTTTTCTGAACCAATGCACGAACTACTAAGGGAGACAAATGAGTAGGGGACCTGCAGAGGGACAGAGGCAGGTGCTGTGAACTTGCATTGACACCAAATACTTCATAAAGTCAATACACACAGTAAGTTTTTCATTTAGACTTCCTGTATAGTGGATAGATGGAACTAAATTTAGTCTAAAAGTTTGATACTAAACCTTCAGAAACCAGGACTTTTCACAGCCTTTTTGTAGAGATATGTGATCATATTTCAAGTATTTTAACTGGACCTTTAGAGCATAGGGATTGCTGTTCTAAAAATACATAACTCCTTAGAAACAGAGGCCAGAAACAGAAAAGGAACAGGCAGAGCTAAGACTGAAGAACTATTCTGAAGCACAGTGATCATTTTCCTGCATACTACTTTCCTAGGACCAGGTCTTTTTTAGCCATTGTTTTGTCCAATATTAGCAGGAAAATACTGTAGTTTCATCTTCAGAAGTCTGAGGAAAATCAGTAGTTTTAAGCTTGCCCATCAAAAACATTTACTGTGTCAAGAGTCATCCTTCTCCTGCTGTATGGCACTGTCCCAAATGATACTGCATTAATATGAACACTACAGTGATATATACTCCTGTTATTTAGAACGATAATTCTAGTATCTAAAACATTTGATCTACAATATGTGGTACAACTTTTTATCTTAATTACACAAGGATAACTCAGGACATCATGGTTTTCAAATTTTTTTCATGTTTTAAAATTGAGCTTTATCTTTGCTTTCAAATTTTAGAATGCTTTCTACTGCATAGCGTATTTTATTTTGACTGATAGGAGGAACTTGATAACCTTTCTATCATGGACATCAGATGTTTAAACATTGTTACACTGGAGTGAATCCAGGGGAGAGCCACTAGGATGGTCCAGGGCTGGAGCAACTGTCCTTTGAGGAGAGATTGAGGCACCAGGGCTTTTTCAGCCTGAAGAAGAGGTGCCTGCGTGGGACCTAACAGCAGCCCCCATAGCTGTGGGAGGTCAACAAGGACAGAGAGCCAGGCTCTTCACAGCAGTGAGTGGCTGAAGGACAAGAGGACACACACATGCATTAAATGAGGGAAGTTCAGACAGAAAAACCTTTTTTCCTGTGTGGACAGTCAAGTAAGGGCACAGATTGTCCAGGCAGGATGTACTGTTTTGGTCCTCACGTGTTTTCAAGACCCAACTGGACACAGCTCTGGGCATCCTTGTCTTCCCCAAGACCTGGCCCTGCTTTGAGCAGGAGGTAGGACTAAAGCCTTCCCAGGGTCTTTCCCACCTGAATTACCTTATGTCTCTATGAGAATATGATTAACCTAATAGATATAAAAAAATGTACTTGTACTGTTTCTTCCAGCTTGTGCACAGAATGACCTGAAAATAACATGGGAGATTCCACAGGCAGTTAAATTACTCCTTATGGGTAAAGTATGTCTTTTGTTTACATTGTTATTAATTTTTCTTGATTCAAATATTAGTACATCTTCTTTCAGAGTTACAATTAGTATTTATATTTATTATATATACATAATATATTTTATGTATTTAAAATATACACTAAATATATAAATATAAAATGCATTAGTAAATAACTTTAATTAAAATCTCTGTACAGTGTTTTTTTTTTCCTCCTCACTTTTTGTTCTAACACATGCTCAGTTCTGACCCACTTTCTGTGCTGTTCAAAAATCCAGTAAAATAAGCAGCTTTATATTTTAAATAGTAATGGCTCCTTTAAAGCCTGAAGCTCTACAGAAAATGTACCATTTTGAAATGGGTGTCCTTAGTACCCAGTGTTGTATGAAGTTAAAGCAAAGAGGTGACCCTTGCTCCAAAGGATTTCTTTCTGAATACATCACAGCAGAGAATTGTCACATACAGATAGAAAAAGGGGAGTTATAGGGAAACTGCATTGTTCAGTTTCACCAGCAGTGACTTTTTGGGTAGACATCTTCAAGCGTACCTATTTGTATTTTGGGGAGGAAATCTGAGTTTTACACCTCTAAGGGAAGAGTGTGGGTTGGTTTGGATTTTCTGATTTTTTTTCTTTTTTTTTTTTTTTTTTTTTTTTTCCAGAGAACACATGTTTAAATGGAATTCCCTGTAACTCAGTTTGTGCCCATAGCCTCTTGTCCTGTTACTGGATACCTCTGAGAACAACCTGTCTTTGTCTTCTTTACACCCTCCTGCCAGGTATTTATAGGTCTTGCTAAGCTCCCCCTGAGTCTTCTCTCTCCCAGGCTGAACAGATCCCTGCAGTGGGTAGGTCTTCTCATGCACAGCTGCTAGATTCTATGTAAGTGACAGTTCACAGCTCGTTCAGACTCACCTATGTGTCACATACAAGACACAGACATGACATAAAAAATCTGAAGTAGCATCTGTGAAACTCTACAATTTCTAAGATGAACTCGGCAGGGTTATAACCTGAGTTACAGGCAGAATACTGCTCATGAATATATCAAGGATGAAGTTTATTTCAAAATATATTGGGTTTGTGTGGCAAGGTTTTGATAGTGGGGGCAGCTGCAGGGGTGGCTTCTGTGAGAAGATATCAGGAGCTGCCCCCATGTTGGACAGAGCCAGTTTCAGCTGGCTCCAAGATGGACCCGCTGCTGGCCAAAGCTGAGCCAGCCAGTGATGTTGATGGTACCTCTGTAATAACATGATTAAGAAAGGGTAAAAAATGCTGTGTACTAGCTGTGAGAGAGAGGACTGAGAAAAATGTGAGAAACAGCCCTGCAGACACCAAGGAGGAGGTGCTCCAGGTGCTGGAGCTGAGATTCCCCTGCAGCCTGTGGAGAAGACCATGGTGAAGCAGGTTGTCCCAGTGCTTCCTGTGGAGGACCACAGTGGAGCAGACACCCACCCTGCTGCCCAAGAAAGACCCCACACCAGAGCAAGTGGATATGCCCTGAAGGAACTGCAGCCCATGGAGAGCAGGGCCCCAGCAGATACTGAGGCCTATGGGGGACCCACGCTGGAGCGGTCTGTTCCTGAAGGATTGCAGTGCATTGGAGGACCTGTGCTGCAGCAGTTCTTGAAGTGAAGTCCTGTGGGAAGGACCCACACTGCAGCAGTTCATGAAGGACTGTATGCCTACATTGGAGCGGGGGATGAGCGTGAGGAGGAAGGAGTAACAGCAATAAAGAGCTGACCGAAACCCCCATCCCCCATCCTGCTGCACCGCTTGCAGGAGGGGGAGGAGGTAGAAGAGTTGGGAATGAAGTTGAGCTTGGAAAGAAGAGAGAGGTGGGATGAAAGTGGTTTTAGTTTTGTTTTTATTTCTCACTATCTAAATCTGTTATTAACTGGCAATAAATTAAATGAATTTCCCCAAGTTGACTATGTTTTGCCCATGATGGTAACTGGTGAGTGATGTCTCTGCCCTTACCTGGAATCAGGAGCTTTTCCATTGTATTTTCTCTCCCTGTCCTGTTGAGAAGGGGGAGTGATAGCACAGCTTGGTGGGCACTGATGGCCAGCCAAGGTAAACTCACCACACAACTCTACTAGGATTTTAACTTACAAGAAAGACTGAGATTTCATTTTGGACAGAAGTAAATTGATCTAGAGAAAAGACATGCACTTCTGAAGGAGTAATGAGTATAGCTCTGTTCATGTAATATTAAGTTGAGGAAGAAGAAAACAAGAGCAAGAGGAAAGAAACCTGAGAAGCCCCAGCCAAAATTTGAAAGAAGTGACTATGTTTTTTCTAAAGGGAAGGAGAAATTTGATGTGGCTGACAGTCAGAGTGAATTGTATCATTGAAAGCAATTAATCCAAATAAATACTGCAGACAAACATCTGTGTCCTGGATTTCTGAGGCCCATTTGAGAATTCTATAGCCTGCCAAAATTAACTTTAGAGGCTAATAGCATCAAAGCCCAGGACAAATGAGAAACCTTCTCCGTCAGTTCTTATTTGACACTTATAGGGTAGTAGAGACAGAGACTGTGACTTGAGGAAAAGAAGTATTTGCTCAAGATCTTCACAGGAAGTAATGCTTTTAACTGAACAAAAAGGCACTTGAAGTTGTGGTCCAGAGCTGAATCAAACATTAGCTTTCTCTTAAAATATGTATTTTTAAAAATATCTTTTAGTTTTACTTCAAATTTCCTCCTTCAGAGGGAGCAGAACTAGAAATTCCTTATGTATATATTTAATTGACCTAAAATGATAAGACTCAAAAAGTGTACTTTGCGTATGAGACTTCCAACACAGGGCTTTACTTAAGCATAATTTTTATTGTCAGTGTCTTGTAAAACTAATAATAATAGTTATTTTTACAATTGTCTACAGTGAAGTTTCAGTCCTAGCAATTTCTCCATATTCAAATTTGTAGCATCCTATGTCTTCAGTAATGTTTGCAAAGTTAAATAAAATAGTGAAAATAATTAGAGAGAAAATTCTACAAATATTTGGTCTAAGTTTCAATTAATTTATCTTTGTTCTCTTTTCATGAATATTTCAATTACTTTGTTTAGAGGAACAACTATTCTCAATGAGCACATTTCTCAGTATTTGTACTAGAAATGTTTGTGTACTTATTCAGAAAGACCTTACTCCGTACGGCTCATAGTAGCAGCAATAGCTAAGCTATGATTACAGCTGAAATATAACTCCAATTAAAACTCTTTTTTTTAAAAAACTTCCAATTTAATATCCCTTTATTTTAGAATTTTGGACTAATTTTTAATTATGAGATTATTGTTGTTCATTTTATCTATGAAGTTATTTAGTTGAATTTACAATATGTTAGATTTTTTTTTAAACAACTGCACAAATTTCCCTTGACCTTTTTTTCAAAAGAACAGAGAATTTGGCTAGATGGCTTTTCATTTAGACAACCAAGACAGGTAGAGGTTTATATTCACACCTCAGCAGGCAGTAGAAATGATGCCATTGAAATCAGATGGGTTAATGATAAGCTTAAATACGTAAATGGATGGAAGTTTAAGGTATCTGTATTGTATTTAACACCATTTGGCTACAAAATAACACCTAAAACTTAAACTGATTACCTCAATATTAGTATATATTCTTTGGTTATTTCTCTTACATCTGTTCTGTAGACTGACCCTTTGTTTCTATGTCTTAATTTGGTGCTATTAGTCAGCTTCAGTCAAAATTAATAGAAAAGAATAGTATTGATTCCAAAATACAATATGTATGTGATATAATCATAGTATTATAAGTGCTGGGGGGGGGGGAGGAATTATCTTTTTGTAAAGATAATTTTTTCAGAAGTTTACAAAATGAAATAAAAATAAAAAATAAAATAAAAATAGCAACAAAAACATTCATTGCTTTCTTTCTATTTTAGTTTGCAGGATCAGCTCTGTTGCCATCATACCCTATCAGTCTATTTATCCTTTAGTAGGGCTAGGAAAAGCACTGGTGGGAGCAGACATTAAATTAGAGAGGGAACACATATGATGAAGATGCTGTCGAACACCAAAATATAGAGACTAAACAAATGCTTAACGGGTGAAATCTGCCATCTCCAATTACTACGTTCTCTTTCTTGACCCCGTGTCTTCACAGGCTCCCATGGGATCAGGTTCTTACATGAAAAGAGATGACAACAGATAACTCCAATTGTCTGATTGTGAAATATATTTGTGGGTTTGTTTACTAAAGAAAGCAGCTAGAAACAGCTTGAAACTTTAAAACTTAAAAAGTTTTGCTGACATAAAACTGGTCTGTGTTCTACCATGGACTATCAGAAACTGTTCAGGTACCACACACATGGATGGATGCAACAACACTGCAGCAGTATAAAGCTGTTGTAAGAAAGGGTCATAAAGGTTCTGCTGTAACATTCGTCTTCTTGTAGTTAACTAGGGGGAGAAGATCCTTGTGATTATAATATAGCAGTAGGGTTAAAAAATATAAATGCCCTAAAAGATGCTGCTACAAATTTATGACATGTTCATGTCTTGTAGGTGCCACATAGGTGAGTCTAAGCAAGCTGTGAACTGCCATTTAAATAGAGTTTAGCAGCCTTCATTCATGAGAGTTTCTCTAACCTGCCTAGTGTATAAGAAGCCCCACCTACTTAAAATTACAGGCAAAAATCCTTTCTAAGGGCCTAAAACCATATAACTGCTTGTGTCAAACATGACTTCTTTGTCGTTTTGTCTACAAAAAGCACAATGAAGCCAACAAAAAGGAATCCCTGCTCTTAAACTTCCTGACAAATCTATTAGTACAGGACACCTAATAAAGAAAATTTTTCCAGTAAAAGAGGAATTTAAGTGCCTGCCTGTTTCCTCAGTATCATCCTTCTGATGCGATGCTTTCAGGAGGCTGCCCTCATCACCACAGCACCAACAAGATAGGGTTGGTGAAACCAGCCTCCCATCTCATTGCTGAAGCCACATCACCATTAAGTTATTAATGAAAAAATAACAGTCCCCAAAAATAAGGAAAAAGGAAGTTTTTTACAGCTCATATTCAGTATTAAGGGGAACATTCAGGGCACTGAAGTAATTTGAAGGGCAGAGAGGTGGTTTGTTTTGCAGTACTGTTTCTCTAGAATACATAAATAATTCATTAAAAAAGGACTGGTCTGGAGTAAAAAGAGATACATATTTATGTAAACCTGGGAGATGTTTCAGACTTTCAGTCTCAGTTTCTCAAGTGTGTGGTTGAAGCTTGGAATATGCACAGAGTTTCAGGCAGATACACAGCCCTCTTAGGCCTTTTAGATTCAAAGATGCTTAAGCCTCCCTTGCAGTTAACATGGTGGCTGTCCTCATCCTCACTTCTAGGTACCTCACTCAGTTCACTCTCTGTGTGATGAAATCCAGTTGAAGCTGAAGTTTTCAGGATATATTTAGACTGTCTGTTTTTATGCATAGGTAGGAAGACTGCTTGAATAAAGGGGGTAAGGGAGATTGGAAATTTACAAAGCGTCTTAGAATAATAATAAGACAAGAACTGTAATTTCTAAAAAAAAAAAGTTTGAACTACTGTAAACACTGATGTAACTGTGTATGTGTTCCAAGTAAAACCAGAACATTTGGGGAAAAGCATGTATCACAAAAATGTGGATTAATGTGAAAGTATATAATTAAAACAACTATTAACCTCATTGTATAGAATTTGACTTGCATTATGGCAGATCTGAACATAAATATATAAGATAGGAAAGCTGTTTTATTTTGCATCAGGCACTTCTGTGTTAAACATCCTTTCTATACTAAAACTTCCCAGTTGTTTGGAGAATTGTTGACAATGACAAAGATTCTGAAGCATTTATATATTGTCATAGACAAACTGATACTGTGCTCTGATATTGGTGATAATACTATATTGTACCTTTATTCAGAAAGGACAGAATGTAGAGTGTCATAAGGGCCATTGCTAAAGTTTAATTTTTAAAAAGTACTTTTATGGTAGTGATCATGGTCTTGTATATTTGTGCATGCATACGTATTTGTGTAAATTATTTAACCTATGTCCATCTTATTTGTTAAGTTATGTCTCTGAACCAGTTGAATCTTGTGCAGGAACCATTTTCATCCATATGTTTGCATATGGCTGAACTCACCATTGACATTCAATAATTATAATGAGCTGTCAGGAACTGTTTAGACAGGAAGGATATGACTGATTTTCTTCCTTTACATCTTTTCATTACAGGCTGTTGGTGAGGAAAGGAAATCTGACTACTTGCTTGGCTGTCCAACTGATTTGCTCTAGGGTGCACTGGGACATCTCAAAGGTTCTTAATAGTGCAGGCAAAATTTGGTTTTGAAGTGACAGCAAAAAGGATTTAAGAAGAAACTGTGGTCTGTTAGTATTTTGGAAGGCTTATGACAGCAGAGAGAGATTTGCCAAGGTCTACTGTTTTCTGGCAGGTCATGAATGAGAAGGGGAGTCTGAAAAAGTTAGAAGAATTTCAAGGGAGTGAAGGTGAAACTACAGAGCTAGAAATTATTAACATGGCATCCAGAGATCTGCAGTTTGACAGCAGGAATCTCTCTTACTTCCCTTCTTTAGTCTTCTTCACATATTTTTCTCTCCCACATCCTTTCTTCCTTCCTGGAGATATGAAGCACAGCTAGTGTCTTCTTTTCCACCTCCTCGTTTGGCAGATGATCCCCATCCGTACCACAGACAACCCTTTCCCTCATAATTCTTATCTCATTTCCCCGTTTTTTTCCCCGAGTTCATTTCCCCCCATTTTGCTATAATGTATCTTCACTCACTACACCTGCTTCCTCTGCAGCAACCCCAGCACACTCTCGTCTGTGGCCATGCAGCAAGGAAAGGGAAGAACATAGCATGACACTACAGTTGAGGCTTGGCTGGGAGAAAGAGCTGTGGGGAGCAGAGATTTCTGTCTCTCTCTAAGGCTTGGGGAGATGGAGATGTAACAAGCCATGCTACATGCCCTCAGTTTTCCCTTAAAGTGAAGAAGAAGGGAAAACTCTGAGAAAGGGTTTTACAGGATGTGTTGGTCACAGTTAGTCTACATCTCATAGGGAACAGGAAAAATGAGCAGTTTGCTTTCCTGTGTGACTATAGCTCTCCTACTTTTAGAACCAACCTTTTTGCAAATGCTTTTATGATGTAATATTGAGCTTTTCTGTTAGACATGCATGGAACATCATGGTGTTGTGATACAAGGAAATTACTAAATCTTGTTTGAATATATTAAAATTTGTTATGCTTGTTTTATTTCATTTCTACAATGCTTTGGGGTACTTGTGAAGAAAGGCTGAGTTTTGAAAGTAGTCAGAGCTGTTTAAATAAGATTGCATAGGAGTAAGTGAAATGAGAATTAGACAATGAAGATATTAGGTTGCTTGATCAGTAGTCCAGCAGTTTTGTCACTTCAGTACTATCAAGGTAAAAAGCATCTGCCTCAGTGTCATTACTAACCTACAGGTCACTCCTTTCTCCCACCATACATGTGTCTGCACTGAGAAAGCATAATTTCACTGGCATTATACCTACTTTTTAATGGAGTTCTGACTAATAAAAATTATCTGCCTACAGAGATGTAAAAACAATGCTTTTAATTAGGCTTTCCCAATATTTTTCATCATTAAAGATACTTACCACCAAGTACCATAGACAATAGAAGCTTAAGAGAGGAGTTTATCATGAAAGAGTATTAATTACAAGGTCGCCACAAATTGTTGAAAGGCAAGTGAGTATTCAAGCAAAGTACCACTGTATTTTTCACTCATTATTAAATTCTCTCCTTGATATCTGTCTTGGCCGCTGTTAGGGATAGGAAAATAGTTTAGATAGGCCTTCCTCCTAACAGAGTAGGGTGAGTTGTTATTTTTATCTTATGTCTTTATTTTAGCGGTGTTTTTTACATGTGTGCATGCTTGCTCTTGCAGGAAGGAGGCATAGAGCCAGCATCTGTTGTGTTTACCGCAAGCCTCTAAAGCTTTGTATCCCCTGGGGAAGAGAAGTACTTTTTCTTTGTCACCTGTGAGTATAATGAGGCTTAGCTGTGTAAGATACTATTTAAAATTCTTTTGTTTGCTTCTCTTTATTGCTTATATCAATGTTTTGGTTTTATTTCCATAAAGTAAAGTTAGCCAATAGTAGTCTGAAACAATGAAAAGCTAGGGTATTCCAGATTTCCAATAACTTGTGTAACCTTAATTAGGCTGCATTGTACCCTTAATTATCTTTGTCTTTAGTTATGTGATAACATATAATTTCTTTCCCACATTCCTTTTTGTCATGTAATACAATGACTGGTTTTCCAGTCAGTTGCAGATGTCCCATTTCTAGTGCCTCAGTACCTAAATACCTATGTATAAAAACATAATTTAGGTGATCTGCAGTATTGTAGGCAGTAGGCTACCTGTCAGAAGATTCCCTCAGTGAACTGTGGAGAGATAGATTCCTCCAGGATTCCTCACTAGGTCAGAATCCATCATATTTGCTAAAGGTAACCTAGGAAGACTTACTCTACTCATTCCGTTTAGACATGTGACCAAGACACCTAAGTTAATTGCCATGACTTCCTTGGTTCCCTTTGTAGTCAGTGACTACACAGGAGTAAAGTCTTCTCACTAAAGGTTTTAGAATTAGGTAAGATGTGTCTGAACAGTATATCATCCCCTATTGTTTTTCCCCCCATGGGATCTGTACTGAAATTACAGGTCAAAATAATTCCTGAGATTCATTATGTAAAAATACAATGTCTGGTATAATGTCTCAGAAATATGTGAAGATTTAGATGTATGAATAATAAACTGAGAATAACAGAAACAACCACTTCCCACCTGGAAATGAGTATCATTGCTAGATTAGCAGGTAAAGACAGGAAAACCTAACTACTACTAAAAGTAATCTTTTCTCAGAAATTGTGTGGGTTCCTTAATACTTACATGATATGTACATTTTTAAATACAGAGGTTTTGATTGGAGCCAACCAGTGACAGGTACATAATTTAGTGTCTGGAGAACAAAAATATAAGAGTCAGTCAGTCAGATTCCAACATTTGCTTAAGTTTAGTGGAGATGAAGGAGCTGTTAGACATTTTCATGCTCCTCATCAGGAAGGACAGACTTAGTTATAAGTATGACACATTCCTATCCCCTTGCACATTTATTAGCATTTGCAAACACATTCCCAGCACGATGCTACAATAAACATGCAGAGTGATGATTCATGCTCCTCCCTTCATGTCCTTGAGATTTTTTCCTGTCAGCTGCTCTGTTTAGCCACAGTAATCTCCTGCATGACAAACTGGGTCACATGGGGTGGTGGCACTGTTCCACTAGCTTTAGCTTATCTCAGCTAACGTCCTTTCCAAAAGTGCTTGATAAGTTCCTGGTAGGAAATTCAGAGCTTCCAAATACACTTTATCTAGATGTACATTTTTGTATTCCTCTTTAGGTATTAGCTTTTACTTCAGGAAAATGTATCAATACAGAATTATGTTACATGACAATATGTAAAAATAAATTCATTTAAAAAATCAGATATTTCAGAAGGAGTGCAGTAGTGTGAACGCATATGAGACCATTGGATTTTAGTTCAAAGAATCACAGAATGGTTGGGGTAGGAAGGGACCTCTGGAGGTCATCTGGTCCAAACCCCCTGCTCAGGAAGGGCCGTCTAGAGCTGGTTGCCTACAGCCATATCCAGACAGCTTTTGAATATCTCCAAGGATGGAAATGCCACAACTTCCCTGGGCAATCTGTTGCAGTGCTCAGTCACCCTCATAACAGAAAAAGGTTTCCTGATGTTCAGAGGGAGCAGCCCAGAACAAGACACTGGACTCTCGGTGTGGCCTCATCACTGCTGAGCAGAGAAGAAGGTTCACTTCCCTCCACCTGCTACTGAGATTCCTCCTAATGCAGCACAGATACCGTTAGCTTTCTTTGCCACAAGGGCACATTGCTGGCTCATGGTCATCTTGCCAGTTAGCCCCCAGCATATACTAATGCAATTGTTGTTAAATTGTAGTTGTTAAAAATGAATGCACATCTTCTGGAACATTCTCCAGTTTACAGAAATTTCTTCAGTGCTATTATACATTAATTTTTAAAATTCTTTTGAAACACGTGCAGTTGCAAGATGCAATTAATTTAGTACAGCCACTATCATGATAAATATACAGAAATTAAATATCCTCCCTAAACTGCCAAGTAAACTTTTATACAAAGTTCCAGTGGTTTATATTTCCATATATGAGGTACTACACAGGCAAAAGCATATGAATTTTAATATTTAATATCTGTAGATCTTACTATGTGGAATCCTTCATACATCATTCTAAGACAGTGATGTTACAGGCATTTGAAACAGTTAAAGAATCTACTGAAAATTTGTCCCTCACTGGAGGTAGATCCTTTATACACTTTTAAAAGAACTGGTTTATATCTTAAATCTTGAAACTTTTGGGAGAGGGCTGTGATCTTTCCTCTGACAATTTTTTTTTCTTTTCCTTCATTATTGTTAGTCTGTTCAGAATGCATGTGCTGAGCTTGTTAACGTCCTGACTAGCAAACATAGCTTTTGCTGATCCTGGCTTCTGCGCTTTGCTCAACACAAATATTTTTCTTTTGTGAATCTAGAGAATGGAATTCTGATCTAATTATCTACACTGTCTTTACAGTAGAGAAACAAAGAGATTTCTATGGTGTGATTCATCCACTTAAATGTCAAAGCCAAAAATATTCCTAAGTGAACCAAAACATGAGCCTGAATTGACTACTGCACTTCTAGCTGTTTAGATTGACAATACTAAAAAGTTAGGCAGTGTGAATTGCACTCTGAATATGAGATCAAGAATTTATCTCAATTCCTTCCACTGGAGAATATAAGACTCAGTCTTTAATAGCAAAATCATACCATTAAACTTAAATTTTACATTTGTGGGTGGGACTTCACAAATGTATACCTGGACCTTCAATCTTACAACGTGTCTGCTTTGGTGAAAACTTGTGAAGAAATGAAGCTTGGTCAGTCTACAGTTGGCAGAAAGTTAGAGAAAAGATTCTATGAAATGCAGTACTAAGAAATTGCTAAAATCATTCTAACATAATGGAGAAAAGAAAAAAATATAATGATTTGTTTCATTAAAAGAGTCCACTGATGTGAAGTAACAGTTTGCCTGCTCAAGCAGGATTGGGCTTTCTTCATCTTCTCTCGCAGTTAGATACTGTATTTTCAGATATTTGGATTAGACTCCTGACACGGCACTTGAAAGCTTCCCTCTGTCCCTCACTTCTAGGCTTGTTGCTGCTCCCACCAGCTGTGCAGCAAAGAACATAGATTAAAAAGTAGAAAGTGCTCATAATAGCAGAGAACAGGCTGTTCTTCCCTCCAGGAGCAGCTTGGCTGTAGAGATGAATATATTTTTCTAGAAGAGAAAGAATGGTATTCTATGGCAGTCCGTCCTTTCCCTTGAACAGGAAGCAGTAACTGTAGTCTCAAAAGCTTTGTGCAAGGATCATAACTATGTGTCACAACCTCCATACAGCAGTCAGTTAATGAGAATACTTTAGCCTAAGTGGGAACCCATGTGTCTGGACTAGGACGGGCTTGACTGCTTCATCATTATTTCCATGACTGTCCACACAGCCAGTGAATAACACTGTCTACAAATAAAACATGCATAAAACTAGGCAGAATTCTGGCCTCCAGCTCTCAATGCCTTTTCTGCATTGCAAGGCAAAATGAGATCTCACGGAGCAGATGGAGTTTTTCACAATAGACAGGGATGGTAGGATGATATTGAATTAAAATAGACATACAGTGACCTGATCAGGCGAGAGCCATAGTACATTCTGTGTGCCCCTGAGAGAAGGAATGTATATGTGGAACACATTTTAGCCCCAATCCACTCAGCTGAATTTAGTGTCAACCCAGTTGGGCTGAAAACCTGGAACCCTATAAGGTCTCTCTCCTTAATGACAGTAATGCCATTGTCTGCCTCGGGCCAATTATTTTTCTATGTTGAAACTGCAACATTGCAACCTATTAGAAGAATGCAAGTTAAGTGGGAGGGGGAGGGGAGTGGTGTTTGGTTTGGTTTGGTTTTTTGAGACAAGGAAATAAAACCAGTACAAATATGGAGGGATTTCCATGTTGCAGGTTTTTTTCAAGTAAAACACCTGGGGTTATCTTCCAAAGAAAATGTTCTGCAAAATTACATTTTTATATGCTTGATACTAGAGCCTTACACATTCTGATTGTGTAAACCATGCTTGGTCCCCGAGGAATGTTCATGTGCCAGCATAATTCTGCATATATGTCCCCGGTATTTTTCAGCTCAGGGCTTCAGAGTTTTAGTCAGGAGTTTACTTTTTCTTTCTTCCTTTTTTTTTCCTCTTTTTTTTTTCCCCTTCATTCCCAGACTTCATCATATAAAGAAGTAGAATTTCTAGCTGTCATGTATTTAAGTTTCCCTGGTTTTTCTTCCATGAAAATGAATGGTTTATTTTAAAATTAGTGAAAAAAGCACAAACTTTTCCAACACCACAAATGTTTTAATATTTGATTTAGGAGAAGCTATCTCTAGCTATGCAAATATTTTGAAAATGAACTTTCTTAATAAATAAATTATATATACATATATAGATGTAAAAAACAAACCAAAACAAAACAGCCACACCTTAGTTCGTCCCTGTACCTGCCATAATGTCTCCATATAGTTCCTGATATGGAACTTATTTTGACTGGTTTTGCGCTAGCCTGGTGCTGTAGATTCCTCAGAGTCCTATTCCAGTGTGAGTCACTGGGGACACATTTAAACCTGGACAGAACATTTACATGTTCAAATGAAACCTATTGGAGATGTACCTATGCTTCAGGCAAGCATCTCAAGCCACAGGATAAACATTCATGTCAACATGATAATGTTGGCCTCCTTTTCTTGCTTCAAAATGCTCGTAGAAGCAATTTTTAAAAGTTTAAAAAAATGGTAAGGTACATACATACCCAGTGAAATAGCTGGAGGTTTACTAGGTTAAAATTAAAGAGTACAGCCATTTTGAGGTAGTAACAACATATGAAGCAAGTGGAAAAAAAAGTACCTTCATTAATCACAAGTCGTAATGACAAGTTATAACATTATGTTTAGATGAAGAAATTAAGAAAGTTGTCTGGTGGATCCTTTGATAGGGTTACTTGCCAGTTTGTTAGGGACATGAATTTTCTCTGTACTTAGCTTCAGGTTTGCTGCTCACTGGGCTAACACGAAGAGGAGGCACTGCAAGGTGACCTTTTCAGTCTCTTGCAGTTTGCATCATCTTGAGCAATTTAGTGAAGGAACAGCATTAGCATTGGCCTCAGGAGAGATGAAGCCGTTCTACTTCTCCTCCCAGGTGAAGAGGATGTGGCTGGTTTTATGCCTAATATCAGTATGATGGGCTGAACTCAACAACAGCCTGACATATGAGATACCATTTCCTACCACCTTATGCACTTTATGTTCCTGATAGGAGATGACAAATCTTGAAAGGAATCTGGCTGCCCTGGGAAGGGCATGCTGGTTCCTCCTGAATGAGGATGCCTTAAGCTAACTCACCATTGATTAGCTTCCTAAGGATAGCTGCAGGACTCCCAGAAGTAGAAAAGAAAGCCTTCAAATGCCCATATAGGAGGCTAACAGGGGTTCCAGTCTTATTTGGGAAAAATCTGGCAATGAAAGTTAATGGAAATAATCCTTGGACAGATTTTATAGGAAAGTAAGCAGATAAGTTACGTGCCAGCACAGTGTAAATAGAGGAGCATAATGGTGACATGAATTAATGATATGTAATGAAGTGCTAAGCACTGCCATTATCGCTTCTTCCCAGCATGTCTTAAACAGCTGCAGCTGCTGCTGAAACAACTTGCAACAGGGCTTTTTTGAAGAATTTAGCAGAAATTGCACAGGATTCTACAATAAGCTGACAGTTTATAAATTCTATTTCAATTCCCCCATTACACAACGTACACACTTCATTTTACTATTTGACAGTACATGTTCACTGAACTAAATTGCACAGGATAAATCACCTTCTGTGTTCTCATGTCACAGCTCTGTATCAAGGGATAAATCACCGTGCTTTGAGGCCTTGTTGAATGAATAGGCAGTACCTGTCTGAAAACTATCTGCACACCAAAATAAGTCCAGAGCTCCCAGAGATTCTAAATTGATATAGCCCCATTTATGTGCAAATGATGGGAGATGAATTCCCACTGATAATATTAGTGTGATGCATTACCAGGAAAAAAAAAAAAAAGGATAAGGTATCAGACTTGTTGCATGGTGTGGTAGGAAGAAAGGGTTCATTCCCAGCGATCAGCTACTGGATCTGATTTTACATGGAAACAGAAACCAATCCTATATTCCTACCCACTGTGCTGTGTAGGAATGGCCAGCTATTGTTTTCTGATTAGTTGATACTTAAATAGAATTTATACACTTTTCACATGCATAGAAGCAATTTAAAAAAAAAGAAAAAGAGTAAAAAATATTCATTGTTGTTAAGCTCTAAGGGTAATGTAGGTCTTTTTCAATTACTGTATATCAATTATGTAGTTGAAATGGAGATAGTACCATTCTCTATAAACATTTCTAAACATCTGAGCATTTTAATTAGCTAATGGTTAATGTGATTAGTCCAAAATAGCATGGGAGAATGAAGACTTGGAATAATAGATCTGGGAATTAATAAATCAGAGAATTATGCATGTATAAAGACAAAAGACTTGCACTTTGTATTAGGAAAAATAGTTTAGAGTATATACTTATCCATTTCTGTAATCTGCTTTCCTATTTACACAAATAACACAGTGGCTACAGGCCAACAAATCCGAATAAAGATGCTGATCTACCAAAACTGTATTTTATTTCTTTACATTTGAAGTTTTATGCTTCAATACATAAACTATTCATTCTTAATGACTTCTAACTGTATAGTCAAAGACACTGAAGATAACCTGGTAAAAAGTTCTCAGAAGGTTTCTAAAACATGTGTTGTGGTCTATATTAAACTTGCAGGACATGTGTACATACCATAAAAAGTACTTCTTTGGTTCCACTTCAGAGTAAAAATCTAAACTTTGCAAGTATTAATTAAAAAAAAAAATCTTTTTTGTTCAATTTAACAATACAATAATATGTTTCAGTTCTTGCTAAAAATTATTTAAATAGCAATTTTAATGAAAATAAAAGTAATTACTAAATGAAAATTGGGTTTTTGCACACACACAAATAATAATGTTTTCTGTAAATAAGTTACTATTTTGATGAAAATTTTTATTCACATGTAAGGAAATACCCCTGTACAGAAAAGAGATTTTTGCAGGTTTTGGTACTTAGATCTCTTCAGACTCACACTTAATTGATACTAAATGCTGGTGTACTGAAATTTCTGTGCTGACCATACTAAGGTTGCCCATCATCTTTATGCAGAATAGTTTCAACCAGAATGTAAATCTACCAGTACACTACTTCTGCTTTGTGTTTATGTAACATATTGAATTCTGGAAACAGTGCAATGAAATGTACCTTTTATGGACAAGGACAACTATTGTTTACTGGCTGCCAAATGTGAAAGGCTAAGATACTATTGCCTTAGGATGTTTTTGAAAGCCTACTGCTTAATACATACAGGGCTTTCAAGTTTTCTAAGTAGTGTTGGAAATCTCAGGCAAAGATTTCTGTGAAAAACTTGTTAAGTAGTATCACTTCCTTGCATAGGAAAAAAAATCTATGCACAGAAGTCTTGACACAGTACTTTGTATTTCTGTGAGCAGGGTTCTTAGATTAAGTAATGAAAAGCTCATTCAGCAGCACTCTTGTTGTATCATATGCTTTTAGGCACTTTAATATGTTAGGTTCACAGATGAAAGAACTATATAGATACTTAGAATATAGTCTTTTGAAACCCGTCTTGCCGTAATACACGTATTTTCTCCCTTGTTCATACATTTTTTATCTAGAGCAAAATTGATTTTCAATAGGTCTGTGAATAGGAAAGTAGTCTGGTAGTTATGAATTCACATATCCTTTTTCATCATCTGAGCAAAACAGCCTTTCTGCACTTTCGAGTATTGCTTTTCTGGTGGTAAAAGCAGATCCAGTATGGGTTACCTTAACCCTAAAGTTATATACAGTGGTGGTGTATGTTCCCCAGCACAATCATGCTGAGATCCCAGCTTGTGCACTATAACCACAGTACTGTCACAAGATTGCCAGCAACAAGGGCTCTCCCTCCTTCCCTCCCTCCCTCCCCATCCTTCACTTCATTCCTGTTCTCATGCCTTGCTACGACAGCAGTACTACTTTCATCCTGTATATAGTGCTGAGGTCCTGTGAAAGACAGGAGATGCTTATTTATTCATAATTACATTTCTCTTGCAACAGACTATCCTAGATTAAATGAAGAAGATGGAGAGAAGACAGCTGATGGCTCTCATATTCTATGCTGCACTGTTTAGTGTAGTCAGCTGGATGCTGTAGTTTAATATATGTTCTTTCAACATACCTATCACTGGAGTCTGTAAGTGTGTCCTAGAAATATGATTGACATCTGTCATACATAGTATGTTTTCATACTTTGTAGTGAGGGGGAAGCAAGTGGGCAGAGTTCTTTGTTTTGGTATGAGTCTTTGCCTATATTTGTTTGGAGTTTCCTTGTTCCTAAGTGTTTATTACTCACATTGCTGTGTAGTTATATCACAGGCTGCAAAGCCTTTAGAAATGTGCTGTGTACTTAAAGGGGAAGGTTGTAGTATTTAGTTTATTGAAGAGTACTTTTCACAAGCTTAGGTCACTGCATGAAAGGAGCTGCCCTTTTTTTGCATAGAAGCATTGCTCTGACAAGCACTGCCCTCGTATCAGAGGAACCAACTTAGGTTCTGTGCTCCTGAAAGAGTGTCGCAAGAGAGAAGGTTCTCCCACCTGCGTCCCCCAGGCAGAGTCCCATCCGCAGCACGACACCTCCATGCGTCACCAAAGCGGCAAGCCTGGGCTTGCCCTTGAAACCAGCTCCTCCTGCCAGGCCTGCTGGTCAGGGCACGGCCCCAGCACTTGCTCCTGGTTCGCAGCAGTCTCCCGCCTCCTGATTCCTGCCTGATTGTCCAGTCAGACTTCAACTACAGTTAGAGCAAGTGAAAAACTTCCCTCGATTCTCTTCCTTCAGGAGATGGAATTTCATCAAAAGCCAGGGGCTGGAGAGGCGGCCTTGACAGGCTTCCCCAGTGAGACTGCTAGGCCTCTCCTCAGTGCTGGAGTGCCTCTTCTGGTGGACTAGACATGTCCCTGTCCCAAAAAGGTGTACTAGATCTACAACAAATAGGAAGAAAACCCAACACATTTTTGGTTTCTTATTCCATATCAGGGTGATGTTTTATTTTACACGCTTTAGTTCTTTTTGTTTTACTTCAAAACACAGACTTCTAAAAAACACTTTTTCTAATAATTAAAAATTCAGTTTACCTGGAATTCCTATTTTAAACCTGTTTGACTTCATAACTCATTTTTTGTTAACCTTGGAACCAAATCTTATTTTATGAGTTAGAAAAATACAAGAGTAAATTACTTTAAAAATGTAAGATTGAAGTGTTTCCCATCACTTTGTACTTAAAAATTTCTTGGGTTTGGTTCAAACTGCTATCAGAAAGGATAAAGAATTAAACACCAAAGACCAGAAAAGTAAAGAACCACCTATTATTTCTGTGAATTGCTGATGCTTTCTGCAGTCATTAAAATTCAGAAATAGCCTGGGAACCTCCTGATTCAGTTAAATTCACAGAAAAATATAGTTTTATTGTGGAGAACATGAATATTAGTACCCAGAAAATATTTTGAGGGATGAAACAGGAAGGCCAGTATGGATTATCTGAACATTTAACTTTCCTTCTTTCTTTGTGAAATCTTTTCCTATAACTGTAATTTCAGACAACTCTGGTATAACTGCAAAGAGTGAGATCTGAGCTTGTCCTAAACACACCCTCTGTGTTGAGAATGAGCAGCAATGCCCAGGAATATGCAAACTGATTTTCTGTGAAAAATGAGTTACATAAAAATGCAAAAAAGAATTAAGACTTTGAATAACAAAGGTCGTTGGACTCTAGAGAACGGGAGAAATTGATGGGGGGGGGGTTTGCATATTTTACCTGTAAGATATTTTGACTTATTTTGAGAATCGCATACAAGATGTGGAGAACATGTTGAAAAGTTAAAAATGGAAATAGCCTGAGGAATTCTTACATGGACTTACCTATATACTTTCATGCCCATTTGAGGTATAAAACTACTGTCCTGCCCAGTGTAGCACATTTATATTAATTTGTACTGTGAAAAGTTTTGTAGATGACAGGAAGGGGAAGGTACTCAGCTGCTGATGTGTCAGCTAAGTACATCAGATGACACTGTTTTACATTGTATTTATTGTGAAGTTGCACTATAGTTCTTGTTTACCCTTAAAGCTTATCTTGTATGCAGTTATACTGAGGTATACATACCTTTAAAAATCAGTTCATTGAAAGATTATCTGAGTTAGCGTTTCAGCAATTCATTGTCTTGGTACTGAGTATTTCCTTGTTCAAAAAGTTCCCTGTTTATGTAGGTATGGCAGTGTGACTTCTAGGTCCCCTTTCTTACATGTCTAATTGTTTATCATTTGTCTAAGATACACAGGGTCCCTAACTAGCATTTTGAGAGCTTAAATGATACGAAATATTTTCAAGGGTGAAATGTCCAAGGAGAGAAAAATGTCTTTGTTCTACACAAAGACTATCTGTTAAAAATTTCAAATCAAAGTTAAGTTGGTTTTGGTGTATGGAATTAATGTCCATCTGTCACAAGGATTCTGTTAGAAAGTCCTGTAAATATTTTTCCTATGAATACAGAAGAAATAAGTCTTTGACTAATATGTGAATACTCTAAATCATTTCCAGTCCTTTGCAAACACCACAGGAAGCAAATTAACAGATTTTTAAGATATACTCCCTCTTAACAATGCTGATGTCTTTTGGTTCTCCTCCCTGTATTTTAAGCACATTAAGCCCTTTCTTATTGGAAAAAATTTACTGATTTCTGTGCAAGTCATCAGCATGCAGAGAAACCTTCTCACCTCATCTTTCATATTTTTTATATATGATGTGAAAACAGCCCTTTTTGTTCAATGGATTTTTCTGGTTCTACCTGCTAGTATAATTTAGACAGTTCCAGTCTTTAACTGAACAGTAGACATCTTAAAACAAAACTCATACCAGACATTTATTTTTCTTTTTGAGTGCAGTGACAATGTAAGCAGATTTAAGTCAGTATTTTTGAGCATACAATTTTGGTAAAAATGTTCTATATAATAATTTGCCTCTGACAGTGTCCGGTAGCAAATGTTACTGGCTACAGGGGAACACTTTGAACTATTCAATCCCTCAGGGCTTTCCTGAGCTGGATGTTTTTTCTTTTTCATTGAGTGGTTTTTATTATTATTTTATTATTATTATTCTTTTTCTTCCATGAATTTGTTCACCACTTTCAGAAACATACTACAACTGCTGTGGGTTATGACATGCAGCACTATGACATGACAGATTATGACATGCAGTGTGACTAAATATCTGGATCTCCCCCTTTATTCCAACACCTGAATTCATACCTTCTATGCTATACATGCAGCCTTTTGCACTAGGGAACAGGAGAGAAAAGAGGCATTGTGAGAGATCTAAAATTGCAATTTGTTTGGAGGCTCCCTCCTGCTCACAGACATTAACTTTTAAAATCCTACAAGAAATAACCATTGAACAATTGACTTCAAAGTCTCCAGGTGCAAAAGCAACTTTTCTTTCTATAGCAGTTCTTAGATTTTCTTCACCGTTTCCACTGTGAATGACACAGCAGGTATCTTTTTTTTTTGTTCTCTGAAACACAAATGAATGCCTACCCACTGGCAACAAAAGGAACTAAAATCATAAGTAGCACATTTGTGTTCATTTTAAAGAAAATTAAATGATTGGTCCCAGGTTTTTCTATAGAAACCTGGGGGAAAAAAAGCTCAAAAAGGTAACTCAGAGGAAATGCTGGGCATATTTTAATACAGAAAGAAGTGTAGTGTGTCTTAAACAAATCCATCCAGAATAAGATCAGATCATGAGAAACAGAAAACTTTGTCTGGCTTTCCATGCATGGGGCAGACAGAATTTTCTGGAGAACCTAAACCTGTGACTGCTACTGCCAGCCAGAAAATATTTGGAAGTCACAAAAAATCTGTCTTTAATTATGCTTCCCAGTAATTACTGTAAATGGCTTTACAGTGCACTATTGAAAGGTTCAGTCTAGGCACATGTTTTACATTGCTCATTTGTGAAACTCTTTTTTTTGGATACTCATTTTCCTCTCATGGTATAAGAATACCAATGTATTGTTAATCAAGGCTTCATGACAACTATGACTATCCTACCGGACCCAAAATTTCTTCTGAATTTCTCAGTCTGGTTGTGGGATTTCCATATTCTCACCCAACCTCCAGCTGAACCATAGTTTTGGACCACCATTTTTCTCCCTACCTGAGTTTCTGTAGATGCTTCCTCCAGTTCTGCAGATGTATTTCACCCATTTCTTGTTCATAGTGCTGGCAATTCCTGTTTGTTTTTTCATTCTCTCTGACAAAATAAATGTTTTAAGGGCTCAATGCTGCTTTAACTTGCACTCCATATTCCTTTTCAAAGCTCATTCATGTGCTTATAATCGAAGTGGATCATAAAATATGGTTTGCAAGGGATTTAGATCTGAATTCTGGTATTTTCATGCACACAAAGTGGCTATCAGGTACTAAGCCCCTTCTTTAGCACAATGAGCAGATCTAATATTTTTATTAGACTATAAAGCTCACTAAAGTTATTACAAATCAGACTTTAAAATCTCCTGGCCTTCTTTTGAAGCTTCTCCATTACCAAGTCATTCCTAAAGTGCTGTCTATGACCAAGTATTAGTAATTATCAATACTGTACACACGTTACTAGTATACAGACAGTATATATTATTTAGACTGTTTTGCCAATATGCAACTCCGTGTGACTCTTAAGATTTTGATGTTATGAAGTATGGTCTTGCTGGCCCAGAAGAAGCAGCAATACACTTCTAGTTGCATCCTGCTTCTGGTTGCATTACCATAGGATTATATTTCTAGTTTGGTTGGAAACAATTTATCTGTCTGTTCTTGAGACTGGGTCTTAGACTGAAATATTAATTCCTTGAGAAAAGCACACGTACTGTTTTCACATATTTTACATATAACATTCAGTCAGTGGTTTGCATTTATCTCTCCCTAATTACTGTGTGGGAAAAAAAAACCCCACTTTTTATAGACTTAGCAGCTACAGAGCTCCCAGTGAAAATTTTGCCATTAAAGCAGACCCAGGTAGCCTTCAGTGAGAAGCAGATAGAGAGACCATGCTGGCTTACAGGAAGGAAATGAAATGTTTCTGGTTTTGCTGGCTGCTTTGTTTGCATATTAGATGTTTTCTAATGACAGATGGCTGTTACGTAGAATCTTGGTTTTAGGGCAGGACTCCAGGTAATTGCACAAGCAATATGTTATCATGGAAACATGTCATCATGAACAGTGGGGCCAGAATGTCCACTGGGAGAAAGATTGTGAGTGGTGGGTGGAGCTTTCTTTCACATTTGGACCATAAGATTACAGAGGACAACCAATATTTAGAAGCATATTCCTACTAATTTTTAAAAACTCGTAGTCCCAGACTGCAACAGATTTTTTATTAATTAGTCTGAGATTGAAAATTTATTATTGCAGAGATAGCTACTCAAATTTTCAAAGGAATTATGTGGTGGGTTAACCAGGTGCCCACCAAAGCCACTGTATCACTCCCCTGCCCTCAGCTGGACAAAGGAGAGAAAATATAACAAGGGGCTCGTGGGTCGAGATAAGGACAAGAGAGATCACTCACCAATTACCGTCATGGGCAAAACAGACTCAACTTGGGGAAAATTAGCTTAATTTATTGCCAATCAACCAGACTAGAGTAATGAGAAATAAAACCACATCTTAAAACACTTTCCCTCCACCCCTCCCAGGCACAGCTTCACTCCTGGATTCTCCTCCTACCCTCCCCAGCGGCGCAGGGGGACGGGGAATGGGGGTTGGGGTCAGTTCCTCAGACTTTGTCTCTTCCGCTCCTTCCTCCTCAGGGGGAGGACACTGCACTCCTCCCCTGCTCCACCGTGGGGTCCCTCCCATGGGAGACAGTCCTCCACGAACTTCTCCAACATGGGTCCTTCCCATGGGCTGCAGTTCTTCACAGACTGCTCCAGCGTGAGTCTCCCGCGGGGTC
>JAOBAS010000008.1:11736819-11756512 GCA_025311575.1 Elanoides forficatus | reverse complement strand
CTCGCGCTGCTCAAAGCATGCATTGGTTGCTCAGGGACACTAATTCGTGTCCTCTTTCGGATAACCATTCCTCCACAGGTTAGCTAGTTTATACGTAGATATCTATGTCATTACTGAGGCTTCACCTAGAGTGAACCTAGTGTGATGTTCAAGTTTCTTCAGAACATGCTGAGACTACTCCTCTTGTAGCTGGGGAGCACAGGATCTCGTATCTTTTTTTTTTAAATTGTGTCTAATGTAGGACTCCAATGAAAGATATTTACTTTCTACTTGATGGCTTGCCAGGTTCCCTAAGACTGTTGAGTGAGTGTGTTGACCAATAGGACTACCCAGCCTAGGCTTTTCCTGTTTCTCAGCTTCCAAAGAGGCTAAGTTAAACATCTGCTTGCAGTGGGTGTCTAGAAAGAATCCAGTATTTTACAGTTCACAGATCTGTCTTCTTGACTGCAGGTCTTTAGGTGTCTATTTTTGCATAGCTCTTTCTTTTCCGCAGGAATTATTTAATTTCACAAACAAAACCTTATTTTCCAGAACAGCACCGGAACACCACACACAAAATGTTGCTTTGCACCTTGGGGGAGGTAATTTTTCTAAGCCATCTCTAAGTAGGCCACACAGGCCAGTAATGAATTCAGTGTTATGTCCTTCAGTTTCACTTAACACAAACTCATGGCCCTCCTAATCACTGCTCCTAAATCTGCATTTACAAAAAATATTGAATTAATGGAATAAAGAAAGAATTATTATAGTCCTGGCTGCAGTTAATAGAATCAATTAACATTTTGCCCATAGGAGTAGAGGATGGCTCTGAATTTATTAAACTATACATGAACTATCCTGCTTACTTGAAAAACAGAACAACAAAAAATTCTAGTATTTCAGTGAAGCATGGTGCCAGTTCTCAGGTTGTTTAACTATAATGATGCATCCTCAGTAAACGCTGCTATGTTATGAGACTTTACAGGTTGTTTTTAAATGCCTTGTGAAATGATGAATAACCAGCCTTTGGGAAACTACATATTGCACAGATTCTGCTGTGTCTTTTGTACTCAAACATGGGGATACCAAAACAGCTGTTTAAGAAGTTCAGATATGAAAGGATCTTTTTAATTCTCACACTGAGTGTTACTAATAACCTCTGAGGTCCTGTACAGTATCACAATACATACCTCAAACAGAGAAATAACCCTTAGAAACAAGAGAAAAAATAATTTCTATTTGAAACTTCAATTTTATCATGGTCACCTATAAAACACAGAGCAACTTACTGGTTTTGGAAAGTGGACAGAAATAGAATGTACCTTGTAAGCACTAGGTTATTTGCAGGATCCATAAGAGGGAATTATGATGTTAGGGTTGAATAATTGCTGTAAATCTGTAGCATGGGTATTTCCCTACAGAACTGAGTCAGCTTCAGTGACCAGAGTACTTCTGGGGAACAAGTGAAGATGGTTTTGAGGGATACACCTTATTTATCTTTACATGATGAAAAAGCAAATGTCTACATCTAAGCCAGTCATATTTTTTTGTATAAATTGAAGGATCTCTTCTTCCCTAGAATTTTTCAATGAGATTAATTTCTGGCCCATTTCTGTGGCCAGGAAGGAATGCAGTAGCAGGTACATATGAAATTCTGGTAAAAGAATTTACCTTAGAGAATATTTTGTTATTTATATCAGTATCTGTGAACACAGAAATTTACTTTTGTATTCAACATCCATTTTTGTAATGAGAGCAGCCTGCAAAATTTTAAGACTACACAAATACAATGAATTTAGGATGTTAAGAATTTAAAATGCAGGAAATATAAGACTTTAAGAAGCTTAAAATATAGGAGTGAACAATCAACTAATTTGAATTTATTACTAATTTTAGTATATTTTGCATTTATTTATTACTCATTTTAGTATATTTGGTATTTATTTCTCCATTCTATATAAATATGTCAAACGCTTCAATAATGTGGAGTCTTACATTATTGATCTATTGTGTTTATCAAGTCATTAGAATCCTTCAAAATTCTTAAACTCAAGCTCACATCTTCCTTCTTTTACTTGATAGTTACAATCTAGATATCTGAATTATAAAGTATGACATTTGAAGGCTCAAATAATTTATAAATTAAAGGTTAAAGGACTTTCAATTTGTCTCTGTTTTACTTCTGTTTATCAAACTGATGCTTGTTCTGGCAGCTGGAGTCTTTACATTAATTTCTGTGGAGCATGCCACTAAAAGCTCATAGTTTTATATGTGCCTTAATCACCAGTGCAATTTCTCTCATAATTCAGAATGGTTGATGAAATAGAATGACTTCATATATGCTAAATCTGTTTTACATTATATACATACATATACATACTTTATATACATACATATACATAGGAGTTATTAAGGAGGGTTTTTTTTAAAAAAGAGAGAGGACTTAAAAATGAGAATAAAGAGACTTGGGCAGTAAATTTCCACATTTATTTGTATTTAAGGAATTCAGATCAAAGCAAGTCACCTGAGAGAACAAATATGCCATTATTTAATCATACTTATTTCTACGTTGTTAACTTACGTGTGTTAACACAAGTAGAAGTTGCTTAATTCTGAAAGTAACTGATGTGATATAAAATAGAACACTGTCCTCGGGGCAAAATAGAGAGTACCAGTCCTAACCACCATGAAAGCTCTGATATTAATGGGATTTAGGTACTCCCATAGGTCTTGTGTTGAGGGGAAGGAGGCAGAAAGCTGACGGGGGAAACTATTGCAACCACATAGATCTAATTCCTCATTTTCCTCAGAGATACTTAAAAAGAAAAGATTTCTATGACAATTTTAATGGATTAAGTACAAATAAAATCACATGCTTTTGCTGAATGTTCTTACTAAATACATCAAATTGTAGTGTTAAGTGGACGGTTTGATGTTAAACACTAAAATATTGTAGGATTAAGACTGGCTAATTCTTAATCCTACTGTGGTGTGGCAGCATACCACTGGTTGTGTTGAAAAGGTTGTGTATATTTACCATATTTATTATCAATAATTATTTAGCCCTCTTTATTTCAAAATATTTCAGGCATGTCAATCTAACCATGCTGGTACAAAATAGATGAACAAATAGTACCACATTTTGAGAAAAACTTGTTAGAGAGAGGGTGAACAGATTCTTATTCAGTGAAGCCCTGGATATTTGATAAATCTCTATGGACTTCAGTAGTACATAAGCACAGACAGCAATTAAATTCTTAATTTTTTTTTTACTGAAATGGGGTCTACAACACAAACAATATGTAGTGCATACATAATAAAGAAAGGTTAACATCAGTGTAAGTAAGCATATTACAGAATGATTTAGATTATACAGTGATTATACCTTTGGACACAGAAGCTGTAGGGGCAGTAACCACTGAACAAAACTGGTATTAGGACTTCAGGAATACTGTTCACTATGGTAAGATTGTTTAAATTATGCCTGAATTATACATCTGAGACATGTTAACCTTGAATATTCTCTGTGATAGTATGAATCCTACATCATTCCTCAGCATAGTTCATTAAAAACTTAATTTCAGATTAGCTTTTCCTTTAATATCAAATAAATATTTCCTACTGCTTCGTCTAAAGATTATTTTTTCTTTCGATCTTGCTAACAACAACAAAAGAATTTGTTACCACCTTCATAGTTCTCCTCCATGGATTTTTGGCAAGATTGCATGTCTCCTTTCCTCATAATTAGCAAACCAATTGCTCATAACCGTTATTCTTAGGGTGTAGCTTTCTTCAAGCCTTTTTATAACTTTTCTTATTTTCTTTTCTTAACTACCTGCAGGTTTTCTTTCTTTGTTTCTTCCCCTCCCTCTTTTTCAGATGTACGTAACTGTGTTTTCCACAGTTGTTTTATTTTTTACTGCAACATCTTGCCAACTGTTTCATTTCCCATGACATATGCATCTCTCTGATTTTCCTCTCATTCCTTTGTAAATTAGAAGAGAATGACCTTATGTCATGACTAGCTTTGGCAGTGCCCAAATCATGTGAGCGGTGCAGTAAAGACTCAAACCAGTTACCACACTTTCCCTGCTATCATATCTTCTTCTTGGCAAATCTCTCTCTTCCCTGCTGCAGTCTTTCCTTATCCGTCCACTTGCGGACATCGTGACCGTTTAACTCTCTGTCTGTGAGGCACACATACATTACAAACCCTTGGGCAGGCTAAAAAGTACTTCTGCCTCTCAGTTATTAGCAAGTAAAATAAATTGCTTGACCAGTAGCCTAGGCTCTTTGGGCATATGCTGCAGGAGGTTTTTTAGCTAGTATTTTACTCTGAGTGAGCTTGTCTACCTGGGGGTGTACAAGGAGGTTAGCTCATGATATTGAAGATGCAATTTGAAGTATTGAAACAAAATTAAATAAAAAAAGTGGGTGCACTTATTTCAAAGTGAATGAAACTGAACCATTTTAATACTATTTTAATTCTAAATAAGTATCCATATAAAGATCCAGGTTAATTAATCTATTTCAAGAGATAAAATGTACTGATTTTCCCTTTGTAGTTAATCTGTCTTTACAAAGGTGGCAGTATAATGCTCAGGATCCATAGAGTAATTTTATTTCACTGGGCTTTAATTTGCTTGTAATTTATGGATGAAACAATAATAAAGAACCAAATGACTACAGGTTAATTAAGTGCTATGCCAGTTTTAATAACATCGGTCACTTATTGGGCTTTTTTTGCTGTTTCTTGTATTTTTCCCTGCAAAAACTTTGTTCATTTGACTCTTCATTGAGGACTTCTGAATGTTTCTGAGGCGCTTTCAGAACTCAGCATGAGCAGCACTAGCGCTGTCTTTGAAACACAGAAGGAAATTTGCTTACAAACACATGGAAAGAACTAAGGATATTCAATGTACTATAAAAGCCAAGTTATAGAAGCATGTGGCTTAAACTAACAATGCAGTTAAAAAGCTAGGTTTCAGACTTTTAATGCTATCTGAATTCCTTCTACTTTATTGATTTATTACAGTATAGAAAATAACAGAGGTATTTTGGCAGGGTATTACTTAGGTTTTCAGGATAATATTCAGCTCACTGAACACTCTACTCACAGGTTTCATCTCACTTAAGTTAGCCATCCAAATCTTAGGCAAAAGAAGAAGATAAGCATCTCCACTTACATACTTCTAATAGATCACCCTATATCAATTCCCAGTTTTCTCCACTGAATATAGAAGAGGTCTAAAATAGATAGAACACCGTGAAAAGCCTTCATGAATCACTGGAAGCTATGATTTTTAAGAGAAAGGATGGATCTATTTACTCTAAAGACAAATATTTCTCCTGGACTTTGTCTGACCTTCGAAAAGAGTCATATCTGCACATACTCTAAAGCTTAAAAAGAAAACAGGTAAGTGTCACACTCCTTTAGAATCCTAAAAGTCCATCCAATGAAATCTCTTTTGTTATTTACCTTCATTAATTAAAGGCAAAATTATTTGTGAAAGAGGCATGAAAACCAGATGGAAACAAGCCTGAAATAATTTTATCTACATTAGCTTTATGGGAAGTGATCATGCAGTGATCTGCTCCCAGAACCACATCTGGCTTGATTTGGGAAGGAGCTGCAGTGGAGCAAAAGAGAGCCCAGGAAAGACAAGAGATCAAGGATTCATCATGTGCGTTTTTTTCTGTGACCTTTTATTTTGTAAGATAAACACAGCTTTATAGGTATAGAAGTAGATATTAGATATAAATTTAGATATATATGTAGATATAGATAATCAAATATAGATATTATACTGAGAATTACATTATTTCTAAGAAAACAATGAAGGAGTAATGTAGAACTCCTTCAAGCCTCCTAGGCATATTTTACCATTTGGAGAAAATGATGTCATGATACACATATTGAGCCCTTAAACAAAATTCTCTGAAATTTTCAGCTAACTTTGTCAAGTCTTGGAACAGCCTTTTGAAAGAATCATTTTCTGAATGGGTCAAGGTAAAAAAAAAAAAAAAATTAAAAATAATTTTCCTTTGTGAGGGAAGGCACATGGAAAGTAGGATTCAAAGACAACTTGAGGGATTCATGAAGCAGCAGAATTGTTGCCAGAAAGTTAATGTTATGTGCCTCAAAAGTTTAAACTACATTTAAACAAACAAACAAACAAACAAAACAGAGGAGAACTGAGGATAAACAAGCCTTTTGAGGTGAACTATCAGAGAATAATATTTTTTCATTAAATTATGTTCTAAGGAAAATTTCTTAGTTACAAGTTCTGGTAAACCTGGAGGATATGTTATGGTCTAACATAAATCTGTGCTAGTTTGGTAGAGAATGCAAGATGTACCATCTTCTGCAAAAGAAAGATACTAGGTTTCTGGTCTGTAGCAGCTGTGACTCTTAAATTTTTGATAGATCAGAAATGCCTTGTTAAGGACAAGCCAAAAATTCCCAGTATATACAGCTTCGTCATCTCTCATCTCTGGTCTAATATGGAAATGCTATTATTAAATGTCTGTAATGCTGTTTGACACATTTCAAAGCCTGTGCAAATAAAAAGTATTAATCTATGAAACATCCCAGAGGGGAGGAAGAGTGGATTAATTTTATGTTGTTCATTTCACTTATTTATTCAGTTCAGTGCAAGCATATTGAAAAAGTGCCACAATATGCATTTAGAATAAGAAAAAAAAAAAGAGTTACTTTTCAAACACTGCCCAAATGTTTAATAACCAATAACTTGACAGGAATTAGAATTGTATCTTTGTATTGTTTATATCTAGCTGTGCTTTATATATCTGGAGACTGTTATGTTTAGAGAATATTCTTGCAGCAATATCCATTCCTTCACTTTTTTATCTTAGTACCCTTTTAATCAGGGCAAAACAGATGTTTAGCAAAATTGTAAAAATATCTTTGCCTCTGTCTGGAAACTTGAATGAGGAGACAATGAATTTGCCTCATAGGTATTTATACACTGAAATCCACCTAATTATGGTGGAGCTAGATTACATCTTGGATCAACTTCAAGGATTTTGTGATGAAAGTACGTTCCCTTTATTATAGAGTAATAATAAAAAGAACTACAGCTTTTCTTTTTCTGTCATTGATATTATTGTATAGTTGAATGCTATTGAATTGGCTAGAAGTCTCCACTGAGAAAGACTATTTCTCTCTATTATCATCAAACAATGATGAATGAATAAATTCAATAACCAGAATATAATGTGGTGAAATATACTGACACGGATGTAATTCTTCATTGAGGTGATAATATATTCAACACAGGTGTTTTTATAAGGCGCTAACATGAGATATGGGTATCTTGTTTGTTACCAAGATTGGTATTTGTCAAGGGTTTTTATTAGATTTAGGGTTTTCCCCCAAATGTGTAAAGTGAATGGTAAATTCCTAGTTACTTTGGGACATTCTGGACAAAATTAATAATTTTTAATGCATTTGTTAGTAGCCAAATTCCATATTACTTTTTCTTCTCATTTCAGATTTTAATACATGAAAAGTTATTTTGTCTAAATAAAAGATCCAAAGATTTTTTTTATTATTAATGTTTCAGGTTCAATGCATTGGTCTGTGAGGAAATAAATCTATAGTGGATAATTTAAGTATACTATATCTCAATTTATGCAACAAGTATCGAATCGGGAGAACTGAGTTTTTGATTTTGCATTTCTTATATAGTAAAAGGACACATGAAATTAACCTACGTTAGAAATAGTAGATCAATTATAGTTTCAGAAGCTCATACCTAAAATCAGATCATAGGATACTATGCAGAATTCACTGGTGTGCAGAGTAGGAGCATATTGTTACAGTCATATTGTTATTCAAATGTAAGCATTCAAAAATGCACGATATTGAATGCTCTGAACAATTAAGCTATTGAGAAGTGTAAGTTTTCAAAGGGTGGAGAATTTATCCTCAGTCCCACAAAAAGGCTGACAGTCAAAAGAAAAAAAAAATCCTTAAACAAGGCAAATGGAAAACTGTTTTATTATATTTTCTCAGCTGTTTACAAGGTCTATGTTAAGAAGCTTGTATTCATAAGGCTTCTGTAACAATTAGGAGTTAGGAATCTTAAGTGGCAGTTGAGAAGTCCTGGGAATCCTTTCTCTGGGACAATCAAAATTGTCCTTGATTCAGAACTATAAACTACTATTAAGGTGCTGGAGATACTGGCACCTGAGATTCCTAGGAACTCTTTAAGTTCTGGTTTCCCATAAATTGACTTCTCAGTAACCTGCCTAAGATGTTTCTCAGGATCCACTAGCCTAAGACATCTACCTACTTTCCAGATGACCTGTCTCATAGTTAAGTGAGTGACAAGACTAGATCAAAGGCAGTGGGGTGGGGAGAAAAAAGTAGGAGCAGAGATTTGTGATAACAAACAAAAGTTTAGGTTAAGAAGCTGGTTTGGAAAAAAGTCTGGGACAAAAGACTTCTGGAAAGCTGAGGGGCAGAAAAGCATCAATTATGTATAGAGCTGAGAAATGAGGAGTTACTACAGTCTAAGGAACAAAAAGAAAGCTCACATGAAAAATCAAACTGGCTGAGAAATAACTGGTATTGGCAGAATGGGGAGAGAGAAATAGGGATGAGATGAGCATAAGAAGAGACTCATTTTGGTTAGGAAGAAGATTGTGCAAATTGGAATGAGGAAGAGATAAAAAAGTAGGTGACTGCAGCAGAGCAAATTGCAGCTGGATTTGCAGGAAAACTTGGAAAACTAGGAAAGCTGAATAGTCAGGACTGGATCTGAGGAAAGAAATTATGTTCATCTAATGTAATTTTAGCTGTCTGTAATGAAGACATCAACAGTTAAGCTACAGGCATTACATTTCCTTTACAGACAAGGGAAAAGAATTTTCTTCTATCTAAGGGAGTCTAGATGCCAGCATTAGAACAGAGCATCATGGACAAGACTGACAAGAGTATCAGCTGAAGGAATCAGGATAGGAAAAAAAAAACCCACAACCAAAGCCAACCAAACAAAAAAAAAAAAACCCTGAGGAAAACTGCAAGGTTTTTTTCTTAAACAGAAAGAACCTAGGTCAAGGGAAAACACTTCCTATTAAATTGTAGAAGAAAATCTAGGATTCAAAGTACTATTCCTCAGCTTCAGCCTCTGAAGTCTTGTCCATGTGGAAAAAAATGTCCTTTTTTGTGTGTGCTTGTTCCCATCTCCTACCAGATATAAATCTCATTTACCCCATAGCTTCACTGGGCTCATGCTTTGGGGCAATCAGTAAAGCACACAGGAGCATTAGGCAGAAAAAGGGGGAAGAATTAGTTTGCATATTTTTTTCAGTCTTAGGCAATTTATATTAATTCGCACCCACAAGCAAAACACTCCAGTGCAATAACCTTATTACTACCGTAAATTCAAGAACTCTAGATCAGAATACCCAAGGAAAGATTTCCTGTGGAACTGTAATTAATTAACTCCCTTATGCTTATACATTCTCAGCTAGTTTGTAATTACATTGCTGAAATTTATTGAAAATAGTAGTTGCCTTGTTTTTTGAGGGGTTCTTTTTTGAAAAAAATTCTCTATAATGTGGTTTCAGTCATCTGGAAACTATTTATGAATTTAAATCAGAATAAAAGAAAATGTGGTCTCTTATGTCTGGAGTATTTCGGGGTGGGGGGCAAATGTTTTCATTTTGGTTTGTTTTTTTTCTCTCTTTTGGAAGAAACAACCAAAGCCCAATTGAGGTAGAATTCAGAAGACTTCCAGAGGATAAATAGTGGCATGAAGTAGTGGTGAACTAACAATGATTGTGACAGTATGGTTTTTACACTGTAGCTTAATGGACAAAGTTGACATCCCAGCTGTGGAAAAGCAAGGTAAAACACACACATACACACATATATATGTATATATATATATATAAATGTGCTTTGTAAGCTAAAAACAGTTTGAATAACATCTGAATTTATAGAGCTACTTGATTTGACAAACTGACTTCAAATATTTACTCAAATATTGTAAATATTTACCATGGCGAGATATGTTATTGCATTGTATAAACAATTTTGTAGCCAAAAAAATGGTTTGATGTAAATTAAAAATCTGACTTTGTGTAAAGGAACCATATTTTGTTAATAACTTGCCCTTTATTTGTAAAGTAACTGATATGAAATTAGCCTGTAGTACTGTTACTTGTCTCTGAGCTACAAGAAAGAGTGGAACAGTGTGGTTTGCAAAAGCAGAGGAAAGTATGGTTTCTAGTTAAAAAAGTAGAAAAAGGAGCAAGTCAGAATTACAAATTTTCCTACCGGAGAAAATTATAGGCATATTTTTTTATTCCTTTGTATTTGAATTCGGAATAGAATTTGATAGTTAAACTTTGGTCATGAGATGATCAAACATATGTTTTGTGTTGTCTTACATTAAACAACATGGATTACAGTATTGCAAAAAGTAAAGTAGAGGAAGCTTCATTTTAGGCTGTATGTGTTCACTGGGAGTCTTTGATTTTCATTCATGTGATTGACCTGTGTTGAAGTCTGTAGTTGTATGTTTCAGTGCTCTGTTTTGTGTAGTTTTTATAGTTAAAGTTAGATTATGTACTTGTCCCCATGCTGCAAAGGAGAGACAACCTTAAAATACAAAGCAGATGAATTATCAGCTTCATTAGTAAGTGTGTCAATGCTTTACTTTCAGTGGAACTTACCAAAGAACTACTAATACAGATTCAATACATTCCTCTGCTGTTTTTGTTACTTGTAAAGTTATTTCAAATGACTTCACCAGCTAAAGTCCAACAGTGCATCAAGAAAAAGAATAAAAAAAGCCAACAGTATTTTATTTTTACTTTGAAATTCTTGAAAAAAGCATAACTTACTGTCATAGTCCAACATAACAGCTGTTTCATATGGTAGATTTAACTGCTAAGAATTTATTAACTAGTATGTCTCTTTTTTTCTTTTTAAATCTTCAGCTAAAACAATAGTGGACTGGGTTGGAAAATGGTGGATGTATTTCTTGAATTCATACTGTTAAAGGAATTTTATGGTACATTGCTTGCAAAGTTTCAAGTAAAAAGTTAAAAGCCTGTATTTGTTTAAAGCTTACCTGATTTTATAACACAAAACTGGAAATCTCCATGTGGGTAAATTGGGAAGCTTTAAATGTATTTAATGAAATTTAGTCCTGTGGAGAGGACTGGTTGAAAACTCATATTTACCATTGAATGAATAACCTAGACTGGTAGCAGATAAAGTCTGGGATTAATTGATAGCTGTAGTCCAGTTTCATTTCCTATATGGATGAAATTTTAGGTGCTCTTGTCATCTGTGTGGCTAATTGTAATAACTTTCCTTTTCTAGGCTGGAAAAAGTTTTGGGCAATCTATTTGGAGAGCACATTTGGAAAAGGGGCTGTCGAATAAGCAGTTCTACAATAGCTGACATGATAGTCTCTATTGTCTTCTTGATAGCTGTGGGATACTTTTAGTCTTCACTTTTTTCTACAGCATTAAGGATTAAGGCAAGGCAAAAGGTGGTTAGAGTTTTATTTTAGGTCTCCCTGAACCTCCTTAAATTGAGCTTCCCAAACAAAACCTAAAGGGTCTTTCTGTACTAAAAAAGCCATATTTTATTAGCAAATTAACTAGAATAGTGCATATGTTTTGAAACAGGAGGCCACTCAAAGTGATAAGACAGAATAGAGATAAAAGGGTCATATCATAGAATCATAGAATCATAGAACCATAGAATGGTTTGGGGTGGAAGGGACCACAAAGATCATCTAGTTCCAACCCCCTGCCATGGGCAGGGACACCTTCCACTAGACCAGGTTGCTCAAAGCCCCATCCAAGCTGGCCTTGAACACTGCCAGGGATGGGGCATCTACAGCCTCTTTGGGCAACCTGTTCCAGTGCCTCACCACCCTCACAATGAAGAACTTCTTCCTTATATCTAATCTAAACCTACCCTCTTTCAGTTTAAAGCTATTACCTCTTGTCCTATCACTTGTAAAAAGTCCCTCTCCAGCTTTCCCGTAGGCCCCCTTTAGGTACTGGAAGGACTCTATAAGGTCTCCCTGGAGCCTTCTCTTCTCCAGGCTGAACAACTCCAACTCTCTCAGCCTGTCCTCATAGGAGAGGTGCTCCAACCCCCTCTGATCATCTTTGTGGTGCTCCTCTGGACCTGCTCCAACAGGTCCTGTGCCTTTCTTGCTGGATGCAGTACTGCAGGTGGGGTCTCACCAGAGCAGAGTAGAGGGGCAGAATCACCTCCCTTCACCTGCTGGTTATACTTCTTTTGATGTGATTGGCTTTCTGGGCTGCAAGCGCACATTGCTGGGTCATGTTGAGTTTCTTGTCCAACACCCCCAAGTCCTTCTCATTAGGGCTGCTCTCAATCCATTCTCTGCCCAGCCTGTATTTGTGCTTGGGATTGCCCCGACCCATGTGCAGGACCTTGCACTTGGCCTTGTTGAACCTCATGAGTTTCACACAACTGATATCCTATAATTGGGCATTAGAGGAAAGAGTTTCAAGACACGTGTGAAAGGACTGATTTACACTAGCTTTTCTGAATGCTAGCTGTATACTGCTTGCCTAGAACAAAGTCAGAAACTATAATCTTAATAACAGCTTTTCTTCTCACCCTCTTTAACCTAAATACAGACTAACACCTTGATTTGCTTACTGACTTTTGACTATGAGCTATGAAGTCATTCCATGTTTCTCAGACTGAATGTTCCTCAATTTAACTCTGTACTGAAAAAATACTGAAATGTATCAATCCCAATTTCTTTTTTTTTTCCCATGTAAGATCAAATTCTTAGGGAAAGGAAATCTATTAACAGGCACTCAGTCCAGAGTGTGCAGTGGTATTCTCCAATAGATATAGAGGTATCCTTGGGGGGAAAAAAAAAAGGGATACAATATTCCCTTGTAAGGATTTTTAGATAAATCCCATGTATATGGCACATTATTGTTACAGATTTACAGTCCACAGGGATTATGTATGTTACAACACTTTTACAATATTTTACTATTTTTTACAGCATCTTTAGATTCCATTATGGCTGGAAATACTGTTAAATAGCTATTAGTCTCAAAAAGCTACATATTTTTTTCCCATTAAAAAAGTATGGGCATAAACATTTTCCTTTTTAACATTTCTTCATGAAGTGTTCAAAAGGCACAAAAGTATACTTAATTCTCTCAGAAATTATGACATTTCATAGAAATATGCAGAAGTTACAGTGTCTGATGCTTTTGTTTGTTTCATTGTCTGCCTCTTGGTGTGTTTTATGTGGAAATAGACTTCCTAAAATTTAGACAATATCCCTATGTCCACTGTAACATAAAACAGGAAAGCAAATATGGCTATAAATAGGATAACACTGCAAAATGTAAGAAGTAAACATTGAGTACTGCTTTAAAGTGATGTAGGACTGGGTTTTATATCCTTTTGAAGAGAAAATGAACTAAAAACAGTCTAAACCAACAGATGGCTGAAGTTATGTGGAGCTGAGATTTTTCTTTCTGTATTATAGCATAAGCATAGTGTAACAAGGGAGAACACCCCACAACAGCCGTGCAAGCCAAGAGATGTCAGTCGGTGGCTGAACAGTGCTACATGAGCACGTGAGCGGTGAGGGGAACACCGTGTATGTCGGATATGGCTGGCATGTCAACAGCACAGTGCTCTGCACACAGTTCGTAACCAGATTTTTCCTGTCATGTTGCAAATGAGTAATTCAAGCAAGATAGCTGTTAATGTTCTTTGGCATGCTTACAGGTGAAAGATGTCTTCTATTCCAGTTCCAGGAAATAGACATTTATTTATTTTTCACAAAAAGAGGAAAGAGCAGGGAAATGTGGATTAGGCCCAAGCACTTGGATTACTATTAAGCTAGTTTTCAGTTATGTTCTTATTGCTATTAAATCCAATTCTAAACAAAAATTTAAGCAGAATAAAATAAGGAACGTGAAGGTAGGAAGCACTTTTTTTTTTTCCTTACATTGCACAACTAGACAGGTTTCTTTTTTAGCACAAGCAGTTCTAAACTGTAACTTATTCTGAAAGATCTTCCATGATAAACAAGATTACAGACCAATGAACAAAAGAACCATCTATTTTACCAGTCCAGATATATTTTTTGATGAACTATGCATGGATTCAGATCCCTTTTAGAGATCCTTTATCCTCTCTATAACAGGGTATATATATATTCATGCTCAAATTCCAGGACTGGGTGATTTGTGATGTCCTTTTCAGTTTTGTATTCATGGAATACCTTTAATGAGCTTGCTGCATCCATTGAGAAAAGTGTAAAAGAGACCGTCATGCTACAGTTATTTCATGTTTGTCTTGTAAATTGAAAAAATAATACATATACATCTTCACAAATCTTGAAGAGAATAGATTACCTCAAGGGAAAAACACTGCATGTGTGGAAGTTGAGATATCTTTTACTATGTTGTTTAACATCAAGAAATAAGTTGAGTACTAGAGAACTACTATTTTATCTGAAGTGATCAACATTTATAAAAGCATTCATAAATCCATCTAAATATATTTTTTAAAGATGAGATGGAATCTACAGAAGTTTTCATCCTCCTGATTTTTTTCATTATATGTTTCTATGAGCAATGTGCTTCTGCAGTGCAACAAATCCTCGACCGGGCCTATATGATTTTAACTAGTTCTATATAGAAGGAGAGTGTGTTGTTCTCATTATATTTCTGCTAATATATAAAAATGTATGTATATGTGTATGGTAGGGGAAAAGTGACAACCAAAAAAAGTTGACACACAACCACACCACAACACACACACCACAACAAAAAAAGTGACAACCAAAAAAAAAACTTAGACCTTTTGAGAAGCAGCAATTTGTTATCTTTTTCATTATTTAAAAACCAAAAGTATGTTACTCACAGAATTTTCAGTTCTTCTTTAGAGTTTAAACAATAGTGTTTGTGTTATTGTCTGTGAGAATACAAAAAAAAGGAAGCAGCTGTTTTCCAATTTTCATTTAGCACCTTTGGTTGCTGTATATTAGCATCGCTTAATAGTATTTATTAACTTGTAACATTTCAAGTGAGAGAAAAGCTAGCACAAGAAAAGCACTTGAGAAAAATATATTGTGTTGTTTACAATTTATTCACAGTAACAAGGTTTTTTTTTTTTTTAAATTAAAAATAAAATACAGAATTCATTCCTGCAATGTGACAATGGTAATTTCAATGAAATGAAATTAGGGGTGAATTTGAATCAGAGAATTGGACTATTTTTTCACTGTACTGAATTGGTCTATTTGCTTTCACTGACAACATTCAAACTAGAAATTTATTTCTTTAAATTGAAATAAGTATGCCCAAACCACAGCTTTTAGCCTGACCCTAAGGAAACCAAGTTTCTGTTCTTGTCAGGACAAGCAGGACAAGCTAGGAAGCTAAGATTAGTAGTTTGTGCCCATACTGAAGAACCCAAATGTCATTTGGCTCTCAGATATGTTGAAAATGCAACAACTTCTTCTGGAGATTATTCTGTTCTCCAGACTTTTTTCCCATGTTTTGCACTGGTGTGTTTAATTTTTTTCCTCCTATTAGCTGCTGTATTATGCTCTAAGCATCTGTTTTGCTTTCTCAGTAGTGTAAGGGCACCAGGCAGCCCAAGGGACTTACCTTCTTGTACCCACACTCAGTAATTAAGCTGTCAGTGCAGCATGATTTCTGAAGCAGTAATAATGTCATAGGGTTATATTTCTTTCTAGTTGCAGAATAATGCCTTAAAATATTGTCCTGGTTTCAGGACACATTTATATATATAGGTAGATATATGAGAAAGAGAAAAAGAGACGTTATATACATCTATAGCTATCTATATATGTGTATATATGTCTCCACACATATAGTATATCAACTTTTTTGTTTATACATCACTGTATTCTGCACAAATTTGATAACTGCAGTATTGCATCTTTCAAATATAGGTATCTGTTGTCTTTTGTAAAACGGTATTATCACAGGGTGAACCTTACACATTCAGATAAAATAAGTTCTGGACTATAACTGTCCAGCTTCAGCTGATGAGATGATTCTGATATGTGATGGGAAAAGAAAAAAACCCCAAAACCAAAAAACAAAACCAAAAAAAACCCCCAGATAATTATCATGAGGGAGCTATCTGTAAGCACTGCTAAATGAAATCTGGACTACATCTGCCCTGCTCACAATTAAGGTATGTGTGGGAAAGAAACAAAGCACAGAGAGAAGGTAACAGCTTTACATCCTTTTAACACACTTTGGGCAGAGGCCAGGAGGTGATAGCAAACCTGATAACAAATGCTAATTGACTTTAGATATGGAGAAAGTCAGTGAGGTTGGCCTAGACGGACATGACCAAGGAGGCAATTGGAAGCTTATGGCAACTATTTAAATTAGAAAGCAGAAAATAGTGAAAACAATAGGCCCTGAGGTGGGAAAAACACATCCAGGGATGTTCAACACCACAACAAAGGGAGAGTCCAAAGTTGGTAAAAGCCAGGCTGCCTGCCAGGACTAGGACACACTGGTTATTCCTCTGAAGGTACAGTGCCCATCACAGCCAGGCAGGGGCTTAATTGGTGTGAGTGTACATCCTGTACAAAATCCTGGATCCTGTGGGTGCTGTAGAATAGACCCTTAGGAAATATATGCCCATCCATCTGCTATATCCATCCTACCTAATAAACAAATAAATAATTTTTATGCCACTGACTGGTGCGATTCTGGTTTTGCAGCTATTACACCCTAAGTTCTCCTGTGGCAAAAATTCATACAGCTTATCTGCCTGTCTTTTTTTATGATGACAGAACTTGTTCTGATGCACTTGAAATGCAATCATCCTCTTCTAAATCAGCTTGCTTTTTTATTCTCCCCAAAATAGCAAGCTGCAACTAGAAAACTTCACTGGGAATTATCTTTTTCAGGTCTTTTTCCTCCATTTAATTTGGAAATAAACAGGATTTTTTTTTTCATACTTTTTTTTTCCCAGTAGGGAAACATAAAGATTTCTATCTAAACATTTCTCTTTGTTTTCAAACCTTAGTAAGGTTTTGTTTAAAATAAAGCTGACTGCTCTGTCATTAAAATGATCCTGACTTTCTCAAAGTACGTTAAATGGAATTTTTAACCCCTAGTGGATCCCAAGCACAAAACAGAAAGTTCAAAGACACATTACCTCTCGGTGATCCATTCCATACAGGGATCCCACCTGTGGCTTAAAGAATGACTTGCTTTTGTTCCACCATTTCAGTTTATTCTGTTTTTTTTCCAAGGTTGTGATGCTCCCCAAGCTTATTCTTGCTCTGGGGGTAAAAGGTCTAAAAAAGTCTTCAAGAAAACACCCTCACATTTTACTGATTTTGACAAGAATGATATACTTTGATATCAATATTTTTTTTCAAAAGTGAGCTCATAGTGAAATGTTACTTTGATGTTAATCAAGAAGAAACAACTTTGTCTTTTGTTTAGTGCCATATAATTTTCCTAATATTTTCTTACTGTACTAAATATTTTGCAAGGTTGCATTCTAAATTTCATAGCAATGACTGTAATATTAGACAATTCACTTTTAGGACCTTTATGAGTTCACATATTTGAATTTCAGCATCTTATATATACACATATGAATTCTTCATTTGACCAAAATTACATACCTGCTTTGGGAAAACTGAATAACTTGCCAAATTCCTTTGCAAAATCTCAGCTATAACTTAGTTAATGTTAGTGGAGCTTAGAAATCCAGCTGCCATAAAGATACATACATTTAGAAACACACACACACCACACACAAACACCCACACAAATGAATTCTAACACTATGAAGCAGAATCTGGGCCTTGATGTGTGGTTTTTTGAAAAGACTTCCTTCTGCAAACTGGGAAAGTTCACTCTTATTTACCTTAAAGCCACATTCTGATATGATGATATGGAGAAGTAATCTCGTTAAAAAGGTTGTGATGTATCGTTATTGCAAGAAATAACATGACTCAAGTGAAAAACTTATGGAAAACATAAAAGGGGTCAGATCTTGTAGTAATGTATGCTTTGTGTGGCATTTTCACCCGTTATTCTACTCATATTAAAGAGATTAGCATCAACATAAGTTGATGCAGAATCAGGGCTTGAAACAATCACAGTGGTCATCCTTCCTCCTATCCAGACTGCAACATGATTGTAATGGGCATCTCCAAAAAACTTTATTAAATGTTGATGTTGAGGACAGCTATTATTCTCCAGAAGCTGCTAGAAGAAATTACTTTGAAACAAAAATAAATTTCAGGTGTAAATTGAGATTTGTGTTATGAAAGGATGAACCAGTTCCATTGCTGTTAAATAATATCTAATTTCTTCCAGTATCATAGAATTTAAATTTTCTTGTTAGAGAATGATCCTAGTGAGAAAATAATTGTGGGGTTGTTTTTTTCTTCTTCCCTTTTCCTTTTCCTTTTCCTTTTCCTTTTCCTTTTCCTTTTCCTTTTCCTTTTCCTTTTCCTTTTCCTTTTCCTTTTCCCTTTTCTTCCAGGTTTAGCAATCCCCCATGTTTAAAGTGTCTTTTACAGGCTCAGAAAAATCTATATCATACAAAAAGATGCAAACAAGAATACTTGTTTTAAAATACAGAGGATGAAAAATATAAAATAATCTAAAAATAGTGTTTATAGACAAAACTCAAAAATATGTTCATAAATTAGAATGATTTTTCTCCAGATTTTATGAAAAATAAACACAAACTTAGACACTTAAATAATTTTTTTCAGTTGTAGGATGATCATGAGTTTATTACCAAATATGTTAAAATATTAATCTAAAGAGGTTCCAAAAAAAAATCCCAGAACAATGGAGTTGTGCTACAGTATGATGTAATGAAAAATACGTGGTATACAGCATGCATTTTCAGATGAGTGCAGTCTTGTTTGAGGAGTAAAAGAGCAATAATGAAGGGCTTTGTCAAATTTTATGAGGTGGTGGAAATCATGGTTTCGGTCACATAAGTAGGACTGTCTCTTAATTCCATCGCTGTATTTATAACAGTTGGTTCAGTATGATGATGAGGAATATAAAGAGAAATGTAGCTTTTTCTACACATTATCAGCTGAATTTTTAACATTTAAATACAATATGAATATTCTGAGACATAACCTTTAATTTAAGTGGGTTTTGGATTAAGTTACTATTTATGAGGCAGGTGTCTTTAGTAGCATTTGAAAACTGTATGGTTTTGCTCATTGTTTCCTACAATGTGTCTGTGAGCTTTTCAGTTACTCTGTTACACTATTTATGTGATGTAAATATACTTGCCATTGCCCAGACAGATAAATCTCATTTTTCCAGTGCTTACTGAACAGTACAATTTATTTTTAAATTCTTAGCCAGCAGGGTACCAAATACATTTCTATGTTTGTTTATTAAATACACAGAATCATAGAATCATAGAATAGTTTAGGTTGGAAGGGACCTCTAAAAGTCATCTAGTCCATCTCCCCCTGCAATGAGCAGGGACATCTTCAACTAGATGAGGTTGCTCAGAGCCCCGTCCAACCTGACCTTGAATGTTTCCAGGGATGGGGCATCTACCACCTCTCCAGGCAACCTGTGCCGGTGTTTCACCATCTACATTGTAAAAAATTTCTTCCTTATATTTAGCCTAAATCTACCCTCTTTTAGTTTAAAA
>JAOBAS010000008.1:11698878-11712518 GCA_025311575.1 Elanoides forficatus | reverse complement strand
CCACTGCCTCCCCCCTCCCCAAAACCCCTACTAATCAGCAAATTAAGACAAATAGGTACATCATGTTCTATGGATATCACAAAAAATGATCAATGAGTTCTCCTTCATAGAAGAATATGGTACTTGCAGGTCAGGTCTAGCTAGATTTATCACTGTTTATGCAAAGGCAAGGTACTGTAAGTCAGATTGATGCATGTGAGAAAGAGTGGCTGCAACCTTGGAAGGAAGGTGAGCATTGCAATCATGTCATATGAGATGGAGTTCCGTACCTGTGTCAGGTGTGACAATGGAAGTATGGCCCCATCAGATACTTTCAGGTCACTTAAGGCTACACCCAGGAAAAATCATATGTCTCTGTACAACAATACCTTTTTAGCTTCTATATAGTACTTACAGGTAATTGTCAGGCTAATTAGTTTCATCTAGTTCATAAGATGACAATCCAGGGAAAACTGCAGTGCTGCAGGACTCACCAGTACCATGTCAGGGGAATGGAAAATGGGAGCTCAGAGAGGGAGCAAATTCCTTGTTAGTCTAAACTAAAACAGCATGTATGCGCATATGGGAGAATCTAGTTCCTCTTGATGTTTATTTTGATACATTTTGAAATCAGGTCTAGGTCCTCATCTGCACATCACTTACCCTTTAAAGCATATTAACTTTGCGTAGTATTAAAGAAAAAAATCTGTAGTAAATACACAGACTTAAATAAAAACATAGAAGAGTGCTGCATTTATTTTTTTCCTTTTAGTTTTCTTTATTTTGTAGAGTTTAGCGTAACTTCATGATCCCAGAACACAGAGTAAATAAAAAACCCCATCTGTTTCATAGTCTGTTTTGCATAGTATATTGTATAATGGATATTGTAGAAACACAAAATTTCCCAAGAGGGCTTCACATGAGAGCTTTACAGCATCTCCAGAGTACTGAAAATAATGTAAAACGATTTATATAAAAATCAGTAAAAGAATGAAAAATGTTTGTAAGTTTGGTTCAGCTATGCATAGAAAAATGGATATATTTTTTGAAATGCATCCAAATATAATGACTTCTTAATTTATGAATTGAGCTGTAAATTCCAAAAAAAGTCTTTCATAAGACTTACATTTCCAACAGTAGTTTCAGCACATTTGGAAGTCTGACAGTACTTTCTTTCCCTATCATATGTCACTGTTTCTGTTCTGAATCATTAACAAATCCAGACAGTGCAGATAAATACACGTACGGGGGGCAGAAGATGGGAGCAGAAGTAAAAAAACCCTACAACAACCCACACCCCAAGACTATTTACTGAGCTAATCAAATTTCATAAACAGGTCACCAGAAGATTAAAGAAAATTCCTATTTCCACTGAAGTACAGAAACATACTTTTAAAATGCCTAAATTGCCAAACTGAGTTAAAGGGTAAGTAGATTGCAAAGAAGAAGATAGTAGACATTCTTAAGCTCTTCGACATAAAAAATATTCCCAGGTGTTAGAAAAATCCCACAGCAACCCTGAAGTGTTGAAATCAGATATGTATGGTCATGAGAAAATACACATAATATGACCTTTGCTTTGTCCACTTTCTTCTGTTTTCTCTTTCTAGGTCCCATAAGGAGCACAACAGATTTCTTTGTCTGTATTACCAGAAGACAATACCTTTTCATCAAAATGTCACTAATTGGCCTGTCGCCAACAAATTACAAGGTTTGAACTGGCTTGGGAATTGCTCTCTTAATCATTTTGCACCTTCCAACTAAACTTACTGGGGTATAATGGAGACCCGAGTGCCAAACTTTGTATGGCATGGACATGGCTAATATGCTTTTGAGAGTAAAAGTATATCTACAAGCCAGTCTGTGTCAGTTGACCTGTGGCTAAGAAACACTCTCTAGCACTATTTTATATAGCTAAATATAGTGTTTGTGCTTAATAGTCTGTGACTGATTTTCCTTCTGTTTATTTTTCTAAGCTTTTCTTGAATCTACAATACTGCTGCAGGCTCCTCTGACTAGAAACACCACAGTTAATTTACAGGTTGTGTGAAGATGACCCTTTTCTTTCTTTCCACTCCCCTCCTTCCTTCCTTCCTTCCTTCTTTCCTTCCTTCCTTCTTCCCCTCCTGATAATCTGACATCCTCTAGTACTTGCTGAGGGAGAAAAAGTAATGTCCACTCATGTACATGATTTTGCTGCATATCCCAAGGCTGAAATCCCAAAATAATAAGCATTCACCAGTATAATTGCATACCAATCCTATATTGCAAGTAAATTTGGGGGATTATGCTGAAGAAAACCATGAAGTATCCTTAATGAAGACCCAGAACTTTAATGCAAATCTCTTCCTTACAGCATCATTCCAGTTATTTATTTTCTTAAGGCACTGTCAAGAAGTTATTATATAGTTTCTTTTTAAATTTATTCAGGGGAAGAAGAGTCTGAAAGAGATACCAGAATGGGGAACTCTCAGAAAATAACAGAAATATTTTATGTCAAAGGTTCTACATTTTATGAGGGTTCTGTAGCACCCGAGATATTTATAGTGATCATTTTAAATCCATGTACCTCAAGCTTCATTTCACAAAGTCCTAGACCAATTGATTCTACTACTATGCATGATTTAATGAAGTGTAAGTGGAAACTAGTCCATCCGTAAAAAAACTCAAAATGTTAAGAAACTTTCTAATAGAAATATTTTTTAAGAAATAGAATAAATAAGTAGTGAGTAAAACAGAGTCCAGAGATGAATTGAATATTGTAAAATTCTGGAGTAAAGATATATTATTCAACTTCAGTATTATAGGATGACCAGGACAAAGGTTTATAGTATTTTTTTTAATTATTTTTTTTAATTAAAAAACTAATTGAAAAATTTGCTTGTCTGTGTAATATAATTTGTCTTAATATCTCATAGTTCTTGTAAAGAAAGAAAAAGTTAAATAGTCTTATGTACATAGTCAGACCATATTCTATTCTGACTAGACTCTCCAACACTCTGACTTCTTTGGTACCAAACCAAAACCAATAATATTTTGGGCTCAAGGAAATTTTCTGGGATGAGAATTTGAGAAAAACTATTCACAAACATGAAGGTTTTTTTTTTTAATTGTCTCACATCTATATAGCAGAGAAAAATCCTATATCTTGCTGACTGCTATTTAATTTGGAATTTGTACTTTTATTTTTCTATATGATTTAAATTTCACAAGATTTATAATCCTGAGAAATTAAGGAATTAAAAATCTGAAAGTTTGGATTTAGTAAGTAAATTTCCTTGAGCTAACACAGAGGGTGACATTTATCTAATCAGATGCAGATATTTGCAGTTCACGCTAATCTCCTTTTAAAGACAATGAAAAGAAATAATTTTTAGGGTGTAATTCATATCACCCTTAGGTGGACTTCTGTATTTTATCAAATTAATTGCACCCTAAAAATGCTTGTTTCTCCTCCACGGTCTATAAAGGGAGACTAGAGTGTCTACTTCAGCCATAAATATCTATACCGGATACTTTTAAGAAGGATGATTCCTATCAGAGAGTCCTCCCCAGACTGATTAGTTATGTAGTCATTACTCTTAATGTATCTAGTGTATTTCAATTAAATCTATACTTTCAAGGTTTGTGGCAAACCCAAATACTCTATCAAATATTCAGATTTAGTCTAAATGGCACTGCACTAGTAAAAAAAGTACTGTGCAGTATCACTAGCCTTAAGTATAGGTCTAACATCAGATCACTAATATATTTTGTCCATTTATATTCATGTAGACAATCAGAAACTATAAATGTAAACAGAGTTGCTCTTGGTTGAAAACTGTAACAGATATTGGAAGCTTAATATGTCCTATCATAAATGTAGGGAACTTACTGGCAAGGAAAGCAGATTCAGCATTCCTGTTTGGAATGTCGTCACCTAACTGTGATTGCAACACTCTGCTGTATACAAAATTCAGTAAGTTCAGTAAATTATACAAATTTGGCCTTGTTTTAGTGGATTTTATTAAGTCACTCTTTTCATATTTGTTGACATATTATTATTCTTTCCCCACAAAAACAAAAACAAACAAACAAAAAAAAACCAAACAAAGCCACCTGTAAATTGCTATGTCTTCACTTTCACCATGTGATTTTTTTTCCTCTGGAATGGTCTGCTTTATTGGAGATGTGGTATGTATACTCCTTCAGCAAGTCAACCCAAAAATGTAAGATTTAAGATGAAATAAAATTAATCATCTCAACCTTTTCCATCAGCAAATGGCTTATGTAGTAATTCATGTTCATCTCTGAAATGAACCAGGTCCTCAGCTGGTTAGAATTTAGAATTACACTTTGAGGTACATTGATTAACACCATTTGAAGATCTAGTTCATTGTTTTCAATAGAGGAGTGAACAAAGTATACATCAAACTTCTGGAGGCTTTTAAATGCCAAAGGGAGTGCACAGAATGTGCATTTCCTCTAGAACTATTTATTGTGGGTGCACTTCAACATCATCAACATCAGTCTTGTTATATGACAAGATACAAAAAGATTCAATGCAAGCAAACTGTAAATAAAATGTTTCCTGACAAAGTGAAAGTTCTTTCTTTAATTTGTCCCTGTCAGCACTTTCAGAATAAAGCACAGATTAATTAATATTTAAAGGTGATTTCAGAAGATGATTCAGTATGTAAGAAATATTTGTGTATAAATTGTTTCTAAGAAGATTTATCTGACTTTTCTGGCCTTTAGATAACTGAATTTTTTCCTTTTGTGCTAATATAAGAGATAACCAACATGAGCTTGAGTGCAGCTACCAAGGAATATGTTTCTATAACAGCTATGCAGATAAGGCATAGTGCCTTACTGCTAAAATCTGAAAAAAATGCTTGAAACTTTGATGTCCACTGTATCATGGTTATGATGCAGTTATTTTTAGTATGAACTTCCGTATCTGTGAATTTCTGTAGTATGATGAGAACTATAGCTCTGGTTCATTAAAGCCTGTTAAGTATCATATACTTTTTAAAACATTCATTAATAAGTGAACTCCATAGCTGCTAAGATGAAATTTTACTAAATAGCATCTTCCTCTTTCCGCCCTTCTTTGCAAAGTATAAAATCCTCACATGGGATATATTAGTCTTCTGGGAGAAGGCAAAATAGACAACACAGCAGGCTGTGCTGATGACCTAATTCAACATCGCTTTCAAGGAATTACTTCTTCAGTACCATTGTTATAGGATTTCTGTAAAAGTGCTATTCCTTCCAGAATTATCTTTTGAACAGAATAAGAACCAATGACCTCTCCGGCACTAATATGCATAACATAGTGAATTATCTCTGTACAGAAAATTCTCAGCCATGGATTATATTAAATTTAAATGTGTTCATTCATACTGAATGGTCTGCAGAGGCTTTTTTTCCTCTGCATTCAGACAATAAGCCCAGTAACTTTCATGTGTTTCTGTAGTCAGTCTTAGCTGACAGTAATAGGTCTTGAAGAAATAATAACATATACAGGAGAGCAGAAGTGAAGACATATTTCTTTCTCTTACAGATAATACAACTGATGAATAACTGGCTTTTATGCAAAAACATTAAGTTATGTAACAAGCCTTTTTGCATTCTTCGATTAGTCACTACTTTTACTTTATACACTTAAAGCAACAGTTAATGTTGCAAAAAACTTTTCTTATAGTTAGGTCTGGCTGATCATTAGGGATTATGTAAGGAACAGGGGGAAGAAGTTGGGAAAAAGATTACCTGTACATTGTTCTGTTCTTACAGATAAGTAAGTACCGAGTACTGCCACGAAGAACTAGAAGTGCTAGGCTTCCCAAGATAAGTTAAAGTGAATATTTAAATATGGAGAGGAAATATAGAAATGAACTGCCCTTGAACAATGGACAAGTGGACTGACAATTAAGTGTTTTTTCTTCTGAGTTTTTACATGATTAAAATAATTCTTAACCCTAAGAATATATGTATTTCCATCTGTTTTATTATTAAATGTCCAATAATTAACTTAATAACTTTACAAACCTGCAGCCTGGTATAACAATAGCACAAGTACCCATATTCCTCCTTACTTACTAAGCATCTAGAGTTAAAAGGATTTCCACAATGTATGCCAAATTAAGAATGTCCAGCAGATTTCTGACTTGATTTCTAAGGGTGAACAAAGGGAAAATACCAAGCAAAGGATAAACAGCTTAAGGAGCTGAAACATAATAACCACAACTGAGTATGAATAATGATGATATAAGGATTAGAAAACAGAAATTATGTAGTAATTAGTGACTTCTGCAAGGTTTTAGAATAATTAGCTTTTTTATTATATTGCTCTTAGTTAGAGGGCAAACTAAAAGTCTAGACTGAACAGGAGCAATTGGAGCAAGTGTTCAGGAATCCAGGACTACATCCTACAGTGAAATGTGAAGGTAGGAATTCTCTGCTGTAAGGCATATTAGTATCTGTGTCTCCCTACAGCATACCCCCAAGCATAATTGCTTTTTTTAGTCTCTTCTCTGGCATCCAGACAAGTTAATTGATTCTCCACAGTCATTTGAACTCAACTAACACAAAATTGAGTTTTCTTGTAGTATGAAACTTCTCAACCTTCCCCGTGGATCTCTGAATGTTTTCCTAGAATTCTTGGGCAAGTTCTTGCACCGATGTTCATCCAACTCACACGTCAGTCAGAAGTTTTCTGAATATCCGTTTCAGTGTAAGTGAAAGAAGGAATACTTTCTGTGGCCCATTAATGGAGACATCAAATGGAATGCAAGAAGATCAGAATTTTTTTTATTTTGGACAACACTGAGTAGGAATTAAATAGCTGATTATCAGAATGAAGAAAAGAAACCTGAACTTTGATGTACTTTGTTCAACTTCTTTAGCTCAAAAAGATTCCAGTAATTAATTTCATTGAAATATTTTTTCACAGAGCAAGTATTATTAGTTAAACTTGTAAAGGTCCACTTCAGGAAGTTTGAATTATGGCACTTGAACTTCATTTTTATGATGAAGAATTCATGTAAAAGTTAGAAAATGACACCTCATACTGGAAATCTGCTGTCAGGTTTCAAGTCTTTTATAAAGCTTTCTTTAGCCTTGGTTATCTAGCATAATGCAGCTCGAGATGGTAATCTGATGCACTACCTTTCCTTTGGGATACAGCTACTTTCTAAACTGGAAATTACAGACCATGTTGGCAGCTTAGTTGGGTCTGATACTCTTCTACATTATTGGAGAGGATAAAGAAAGTAGGTCATCCATAATAGTTTACAGTAACAAAGCACAGGAAAGAAAGCATTGATTGTCCAGGTGTACCGGCGGGATCACTTCATTCATCCTGTTGCCTTGCAGGAGGGCCACGTTTGAGTGGTCCCTCTATTGGCTGACAAATAGAACTACATTATCATCAAGCTCAGCTGTCGACAGCTCCACTCACTTTAAAGAAGAGGAAGATCGGAAGTAAACAGGAAAGAAAAGCATGATCTTCCAAATAAAAAGTATTTTTCTACTGTATATCAAAGGAAGAAGAAGCCTTAATGCTTCTAAAATTTGGCATATTTCAATGCCACATTTTGTACAATAAATGCAACCATTTTTTTGAAACAAGACACATTTCATTATTCAAAACATATGACAATATACTTTCAATGTCATGCTGTACAAATATGCCACTTTTTAAATGTATTATCCATTTAACACAACATTAAACATATTTCTTTTGTAGCATAGATTGCAACATGGGAGAAAGTTGAGAACAGATGGAAACGTAACACCATGCTACTTTATCAATCTGGCCTGTAATACAGAAGAAATTGGTAGCTATGTAGCTGACAAACACAATTTGCTTTATAAACATAATTTTGAAGCTTAGAGAAGATTTAGCATGTCATTTAGACACAGCCCAAAGGAAGAAGTGTTGTGGAACTTCACTGGCCTGGGTCAGTATCCTGCAGGTTTCTGCCTGGAGGGGAGAATTATTTCCCAGAGTCCCAAAGTGTACAGCTGGTTGGTAAACAGAGAAGTCAGAATCATAGTTGTCTTTTTCTTTCTTCATATGTCTGTTTGCATTCAGGACTAGGGTGTACAGTATATTAAGGAGGTATATAAGTACTCAGGACTGAATTCAGCTACCTAAATATAAGCATCTGTAAGCATTTGAGACGCCCTTGGGTATTTTATATGACTCACAGTTGCTTCTCCATAAGGACATGGTATCCCTGTAAATCTTGTATTGTATCTGGCCATCCCATACAGATGTGTCAGACATCTCAGTCATAATAACACCTATATTCAGGCTGCTGAATGTAGCCCTAGGTGTCTTAGGAGCGAGCTGAATGGCTCTCTAGGCTCGTTAAATTGTACTGAACAGCTTGCCTCTGGGTATACAAGTAATTTAGGCACCTCACTGACAGGTAGACATCTATCTATCTATCTATCTATCTATCTATCTATCTATCTATCTATCTATCTATCTACCATCTATATTTTTTTCTGGGATTGAATACCTCCTGTAAATTCAAGTGTCTGAATCCATTATTTCAATCCTATCCCGTGATGTGGGATTTTTGTTTGTACTTTCCTGCTATGCTGTCTTTGTATTGAACTAAACATGCAATTCAGATGCCCACAGGCCACCATTTACTGACACTTAAGATTGCTTAAGGTATTTCACATGGCCTCCATGTGAACTTGAATAGACTAGAGATCCTGTGTCATATCTGTAAGGTATTTCAATTGGTTTTATACTTCAGTGTGGGCAACTGACTTGAGCTTATTTGACTACAAATAAAAACAACATCCTGTGATATGAACAGAAACTACATGATAATCTAAAAACTGTTGCAAATAAAGAGGAAAGGCTTTACGTTTTGAATGTATGCAACAAACCCACATGAAACTTTCCATAATTCATGCACAGCTATGTTGTTATTAAGTCACACTGTTTTACATAAAATTACATAGAGAATTTGTAGTTAATATTTATAATGCAAAGTATACCTGGATAGAAATATCAGAGCATGTATAATATCTAGTCTTAAAAAAAAAAAAGCATTTTTTCTTTTTTTTTTAATTTTCACATGCAACTGCATGTTTGAACAAGCAGAGTTTTTATGATTCCAACTTATATATACCTTGATTTTTTTTTATTCATAAAGTTTTGTAAGATCCTCTACAACAAAATGCTATTGTTCTTCAATTTAATTCCTCTTCAAGTATCTGGATTGTTTTTCAGAAGCTTACAAAAGCAGGGAGTTCCTTCTAACTCACTGACAGCACCCACTAGGCAAAAACTTATATAATTCAGTTTGGCATCTGAAACTGATTTCACCTGAATCAAAGCATAATCAGAAAACATTCTTATGTAAGACTTATCTCCGGTTGCTTTTTACCTCTATACAGCATGATCAGGGATGCTAAATCTGATTTTGAACACCATTATTCATGGAGTGGGAAAAGGAACACAAGAGTTGAACCAAAATTCTAGGTGGGCTGAAGACCTTCATTTATATGTACAGGCTAAGTTATATGGGTTTTGAGTTCAACAGAAAAAAAAAAAAAAAAAAAGAAAAAAAAAAAAAAAAAGTAAAAAAAAAAGACTTTGCTGAAATCCAAAGAGATCGCCCACTGCAGATACCAGGGAAAATTTAAGCCAGTAAAAAAAAAAAAAATCAGCTCCATTCAACTACCATAATACACATGGCCAGTGCCTTTGGAAATATCCTGTGGTAACAAAGTTCTCTATATAAAGCTGATACAACATTCAACTGATAGGCTGATAAGGTTGATAAGATATTCTGTATCTTATATAGAATTTAGAAAGGTCTGTCCTCTTTTAGATTAGCAGCTGAAGGCCAAGCAGGGGTTCAATTGCAAATCCAGGTAATCAATACTTAAATTTTTTCCACAGTTTGTAGAATACAGAGAAAAAACAAAACAAAACAAACTCAACCCTCTTTATTGATTTCAACTTAAATGATTGATAAATGAGAAAAGGAACCCACAAAACTAGAAACATGCAATTTAAATATTGCATACAGCCAGGGGATATGCCAAAACTCAGCAAAAAGCTGTCAGAAGTTTATTAAGCTGTAAGCTGTTAGGTAACCTTAGGTGACATGAAATAGGTTCCATTTCTATATAGGATTTACTGTTTGTGAAATTGAGCACAACAAAAACCTCCAAGCTGTTGCTTATAATACAACAGTTGGAGGAAGGCAGGCTTTATATACCTGTCCCTGGAAAACAGTCAGTGATATGAGTCATTCTGGTAGTTGAATAACCTAGCAACCATATTTCTTAATATATCCACAGAAAACTTGATCAGTTTTAGTGACTAAAAAGTACTCCACACCTTGGATGAAGTCCTAGCTCCATTCCTATGAATAGGAATTTGTTGCTGATTTCCCTTGGAGTCAATGGTATATACAAGTTCATGGGATATAACTTCTTCCATACAAATTCCAAACAAAGAGGAAGAAAGGAACAAAAATAGCTGAGAATTAAGAAGTAAAGCAGTCACAAGAGTTTTAAAGTATCATTATAAGGTTTGTGGAGTTATTTCAAAGACTGTAAAAGCAGATAATTTTCCCAGCTCAAAAGTGAGAAGTAATTATGAAAGAATAAATAAGCTGGTCTTAGATGAAGAAAAGAAACAAGGAAGTTTAAGTGCAAAAGTAAAGGGATAAACAGATTAAGAAAGGAGATAAGTGATGTTTTATTGATGAATAAAAGAGGATCAAAGTCATCAATAATTGATCGCTCATATTTCTTAATGGTAGTTCTCTCTTGATTTGTCTTTGTCCTAGAAAAGTCTCCTGGAGACAGAAGTAGACATAAACCAAATGAAGTCAAAAGTTCCCATATCACTTCGTTAGTTTTAACACCTATTTTTGCAAATGTTTTGTAGTATTTGGGCTTTATATGAGGCTACACACCTGCACAGTTGGGGAAAAAAAAAAGATAAAGAAAAATAGTTTTATGTTGGGAAGAGATCTTTGCAAATGACAGAACTGATGTCTAGCAAAATACTTAGAGTAATGCAAAACTGTAATGTCTCCTACTTTACCTGTTCATTACAAGGTCTTATTGGCATTATGGGTTACAAATAATTTTGCTCAGCAGTCTTGGTTTGTTTTCTTCTGAAACAATGGAAATCTTTGTTCTTTCAATGATTGAAAAGGATGAGGAATCTGAAAAAAAGAGGAGAATGGATCTATAAAATATCTGGGAGTTGTGCATTTATGTCTTTGAAATTGTGGATGATACTAAGGTTCCTTTCCTTTTTTTACTGTCTTAGATGTCAGAAGTGTCATAAATATCAAGTTAAGGGGGAAAAAAGTATGAATTAATAATATATATCCATTTAAAGGGGGCTTGAGGGAACAGGACTGTTTTTGACAGAAGCTAAGTAAGACTGAAGCTGCCTGGGGCTCTTTGCTTAGCTTCAGTCAGATTCCTTGAAGCAAAGTAACCACAGAATCATATATATTCTGGGTACCTAACTTTGTGCTTGATTTGCCATGGTTGGGCAGTATTGAAGGGAAAAAAAAAACCAGTCCAAAAATGGCTTGCATGTGATTTCTGAACAGAATTTGAACATCATCTGCTATTTGTGGCAGACTATTTAAAGACTTGCATTTTTTCCCCAGATTCTTATATTCCTATGTCTATCTTTCTCCAAAGTTCGCAAAATATTATTGATTTATACATGACTGAATAGTTATTGAACCTCTTGTATGATTCCTCCCTTAGGAGCTCCTGTCTCATGACCCTTTAAAAGGAAGCAAAATGAATCTATACGATCATCTACTCTTACTGGCTATCTGCGAAAACAAGTATTAGACTCATAGAAACCTGCAGGGTTTTCCACTGGGTTGTTATGTAGGCATTGCAAAGGTATCTTCTCTTCTGCCAATTTGTAGTTACATCTAAAACAGTGAAAGAAGTCAGGATCAGAAACCTTCCTCTCTACTGTTTATTTTACCGTTATAGCTGTTGAGTGCAATACAATCTAAATATAAGGTCATTTTATTTTGGTCTATCCTTGCTTTTGACTCTCTATGATAATTTTAGGAGTGTGATTGTTCTTAGTTCTCACTGCAGGGAGTTTTATTATTATTTTCTTGATGAGGGGACACTTAGTGTCTGCTATTTAAACACATCATATATTTTAATCATTGATATTAAGTGGAAAAGCACAAAATAGTACCAGCACATTTTGCTCAATGGCCAAGCTTCTGTCTTGGAGGAAATAATTTTTTCTATTGCCATCCCCATCTGTCACATTCTCAACATTTCAGCTTCAACTTTCTTAGTTGTGATGTCCCCATTAAGTTCAGCTGTAATGAACAACAGTAAAGAAAATAGAAATAGGAAATATTTGTAAACTTTAATAATTTTGAAAGACTAGAGTAATGAAAAATTTGTCTGTGCAACTTCAAATTTAGGCTACGATGATCTTTGACCTGAAAATGCTTTTATCCATATCTTTTGCAGGATCCCTTTACAGGGCTTTAAGCCTTGATCTTGAAGCAGACACACAATTGTCTAGAAAGCAAGTATATTTGCTAAAGTTCTTGTAACAGGGTGTCTTGGTTAAAAGGTCAGTAGACAGTAAATATGTTTGCTTTTTGCTAATTTTTCTTTGCTGTAAAGATATATGGAGACCCTCAGCTTCAATATTGTGTGGCTGTTTAATCAGCTTACGTCTGCAACATTAATTTCAAAGTCAATTTTTGAAAGAGTGAGTCAAAATAAAGTCATACTCATTGAAGTGGTAGGATTAAAATCCATATTGTAGACACCTACATATTGATGATCCATGTGACATTTGATTTAGCACTATTTGAGATGTCACATAACTTCTGAGACATCTGCACAGAGCTGACATGTATGACCTATGCTAGATCTATGCCGTTGCACAACATCAACTGTAGGCATTATGTCTTTGGGCATCTAAATTGTCATCACATGCCATACATGCAAACACCTGAATCAAGTTCTACGTTGACTATCTTGGCTAGAGCACGATTCAGTTGCCCACCCCTAAATGTCTAGTACAATTTTAGATTCCCTTAGACATTCCATCTACTGGTCCTGTCAGGTTACAAGTCTTTTCTCTGTCATACCTGCCAGCTCCATGTTTCTGTTTTGAATAACCAATTGATTATCTCAAATAATAACATTTGGCATCACAAATGGCACAAAATTTAAATGTCTAGACAATTTAGAGGAGGGGCTTTCCACTCACTCTAAAACATATGTCTTATATTTTACCAGCTGACTGGAGACAGCAATTTGTTACTTAGACATACATACCTACTACCTCTACCAACACTGTGGGGCATTCTTCCTGGACTCCAGCTGCCATTGTAGAAGCACTCAGCTTTGTCATAAGCCAGTTTTGTATTTACCAGCCTTGTGTGGATGCCTTGGATATCCTATGGCATCCTACTTTTAGGCTGTGGTAAGTGTGTAGGAGTGAAAACCTGAATTGAGCACTAGTTATCTGTTGAGTATAATTATAGACACTGTCCTGGTTTCAGCTGGGATAGTTAATTGTCTTCCCAGTATGGTGCTATGTTTTGAGTTCAGTATGCAAAGAATGTTGACAACACTGATGTTTTCAGTTGTTGCTAAGTAGTGTTTAGTCTAAA